>CM051240.1:29735311-30215842 GCA_027917425.1 Gastrophryne carolinensis
AACTTTGGTGTGTTTGGCAACTCTTCCCTTGACAGGACCTATGCATGTTGGGTATTGTTCTGTTCGGATGACCTTGCTTTTTCAGATTTAGCTTGTTTTTAGGAAAATGTGGCTTTGATTCTTCTTTTTTATTCCCTTAGGGAAACTCTGTGTACACTCGCTGCCTGTGTTTGTCTCACTGCATGGATGGGTTGAATGCAGAGGAAAATATCTTATGTGTGAACAAGCATACAATGAGCATCTATGTACAAAAATCTTTCACTCCCACAGCTTAGGCCATCGGAAAATGGTAAAGACTGGAGGAAGCTCATGTAGTGTTTGCAAATCAGACCCAGTGTTCAAAGCACAATTTTTCTTAACTTTTGGTTTGGCTGCTTTACTTTCAAGAGACCAGAGCACACCACCAGAACCCCCCCCCCCCTCCCCGATACTCTAATAATAGTTCATTATGAGTTCTGCATTTTCATCTTCCTAGATTAAAGTAACATCCTACATTAATGAAATGTTACAGCACGTAAGCATGGGAAGCAACACATCTCTTCTAGAGTTCCACATCCTACCTTTTTTCATGAAAACCAGCAGCCATTTATTCCTCTTAAGCATTATATTTTTTTTCCTATGCTATTCCTTTGGGATTCTGCTAAACCTCACTCTGTTTTCTGTAATATGTGTGGCCCCCCGACTGCACACCCCAATGTATCTTTTCCTCTGTAACTTGTCTGTTGTTGACATGTTGTACACAACTGTCACTGTTCCCAACCTGCTTTACATCCTAATATCTGGCAATAACACACTGTCGTCTAGACAATGCTTCATTCAAATGTATTGTTTCTTCATAGCAGCCACCTCTGAGATTACTCTTATCTTTATCATGGCATATGACCGTTACGTTGCAATTTGTCACCCTTTGCATTATCACCATATCCTTAACAAGAAAATATGTGTGTTGTTTATGGCAGGCATCTGGGTTACTGGGTGTGTAAATTCTTATCTGCTTACAGAGTCCATCTTCAAAATGTTCTTCTGCTCTTCCCCTACTATTCGCCAGTTCTTCTGTGATGCCAAAGCTCTGATTAACATTGCTTGTGGTGGCCAAAATACGTTTTACATCCTTGTATATTTGAACTGCTTTGTTCTTGGCTTTGGCCCAGTTCTGTGCAATGTGGTGTCATATGTAAAGATTATCAAGATTATCTTAGCTATTAAATCTAAAGATGCAAGAAGTAAAGCCTTCTCTACCTGCTCATCCCATCTTACCCTCATGATTGTCTACTATGGATCTGCCATATCTGTATATATGATACCGCCATCAGAAAGCCATAATGAGTTGGAACAGGTCTTAACAGTGTTTTACACAACAGTGATCCCTATGGTTAACCCCCTTATTTACAGTCTTCGAAACAAAGACGTGAAGAGATCTTTAAGAAATGTTTTACTTTAGGTATTAAAATGATATGTACCTTGATTTATAAATGTAGCAATTAGAGATGAGCGAACTGAACTGGTATAACCCGGTTTCGACCTGAAATTCAAGAAAAGTTCGTCTCGCCGCAAATCCGAACTTCACATGGTTCGCAGCAAACGGAGAAGATGAACCTGGCGGCTCTGTTTTTGGTGTGCAGGTCCCATCTTTCTGGAAGTTGGGGTCCACAGTGCCTCTTTGTTAAATTCAGTTTAAAAAAAACAAGGGGGCAGCTCTGTCCTAACTGGGATAGCCCCGTCTCTCTCTAAGTTGGGGTCCATGGTGTCTCTTTGTTAAATACAGTTTAAAAAAAAACAAGGGGGTAGCTCTGTTTTAAGTGTGCAGGCCCTGTATCTCTCTAAGTTAGGGTCCACCGTACCTCTTTGCTAAAGTGTCTCGAAACCCACACTCCAATAAAACTCCAGTGCCGCTGAATTCCCTCCCCCCTGGGGCATCTAGAATCGGGATGAAACACGATGTGAAACCCCTCAGGTCGCCCAGAAACTCACCTTTTTTCCTGGTCCAATGGCACAACACGAGCTGCAGCCACATCCCCGCTATCCCCTTAGCAGGGCGCGTACCCGCGCCATGCATTTGTGAATGGCCAGCATGGGCATGCTGCCTGTTAGAGGGTAGTGGGTGAGGCGACTGCCAGCATGTTTGGATCTGCTCGCTTTAGGTAAGCTATTAGATGAAGGGAATGGAGCTGATCTGAGCGTTCTGATTGGATGAGAGGACTACGCATGTGCCATAGGTGGGTGAGATCGGGAGACCTGGGGGAGTTCCACACAGCGGGGCATCCCCGATCGGGGAATCCTGGCTTTTGGTCCACTTTAAATAAAGTTTAAAAAGATAATCTTTTTCACATGCCAAGGAATTTTTGAGGAGGGCAGCTCTGCTTTGCATGTCCTGTTTCTCACTCTTTGTTAAATACAGTTTAAAAAAAAAAACAAGGGGGCAGCTCTGTTTTAAGTGTACAGGCCCTGTCTCTCTAAGTTGGTGTCAATGATGCCTCTTTGTTAAATACAGTTTTAAAAAAACAAGGGGGGGCAGCTCTGTTTTAGCTGTGCAGTCCCCTTTTCTCTCTATGTTGGGGTCCACGGTGCCTCTTTGTTAAATACAGTTTAAAAAAAACAAGGGGGGCAGCTCTGTTTTAAGTGTACAGGCCCTGTCTCTCTAAGTTGGTGTCCATGGTGCCTCTTTGTTAAATACAGTTTAAAAAAAAAACAAGGGGGGCAGCTCTGTTTTAGCTGTGCAGTCCCCCTTTCTCTCTATGTTGGGGTCCACAGTGCCTCTTTGTTAAATACAGTTTAATATAAACAAGGGGAGCAGCTCTGGTTTTAAGTGTGCAGGTCCCATCATTTTCTAAGTTGGGGTCCATGGTGCCTATTTGTTAAATACAGTTTAAAAAAAATGGGGCAGCTCTGTTTTAAGTGGGCAGGCCCCATCTCTCAAAGATGGGGTCCACGGTGCCTCTTAAATACAGTTTAAAAACAAAACAAGGGGCAGTCCCGTTTTAAGTGTGCATGCCCTTCTTTCTCTAAGTAGGGGTCCAAGGCTAAATACAGTTTAAAATAAACAAGGGGGCAGCTCTGTTTTTAGTGTACAGGCCCGTCTTTATCTACGTTGGGGTCCATGGTGCCTCTTTGTTAAATACAGTTTAAATAAAGCAATTTTTTCACCTGTCAAGGAATATTTTAGGGAACATCTATCTGTTTTAGGAAATACTACGAAAAATGTTTGGGGAAGGAAGAGGTGGAAAAGGATGGGGTAGAAGAGAAGACATTCCTGCAATTCCTTCTGCCACTAAGGATAAAGGTTGTTGGTGCCAGTACCAACACTGTGTTGTGGTCAGCAGCCATGTGCCCAGACCCAGTAAAAGTAGCACCAGCCATTGTCTAGACCCAGCCATAGTAGTGGCAGCATCCATTTTGCCAGGTCAACCACTGTTAGAAGTAGCAGCAGCAGCAATGTATATGGTAGTAGTTGCGGCAGCAGTAATGTACGTGGTAGTGGTAGTAGCATCAGAAAGCCAGAGTTGTCTATTTCCTCCAGTGGGCCTTCACGCAATGTATCCATTGTGGACAGGTTGACTCACTGTCGCTCATTTCAGGAGGAGGAAGACTATGGCGCAATGACTTTGAGCCAGGTTTCAGTGGATTCTTCCTCCACTACAGCTACATGTGACAGTAAAAGAAGCCTTTTTACAGCATCTGTCTCTTTACTGCCCCCTCCTAGTGGGGTGCCAGATTTATTTTAGCAGCCGGTTGCTATGGATAGTGATGAGGAGAATTTGTTTTACGACAGTCAGCCTTTGGAGTGTGTTGCCGAGGTGGTGGAGTTGGAAGCGGTGTCCGAGGCACAAAGCTGTGGCAGTGGGGGTAGTGGTAGACTTTGACATACTGGCATTTATGAGGGTGGTTGTGGTGTGGGGAGGCAAGTAGATTAGATTATATGTAGATTTGGACAAGATCTGGGAACCAGGCAACAAGGAAGGGACATCATCAGAGCAGGAGGGTACTTGTGGTACTGGCAGCGACAAAGAGCCGAGCCAAGGTAGGGCCAGATCATCTGCAAAACGGCACAGGGCTAGGTCTGCTGGTATGGTCCACTCAGGAGCAGCGTCACTGATGCTGCTTTTGCAGACTCCAGAAAAAAGCCTGTCAGAGGAGGAGCAAAGTCTGGTGGAGGTGACATTGGAAAGGCTAGCTCTGTACGGTACTCTTTGGTACGGTAATTCTTTGTACATTCCAAGAAGAACAAAACCTGGCACAGTGCTGGATCTGCAAGCAGAAAGTTAGCTGTGACCAGGGCACAATTCTAGGAACTATGGCTCTACGTAAGCCCTTGGAGTGGCATCACAAGGCTGCCTGGGACAATCAAAATGCTTTACAAATGTCCCATCAAATCCTTATTGCTCTTGCTGATGCTGATGGTGTGGCTCCTATAACCTGTCATCTGTCTAGTAGCCAGGCCTCATCCACAGACAGTACTGTCTTGTCATCGCCAGCTAGTGCTCAACCCTCCATCCCATCAGTTGTCCATAACACAGTCACTGCCATACCACCTGGTTGACTCCACCGCCTTTAGGCAACTAATGGGGTGTGCCCAGCCCAGGTGGCATGTCCCAAGTCGCCATTTCTTATGTGCAAGAGAAAGTGGGGCTGCCTATGCAACTATCAGTATGCAGTACTGCTCCAGTAGATACTTGGAGCAGTAGCTATGGCCAAGGGCAATACATGTGTGTCACAGCCCACTGGGTCAACCTTGGGCAGCACGATTCTCCAACGCAACAAGATCAGGCATTAGTAACACCTCCGTGTTTGTGCCAATCTGCTTCACCTTTGGACACCATGAGCTTATCCTCCTCCTCAACAGATGGGAGACATCAGGGAGTAGCTTACCCTCCTCTTTTATCCTTTCATCACTGCAAGGCGCAGCACTGCCACGCCGTATTACACATGAGCCTGGGCAAAAGCTACACTGCCCAGGAGTAGCTACAGTGCATGCGTGAGTAAATCTCCCGTTGGCTGTCTCCACTTCAACTTAGATTGGACAGTGTGGTTGTAGATAACGGGATGAACATTGTGGCTGCTCTGCATCTAGGTCGCATGACGCATGCCCCATGCCTGACACATGTGATAAATCTGGTCATCAAATGCTTCTTAAAAACATATGTTGGTCTGTCAGATGTTCTAGCCATATCCAGGAGGGTATCTGTTCGCTATAGCCGATCCTATGCCTTCAAACATCCTCTCCTAGACTTGCAACTTTTCCCGAACACCTCTTCCATCCAGCTTACATATGCTGGACCGCCTCTACCACCAGCTCAAAGTGGTGAATGATTTATTCATACAGCAAACGGACAGCTTTTCCAGCCAGTGTGATTTTCAGGTCCAGCATTGCCAGAGACACACAGACCTTTTGAAGAGGTGACAATGAATGATTTTATGCTGCTAATATTCACTTTGGAGTAAACTCTCATAGCCATGATTTAGCAAGGGGTGGAGGAAGGATTCTGTCTGTCTCCTGGCTCATTGGACAAGAAGAGGTGGAAAGCAGATCCTAGGAGGTGACTTTGGAGATGGAAACAAGCAACATAACACAGGAATGGAAAGGGGAGGAGGCACACGATGATGACGACGGCCATCAAGATGGTGGTGCTGATGGCAACGATGATGATCAACAAACATGGAAATATAAAGCGGAGCTGGAACCAACCAGGCCCTCAGAAATGCTGGTGAGGATGGCAAGCTGTATGCTCGGTGCTTGCTTGCTGACAGCCACATTGTTAGCATGAAGCAAAAAGATAAAGTACTGGATCGCACACTTTTAGACCTTGGTATAAAGCCAAAATGGGGGAATTTTTCCACCTTCCAAGTGGAAGGTAAAAATGGCTTATTACCAAGAAAAGCCATGCAGCCAGTTAGCCATGGCTTTCAAAAGGCAGAGACCTGCCGCAAGCATATCTGACCGGGTGTCCACTCTCCACTCCCTGCAGAGTCAATGCGCTACCTCCCTAACAGCCAGCAGCAGCATCATGCAACTCTTGAGAATATGACATACAAGTTTTTACATCCCATAAGCCCACCTGACACACATCATCATGGAAGGGATGTTAATCACCAGCCACACCACCTGAACAGCCAGTTACACTCCTACCTCAACTGTGCCCTTTCTCCAGGACATACACTGAGCTCAGTGGCCAGAGCTGGCATAGTTTGCCATGGGGGTCCTGCCTAGTCCACCCTCAAGTGTAGCATCGGAAAGGGTTTTCAGTGTGGCAGGTGGTGACCTGGCCCCTAAGCTGACAAGGTTGTCAGCCAAAAGCATAAAGCATTGAAAACTAACTTTTGTTAAGATAAATCAAATGTGAATAGGTGACAATTTTAAAACCCCTGTGTCTGATGCCACTGATTTGCATGCCACTACTACCACTACCACCAACAGCACCTCCGCTGCCACCCTCTGCTACTACAACAGTAGGTCTACGCCATGATGCACAAAATGGGTACATTTATCAAGGCTTGTAAAAAAAAGCCATTGTTTCATCTTCTTCAACTAAATTGTCAAGATAATAAAAGTAAAAAGAAATAAAGTGAAGCGAAACATAATATTTATGAAACTCATTGTGGGCAACTGCTGGTTACAGTGTTCCTCTGGCTGAATCTGGGAGGGAGGAGGACTTATTTTTGGACTGAGCATGACCTGCCACCCCAATGGCAGGCTTGGTGTTACATAGAGGCAATGTCAAATAAGGTATTCAGTGTTATCGTTTAAACTAAAGTTAACAGCTAAAATATAGCTAAAAGTTTAGAATTGTACTTTGTCACAGGGGAGCAACTTTAACTGAAGAGCAACTAAATAATGTTAATTACTTGAAACAAATGTTAATAAAGCTCTATTTCCCTTAAGATTTCCCTCTACTAATAATATTCTTTTCCCTGAACAGTCTCGGCACAGTATAAAAGAAAGGCAATATTATCTGTTTGGTCTTACAATGATTATGTTGCATGCCGTTATTGTATAATAGTTGGTGCCATGATGACATTACTAAAGGAGAAAGTGAGCCAGGATCAATTTTCTTTTTTGCACATAACTAATGTTAAGAAGAAAGAGAAAATAAGGCAGTCCTTAAAAGAGCTATATCCTGAAGTCAACTAATATTAAAGTCAATGTAAACATGGTGTACAATGAAAGGAGGGTCACTTATGCGCTCCATTTGAAAAAAAAAAATCCTTCCAAGCTTGTGGTTTTCTTCTCCTGGTTACTGGCCTGTTCATTAAAAGAAAGAAACAGACTTGGCTGCACTTTTATGCGGGGTGTGTAAGTGATGCATCCTCTTGCTATATAGCATATTGATTTAGATTTTTATTATTGAGTTACATTTTTCACATTAGCACTAATTCAAGCAAAAGTTTATAGATTAAATTTACACTTCAACACATTGTATGCCAAAAAGTAACACTTACAGGCTGATTCATTAATAGCGCCAGGTAGCGACAGATGAGCGATAGTAGCGTTATTTTCACAGCGCCCGCTAGTATTCGCTGTGCTTGGCCGTTGTTCGGCTGTTGACAGCGACTCAGTCGGTGTGTGGTAATGTTGAATACAGGGTTAGGAGTCGCTGTTTGACAGGTTCCGCGCTGTATGGGAAAAATTCTCGCGCTGTGAAATGCTTGTTTAAACCCCAGAGCGCTGGCGGCGATGGGTTAAAAGTCGTTTTTTAACCCCCAAACAACCATATTTTTAGAAAAAAAAAAAAACATGTTTTTCAAAACATTTTGTAATGTGAATACATTAATATCAGACCTGTAATATCAATTCTGCACAATTTTTTTTTATTTTTTTTTTTTTTTTAGCTTTAAAAAAAAATCTTACATTGCAGAAGTGGTCACAGAATTTTTGACATTAAAAATAAAAAAAATAAAAATTAGAGCAATAAATTATGAATATTTAAAGTTAGCTCCATTGAAATGCATTGGAGAGCACCAGGTAGCGAGAGGTCATACCTGTCGCTGTTCAAGGTCGCTCGCTGGCACTGTGGGGTGAGGCTGGAATAATGATGAATGATTCGCTGGCGCTCTGTCAGTCGCTAAGCACGATCGGCTTCATAAATGTGTGATTGCGGATGGGAGCCGGCGTTCTCGTGGCGGTGAGCGTCATTACCGTTCGCTCACCATTCGCTACCTGGCGCTATCCCTTGTTAAATAAGGGCCCAAGTTTCCTGTTTCCAATGCAACAAGTGAAGGCAACTAGAGTTTTTGTTACCTAGATTTCTTAAAATATTAAGGTCCGAACTTGCCATCTCAATCCACTTTCTTGATCTACTGTAGTCCAGTGTCACTTGGAGTCCCACATCCAGGGTCACAACCAGGGAAATACACCTGCCTTGGGGTGGAAACAGGACTTAAATGATAACTCATTGGGCATTGCAGTACCTTGGCTACAGAAATAAGTGGTAAATTATAAAAAAGTTAGAAAAAAATACAAGGCCTTAACCTTAACAAGGCTGCACTAGTATAACACAAACCAGGTGCTTGGAGTACTTAAAGAGCTAACAGTGGTCTCCTAGGATGAAAAAGAAGGCCTGCTGGCCAGGATTTGGACAGACTTGAAGTTACTTGAAGGACACAGGGGTTCCACAGCCAACAGGGAAAGACTGTCTGACATCCAACAGGAAGATAGAGAGGATTTCCCAACAAACAGGGAGAAGCAGAGTGTTCATGGGATCCCAGCAGTGGCTGCAACCAATGTTCTGCTGACACTTGGAATTGGATATGTCTGTTTAAGTGTCACAAGTGGGGGCTATGGAACCTGCTGGCCAGACAGCTCCACAGCATACCCACTGGTTGCTGGTGGCTACTAAAACAGTAACTGTTCTCAATAATAGCGCAGTGTCACCAGCAGGCTGTCAGCAGAACTACCTGACCCTGACAGCTGCTATCAATTCAAGGGCAGCTAATGTGCGCTCACAGTGCAGGAAGCTAGGAAGAAGATCATGCTGGGCTTCCATCTGTTGATGACGTTCTGTCACCAATCAGTAAAGGGAGCCTGTTCCCTCTTTACAGTAGGGCACAGCATCATCTCAACCTTTTTTGGTTATCAACTCGTCTCAGTGGGTCGGGGAAAGAGCAGCAGTTACCAAACACAGGTGAAATGGCCTTGCCGCACCACCTTGTCATATACAATATGTGGGATGTACCACGGGGTCCTTAAAGAAGAGGTTTATGGAGCATGTATATAACGCCCATAGTGGTACAACGAAATCTAATGTAGTCCGACATTGCAAGGATAGGCATGCAGGGGATGTCTCGTCTCTAAAGGATCGGCTCATTCAGAAAGTAAAAATGGGACCCAGAGGGGGGGATCTGCGTAAGAAATTAGAAAGCATGGAGGTCTGTTGGATCTTTAACTTAAATACATGCATGACGAAAGGTCTAAATGATCACTTTGATTTATACTATGGGGGTTATTTAAGAAGAGATAGCGCCAGGTAGTGCCTCGTAGCGGCAGGCAGCGTCTGGTGAACGCCGAGGGCAAAACCACATTTAAGAAAGCAAATCAGTTGAGCGTCTCTAACAGCGCCACTAGCGTCACATGTATTATTAAAGGTGGCTCAGTGTATAGCGCCAGGTATTACCTTTCGCTCAGTGTCGCCCTCCCATACATTTCAATGGCCGTTCATTTGCTTGTGTTTAACATTTTTTTATTTTTTTTTATGCTCAAATCATTGTGTGACGTCTCCTGGCTGCAAACAAACATTTTTATAAACTTTTTGACTTTTTACATTTTTATGCAGAATTGTCATTACAGGTCTGGCACTAAAGTGTTAATGTCATAACAATGTCATTCCATGTGTTTTCGCTTTGTTACTGGTGGATACGTGTTCAAAATCAGACTTTAATCACACAGCATCTGGCGCTCTATGCTACAGCGCAGACGCTGTGTGAGTCTGCGCTGTTACAGCTGCTGCTCTGTTACAGCGCCCGATACCCGCTTACAGCGGCTACTAGTGGTCGCTCTAAGCGCCGCTATACAGATGCTCATCGATACCTGGCGTTAGTAATGAATCAGCCTCCACATCAATTAGAGTTCAGAACACTGTGTTATTTCAATAATTTCTTCCGGTTTTCTTGCTATTTATACAAGGCAAAAATAATGGCAATCATGTCAGCAGAGACAAATGAGGATGCACTCTAGTATAGATATATGGTTGTCATTGTCGTATGGATGTATCCCCTCAGCATATGTGTGCTGTCGGCCTCCCGCGGGTGTTTATCATTTGTATTTTCTATTTTTTTTGGGGGGGGTGGGAAGGTCCTTCTGGTCTATGTCCTCCATCCGCTACTGTATACCACTCTGGATGCAGGCAGAGTGTTGCTCTTTCCATTGCCGGTTTGTTTATGCAGACAAGCCGGCGATGTTTCCATCTGCCAATAGAAGAGGTAGGAGGGATTGCAGAAGCTGGCCCCCTTCCACTGTGTATTGCCGAACGAGATGTACCGCCTCCATTTATTGGCATATGCAAGCCAGGCGGAGGAGCAGCCAATAGAAAGTGAGGGAGGAACCTCAGAGCATTCCTCCAATCACCAGGAGCGGCTGAGGCTGTCATGGCGCCCGTCATAGGAGGATCGAGCTTTATCCATTATATTCTGGAGTTTTCCCCCCATTTAAAAGGTAAGATTAAGGGGTGTTTAACCCCAAAACGCGTAACCTGAGGGGGGACGAGCTTATGGCACATTGTCACGGATCCCTCAGCAAAGAGATCCCTTATAATAGAATGACCAGTAATTAGGCTGCAAAACAGAGATGGATATGCGGCAAGCCGCGTTTAATGGTGACTAACAGTAAACAGAACACACATCAACCAGGCTGCTGTACATATATATATATACATGTGGAGTAGAGATGAGCAAACCGGTTCGGACGAACCGGAATTCGCTCCGAATTTCAGGGAAAATTTGATTCGGCACGAACCCACCATGCCGGCATTTGTTTAAAAAGCAAACACTTACCTGCATGGTCGGAGCGTGGAGGCTGGCGTCGCTCTCAGGCGCCCTCTGATGACGCGCCCTCTGATGACGCGTCCTCTGATGACAGCTGAGAGCGGCGCACGAATCGCTCATCTGAAAAAAAAAAAATGCCGGCATGGTGGGAGTGGGCAGGCCGGCTACGCTGTCAGCATTTTTGCCAGCCTGCCCGCTCCCACCATGCCGGCATTTTTTTTTTTTTTCAGATGAGCGATTCGTGAAAGTTCGATTCGGGCGAACCCGAATTTCTTGGGGAAATTCGGCGAATCGCCCGAATCGAACTTTCAAGAAGTTCGCTCATCTCTAACGTGGAGTCAGAGTGAATACATACATAGGAAGTCCAAAGGCAGACAGAGCAGGAACAGGAAGATTAAATCACAAGGGCTATGGCAGGAGTCCAGATTTCAAGGTTCAGAGTTTCAAGGTTCAAGATTCCATGGGTTCAAGGTGCAAGCTTCCAGGGTTTCAAGGTACAAGATTCCAGGGTTTCAAGGTACAAGATTCCTGGGTTTCAAGGTACAAGATTCCTGGGTTTCAAGGTACAAGATTCCAGGGTTTCAAGGTACAAGATTCCTGGGTTTTAAGGTACAAGATTCCAGGGTTTCAAGGTACAAGTTTCCAGGGTTTCAAGGTACAAGATTGCTGGGTTTCAAGGTACAAGATTCCAGGGTCTAGGTACAGGATTCAAGGGTTCTGGGTACAGAGAGACAAATTAATGCTGATCCACTGGCTCCATGTGTGGATCAGCTTATTTAGAGCAGGAAGTCACACAGGTGCTTGCTGCTTACCAACACCTCTGCAGGACAGAGCCATCTGCTGGTGGAACAGCTAATAGCAGGAGAAAGTCAAGCTGTGGAGGAACTCCAGACCTGACACGCATCTTTACACTGGGCATGTATGTTTTTAACCATTTGAGTAAAAGTTACGTTTTATGCGTCCTGGTGAGCTGGATACAAAGCACAGCATTTTCTTGGATTTGCAGAGATCCATCCCTGCTCCCAGGGGTTCCCCAATGGGGATTTACAGCTGGCAAGATTTCGATTTGTAAAGGTACATTGAAACAGTGGCAAGGCAGGTAAGTATCGACATTAAAAAAATGGTCTACACTATTACTGGTGCATTAGTCGGAATACATTCACTATGTCTAATAGCTTAAAGGAAAATTCCCTTTTTGTCAGGTTTTTGGTGTTCTGTTTTCCTCTTTTTAAATGTAAAAATAAAGATTTGTATTAGGATTGTTCCCCCATACCAGTCATTTAGTTATCAGCATGCTGTTTTAACGTTTCTTATATTTATTTGGCCCTGTGGTTCTAAAATGGGCATGGCTTTCCTGTCCTTGAGTAAAACTACTGACTACAAATCCCAGAATCCTTCCACTGTAACAGGTAAGTTTATCAGCAGCTTTTGCAAAAAAAATCAGTAGCAATGATCTACCCAGGGGAGAACACTGCCAGTAACCCTTTAGCTATTGGAACACCATATTGTAACCCCCTCATCTGAAGACGTTGAATTACAGCAGGTGGGATAAAACGTGTGAGCTCAGGAATGTGGATCTTCGTCCCTGCCTCAGCAAATCAGGTGATTAGCAAGCCAGAGTCAGGAAGTCTCTGCCAGGTACAACAAACACACTAGTTTGTGTTTGTTGCTAAGGTAACACATTGTTGCAAGAGAAAACTGTAAACACGACGTTGCAAACAAATTGAAAAGAACAAAAAAACAACAGGTAAGCTTAGTACCCTGAGGACATCATTTTGGCACACAATAATAGAAACTTTTAAAAATGGCCTTAAACATGCAATTACCATTTAAGAAAATTGCTTACATTTGTTAAAGACTGAATGTAGTAAGAAATCTTATTCCCCTTTCCCAACAAATTCCTTTTTTCTCCTGTCCAGTAACCCAATGTGTCAGACTGGACTGAACACTGGACTGTTTTTTCTGAGTTGACCGCTGACATGGGAAAGAAAGGAGTGTTCAGGCTGGATAACTGGAAGATGCTTTATTAATAAGAAGGTTTTATAAAATTGAGGGAGAGATAGACTTTTAGCATGGGGTCAGCCTTTAACAAATTTGAGAATATTTTTAAACATCACACATGTTGTCGAATTTTCCCCAAGTTTACACAGTCAGTAGATTTTCTTTGTATAAAGCTTACAATTTTTTTTTTAAGGGTAAGACACTAAAGGGTTGAAAGTAGTGCTATTTACTTACACTTTTTTATGAGTAGTACTATTTACTTACACTTTTTTTCATGAGTAGTACTATTTACTTACACTTTTTCTCATGAGTAGTACTATTTACTGACACTTTTTTCTCAAAAGCTTTCAATCAGTAAAGATAGCAGCTAGTCTTAGCGGCTATACTTCAGCAGATTATTATAGAGTTCACCTATGGACAGTTAGTATAGGCAGAGAAGGGGAAGCTCCATGTGGCAGTGGTGGTGAAAGCTAGAGATGAGCGAACTTTTGAAAAATTCGATTCGACTGATTCGCCGAATTTTCCGACAAAAATCGTTTCGACCCGAATAAATTCGCGACGAATCGCTATTAAAAACGGCTATTTCTGAGCCTCCTACAGCCTCAATAGGGTTGTAAACCATTCAGCCTTGCTGTAACACGCACAGGATGCGTGCTGGGTTAGTTAAATAATACTTTGAAGAAATATCACATGCAGATCAGAGGCATCGCTAATAGAATCGCAGAGCGGCACAATTGCAGAGAGTTGAAGTGGCATCACTATGAGGGGCAGAAGGAGCCCAAATATACACTGGAGTTGGCCTCAGGAGCCCAAAAATTGGATGAATCACACCCTGGAGTTGGCAGAAGTTGGCAGCAGCAGCAGCAGCAGGAGCCCAAATATACACTGGAGTTGGCTTCAGGAGCCCAAAAATTGGATGAATCACACCCTGGAGTTGGCAGAAGTTGGCAGCAGCAGCAGCAGGAGCCCAAATATACACTGGAGTTGGCCTCAGGAGCCCAAAAATTGGATGAATCACACCCTGGAGTTGGCAGGAGTTGACAGTAGCAGCAGCAGCAGGAGCCCAAATATACACTGGAGTTGGCCTCAGGAGCCCAAAAATTGGATGAATCACACCCTGGAGTTGGCAGAAGTTGGCAGCAGCAGCAGCAGGAGCCCAAATATACACTGGAGTTGGCCTCAGGAGCCCAAAAATTGGATGAATCACACCCTGGAGTTGGCAGGAGTTGACAGTAGCAGCAGCAGGAGCCCAAATATACACTGGAGTTGGCCTCAGGAGCCCAAAAATTGGATGAATCACACCCTGGAGTTGGCAGAAGTTGGCAGCAGCAGCAGCAGGAGCCCAAATATACACTGGAGTTGGCCTCAGGAGCCCAAAAATTGGATGAATCACACCCTGGAGTTGGCAGAAGTTGGCAGCAGCAGCAGCAGGAGCCCAAATATACACTGGAGTTGGCCTCAGGAGCCCAAAAATTGGATGAATCACACCCTGGAGTTGGCAGGAGTTGACAGTAGCAGCAGCAGGAGCCCAAATATACACTGGAGTTGGCCTCAGGAGCCCAAAAATTGGATGAATCACACCCTGGAGTTGGCAGAAGTTGGCAGCAGCAGCAGCAGGAGCCCAAATATACACTGGAGTTGGCCTCAGGAGCCCAAAAATTGGATGAATCACACCCTGGAGTTGGCAGGAGTTGACAGTAGCAGCAGCAGGAGCCCAAATATACACTGGAGTTGGCCTCAGGAGCCCAAAAATTGGATGAATCACACCCTGGAGTTGGCAGAAGTTGGCAGCAGCAGCAGCAGGAGCCCAAATATACACTGGAGTTGGCCTCAGGAGCCCAAAAATTGGATGAATCACACCCTGGAGTTGGCAGAAGTTGGCAGCAGCAGCAGCAGGAGCCCAAATATACACTGGAGTTGGCCTCAGGAGCCCAAAAATTGGATGAATCACACCCTGGAGTTGGCAGGAGTTGACAGTAGCAGCAGCAGGAGCCCAAATATACACTGGAGTTGGCCTCAGGAGCCCAAAAATTGGATGAATCACACCCTGGAGTTGGCAGGAGTTGACAGTAGCAGCAGCAGGAGCCCAAACATTACTTCAAAGAGACCCTGGGGTTGGCTTCAGGAGCCCAAAAATTGGATGAATCACACCCTGGAGTTGGCAGAAGTTGGCAGCAGCAGCAGCAGGAGCCCAAACATTACTTTAAAGAGACCCTGGGGTTGGCTTCAGGAGCCCAACAATTGGATGAATCACACCCTGGAGTTGGCAGCAGCAGCAGCAGGAGCCCAAATATACACTGGAGTTGGCTTCAGGAGCCCAAAAATTGGATGAATCACACCCTGGAGTTGGCAGAAGTTGGCAGCAGCAGCAGCAGGAGCCCAAATATACACTGGAGTTGGCCTCAGGAGCCCAAAAATTGGATGAATCACACCCTGGAGTTGGCAGCAGCAGCAGGAGCCCAAATATTACTTTAAAGAGACACTGGAGTTGGCTTCAGTAGCCCAAAAATTGGATGAATCACACCCTGGAGTTGGCAGCAGCAGCAGGAGCCCAAATATTACTTTAAAGAGACACTGGGGTTGGCTTCAGGAGCCCAAAAATTGGATGAATCACACCCTGGAGTTGGCAGCAGCAGCAGCAGGAGCCCAAATATTACTTTAAAGAGACACTGGAGTTGGCTTCAGTAGCCCAAAAATTGGATGAATCACACCCTGGAGTTGGCAGCAGCAGCAGGAGCCCAAATATTACTTTAAAGAGACACTGGGGTTGGCTTCAGGAGCCCAAAAATTGGATGAATCACACCCTGGAGTTGGCAGCAGCAGCAGGAGCCCAAACATTACTTTAAACAGACCCTGGGGTTGGCCTCAGGAGCCCACAAATTGGATGAATCACACCCTGGAGTTGGCAGCAGCAGCAGCAGGAGCCCAAATATTACTTTAAAGAGACACTGGAGTTGGCTTCAGTAGCCCAAAAATTGGATGAATCACACCCTGGAGTTGGCAGCAGCAGCAGCAGGAGCCCAAACATTACTTTAAAGAGACCCTGGGGTTGGCCTCAGGAGCCCAAAAATTGGATGAATCACACCCTGGAGTTGGCAGCAGCAGCAGGAGCCCAAACATTACTTTAAACAGACCCTGGGGTTGGCCTCAGGAGCCCAAAAATTGGATGAATCACACCCTGTGGAGAGTCATGTGGAGAAAAAGTAGCTTAGTTAGTAATATCTACATAAAATTATGAATAAACAAATGCAAAAGTTTGCCAAAGTGAAGTTTTGTTTGAGGGTGTGTTTCCACCTTTTAATTAAATCAGAAACAAGAAGGTATCATTGCCTCTGACTAATTAGCCCTCAAAAATTCTTGGAATTTTTAATCTGGAATCATGTCTGATCCGTCTTATCCGAAGAATATTAATAAAAAGTAAGAGTAACGTAAAGGATTTTTTATCAATACTTACTTGTGGTCCGATGCGGAGGAATGTCTGTAACTGGAGAGCAGCGCCTTAAATCTGTTTTGCACGATCCATCTTTCTTGGTCTGGCCCCGTCATCAATCTACTGGAATACATCAGGCATTGTTGGGAGGAAAGCTTGGCTGATCCATGCGCCATTCATTTCCACGCAGGGCAGTCTCTGGAAAAAAAAAGTCTGTATAAACCAGGGTCTTTTTCATATAAAAACAAATGGTTATTCTTGCTTTTCAACCATATGTTCCACAGCTTTACCAGTCATTGTGTCAGCCAATGAAGCAACTTTGTCTCGAAGTGCTGCAAAAGCAGTCCACTGCATCACAAGTGGCATCTGACACCCCCAGTCAACTGTCTGTCTGTTATGCTTTGGGTTCAGCTCCACTATCCATTGATCTGATATCCAAGATCTGATAATCATAAAATTCAGCAGCTACTGCCCAGCCAAGAAGTGGAGGAGACACTCGCCTCTTCTTCCACTATCCGGCAATTAGTGATGAGGAGAGTGTCGTGGGAGGAGGTGTTGCAAGCCGAGGTAGTGGAAGAGGGTCCCTGGAGTCTGCGGCGGTGGCGGCGGCAGCAGCAGCGAATTATTGCGGACTGTTGGTAGGAAAAATCAGCTACTCAGCGATGTGGCAGTGTTCCATGCAGCATCCTGTGGAGAAAAAGTAGGTTAGTTAGTGTATATACATAAAATTATGAATAGACAAATGCAATAGTATTGCGAAAGTGAAGTTTTGTTTGAGGGTGTGTTTCCACCTTGCAATTAAATCAGAAACAACTAGCTATCATTTGCCTCTGAATAATTAGCCCTCAAAAATTCTTGGAATTTTTAATCTTGATGTCTGAGGGATTTCTCCTCTCAGACAGCGTCACCATAAGTCCAGCCTGCTGCATTACCCAGTGGTGGACCTTTCAGAGAACTGATGGCTTGTGCCGAGCCGAGGTGGAGAGTCACATGGCATGGTTGTTGAACAGAAGGTGGGCCAGTCCTTTAGCCTGTCAGTGTGTACCAAAGTGCACAGTGTTGTCTACGCCTGGAGCTGTAACTATAGACTCATGGTGGACAATATATATCCTTTTAGGCCCCCTTGGTGATTGTGGTTTCACGCTGTTCTTCACATGGTTTTCCTTGACCATCAGAGTCACACATGGGAGGAACTACTAAAAATGAGAACTCAATCCATGAAAGCATTGCTTAATCCACGAAAACTGCAAATTTGGACCCATGGTGACTGACACTTGGAAGAACATCTTGTTTGCGCTGCGACAAGGAAGCCAGAGTCATGCGTCCTGACATGGCACACGTGTTCAGTCTAGTTTTGAAGTCTTGCCCCCATCTGAAAGACATCCGAACAACAGGAAAGAAAGTTAGCATGCACTTCTGGCACTCCTACACCACCAAGCACAACCTTATTGAGCCTCAGCGTCACAACGGTGTACCCCACCATAGTCTGATTTGCGATGTTTCCACCCGTTGGAATTCCACCCTCCATATGCAGGATCCACTATAGCAGTGGTCCCCAACCCTGTCCTCAAGGCCCACCAACAGGCCAGGCTTTGCAGATCTCCACAAAGATGCTCAGGTGGAGTAATTAGTGCAGCTGCAGAGCAATAGAGCTGGCTATTTGGAGATCCAAAAAACATGACATGTTGGTGGGCCTTGAGGACAGGGTTGAGGACCACTGCACTATAGGAACAGAGAAAAGCCATCACGGATTTCTGGATGATCCAAACGGATAGGGGGACACCCCTGTGTAAATTCAATGTAAACCATTGGCAGCTCATACGTGACACCGACCGTTTGCTCAGGCCCTTTGAGGAAGCTACATTATTAGTCAGTTGCCAGGACTATGAGATGAACGATGAGATTCCACTGCTTCATGTACTACAACACATGTTGGAAAGCATGGCTGGTCAGGGCACTGGAGACATGGCACATACATTTCACAGCCACATGAAGCCTGTGGGGGCTGAAGTGGAGGAGGAGGAGGGGGTGGGGCACAGCAAACCACAGTTTAGGTTTCACAAAATGACCATTTTATCTAGTCATCTGACAGGAGAGGAGGAGCAGGAGCAGCCACAGGAGCTAGAGGGTTGTGAGTAAGGCGAGACAGAGGACCCAGACACACCATGGCAGTTTACAGTGGAGATGGAGACAGGTAGTCCCTCCGAGTCACTTGCACAAATGGCACGATGCATGCTCACATGCATGCGTACTAGTGAGCGCAGAATTGTCTCCATTTGTCAGCGGGAAGACTTCTGGCTCTCCAACTTATTGGACCCTCGCTTCCGGCACAAAATGGGGGCATTTTTTACGCCCACTGAGAGGGAGGACAAACTGACCTACTACAGAGACATCCCACGTAGTCAGTTGGGCGATGTCTATCTGCGCCATGGCCCATACTCCCGCAGGTCTGACTCGGGGGGAAGTCTGCGATCACCTTCCACTGCCATGGCTGCTGGGGGGGTGGAAGGAGCAGCAGCAGCAGCTCCATCAGCAGCAGCCTCAGTCTTCAGTCGCTAGTGAGTAGCTTTCTACACCCGCATAGTGAGTCTACTCATGAGCAGCAGGAAGACCTGGAGCTGGACCTCAAACAGCAGGTCATGTTATACCTTGACATGACCATGCCAACACACCTTCAAGATCCACTGGATTTGCTGGGAAGCCAAACTTGACTTGTGCCCGCAACTAGCAGAGTTTGCCCTGGAAAAGCTGTACTGGCCGGACAGTAGTTGATTTAGATGGCAACTGGGCTGCTCTATATAACGAAGCAAAATGGCAAATTTACCTCACTATATAAGCTATTGCCCCTCAGATTTACACAGGGGCTGCTCTATATTATGCTGCAAAATGGCAAATTAACCTCACAATATAAGCTATTGCAGCTCTATATAAATAAAAATAAATAAATAAAAAAAGGGCCTGTAGAAGCTTATTTAGTATAACAGATAGGGTGACATGTGCTGGTTTGGGATGCCCATATGGGCTAGTGTTTTGGCAGCAGTAGAAAAACCAATGCAAAATGCAATAGCTTTAATAAAGCTGATGCTGATCAACGCTTATTTAGTATAACAGATGGGGTGCAACATGCAGGTTTGGGATGCCCTGCGGCCTGGTGTATTTAAAGCAGACCAAAACAAATTCAAAATGCAATAACTTAATAAAGCTGAGGCTGTAGATGCTTATTTAGTATAAACAGGTAGGGTGCAAGGTGCAGCTTTGGGGTGCCCTGCGGCCTGGTTAAATGAAAGCAGTCAAAAAGGAAGTGCAAACTGAAGTAGCTTAATGAAGCTGATGCTGATCAACGCTTATGTTGTATACCAGATAGGGTGCAAGGTGCAGCTTTGGGGTGCCCTGCGGCCTGGTTTATTAAAATCAGTCAAAAACAAGTGCAAACTGAAGTAGCCTGATCAACGCTTATGTTGTATAACAGATAGGTTTAAAATAGCATGTGCCTTGGGATGCCCGTGTGGCCTGTTATATTTCAAGCTGAACAAAAAGTAACAATAATCCAAGTATGAGACATCATTTTGACCTTCTTCACAGCGCCATACTTTGAAAAAAAAAAATTAATTTCATGCCGATCAATCCAAAGGTCAATGCCCCTAACAAAAATAGTGTTCAGGATAAGTTTTCCTTCTGGAAGGACGTAACCTTTAGTTTACATGCTTGGGGTAGGTTATCTTACAAATTGGGATACCCCAGGCAGCAGTGTCATTGAAAGAGACAGATTGTAATGCAGGCCATACGCAAGCAGAGAAACTCAGGCTGCAACAGGCCTATTTAGTTTACATGGTTGGGGTAGGTTATCTTACAAATTGGGATACCCCACTGTATATGAAACCGAATATAAATGCACACCCAAAAGTGGACACTCAGCCTCCAAGAGGCCTGCTTAGTTTAAATAAGAGAGCTGCTTAGTATGGTAGGTAGGTTATGTTATGTTACAGAATGGGATGCCCAAGCAGACTTGAGATCAGTATATATGCACACAGCAGCAGTGTGTTAGCAGGCTCATACAGGCCAAATTTCTTTAAATAAATGTGCAGCTTACAGTAAATGCAGAGGCTAATGGTATGTTACAGAATGGGATGCCCCAAAGCTGACTTGAGATCAGTATATATGCACACAGCAGCAGTGTGTTAGCAGGCTCATACAGGCCAAATTTCTTTAAATAACTGTGCAGCTTACAGTAAATGCAGAGGCTAATGGTATGTTACAGAATGGGATGCCCCAAAGCTGACTTGAGATCAGTATATATGCACACAGCAGCAGTGTGTTAGCAGGCTCATACAGGCCAAATTTCTTTAAATAACTGTGCAGCTTACAGTAAATGCAGAGGCTAATGGTATGTTACAGAATGGGATGTCCCAAAAACCAGAGAGCACCTGGCAGGCAGCAGTAAGACTATGCACAGCAAAAGTGTCTTTTATCATGCCTAATTTCAATTAGAATAGGTGCAAATGGTTAGGTTCTTAAATAGAGGCTGGTGTAGTCACAGAATGGGATGCCCTAAAAACCAGCAGTAAGTACACCTGGCAGGGACAAGTTGTGCTATGCCCAGCAAAAGTGTCTTTATCAGGCCTAATTTCAAATATGATAAGAGCAAATGCTTATATGGTCTTAAACAGAGGCTGCTGTAGTCACAGAGAATGGGATGGGCCCCAACAGAATCGACCTGGCAGGGTCCAGTAGTGCTTTGGCCAGCAAAAGTGTCTTTATCAGGCCTATTTCAAATATGATAGAGCAAATGCTTATATGGTCTTAAACAGAGGCTGCTTTAGTCACAGAATGGGATGCCCTGGGCAGGAATGGACCTGGCAGGGTCCAGTAGTGCTTTGGCCAGCAAAAGTGTCTTTATCAGGCCTAATTTCAAATATGATAAGAGCAAATGCTTATATGGTCTTAAACAGAGGCTGCTGTAGTCACAGAATGGGATGCCCCGGGCAGGAATGGACCTGGCAGGGTCCAGTAGTGCTTTGGCCAGCAAAAGTGTCTTTATCAGGCCTAATTTCAAATATGATAAGAGCAAATGCTTATATGGTCTTAAACAGAGGCTGCTGTAGTCACAGAATGGGATGCCCGGGCAGGAATGGACCTGGCAGGGTCCAGTAGTGCTTTGGCCAGCAAAAGTGTCTTTATCAGGCCTAATTTCAAATATGATAAGAGCAAATGCTTATATGGTCTTAAACAGAGGCTGCTGTAGTCACAGAATGGGATGCCCTGGGCAGGAATGGACCTGGCAGGGTCCAGTAGTGCTTTGGCCAGCAAAAGTGTCTTTATCAGGCTAATTTCAAATATGATAAGAGCAAATGCTTATATGGTCTTAAACAGAGGCTGCTGTAGTCACAGAATGGATGCCCCAACAGGAATCGACCTGGCAGGGTCCAGTAGTGCTTTGGCCAGCAAAAGTGTCTTTATCAGGCCTAATTTCAAATATGATAAGAGCAAATGCTTATATGGTCTTAAACAGAGGCTGCTTTAGTCACAGAATGGGATGCCCTGGGCAGGAATGGACCTGGCAGGGTCCAGTAGTGCTTTGGCCAGCAAAAGTGTCTTTATCAGGCTAATTTCAAATATGATAAGAGCAAATGCTTATATGGTCTTAAACAGAGGCTGCTGTAGTCACAGAATGGGATGCCCCAACAGGAATCGACCTGGCAGGGTCCAGTAGTGCTTTGGCCAGCAAAAGTGTCTTTATCAGGCCTAATTTCAAATATGATAAGAGCAAATGCTTATATGGTCTTAAACAGAGGCTGCTTTAGTCACAGAATGGGATGCCCTGGGCAGGAATGGACCTGGCAGGGTCCAGTAGTGCTTTGGCCAGCAAAAGTGTCTTTATCAGGCCTAATTTCAAATATGATAAGAGCAAATGCTTATATGGTCTTAAACAGAGGCTGCTGTAGTCACAGAATGGGATGCCCTGGGCAGGAATGGACCTGGCAGGGTCCAGTAGTGCTTTGGCCAGCAAAAGTGTCTTTATCAGGCCTAATTTCAAATATGATAAGAGCAAATGCTTATATGGTCTTAAACAGAGGCTGCTTTAGTCACAGAATGGGATGCCCTGGGCAGGAATGGACCTGGCAGGGTCCAGTAGTGCTTTGGCCAGCAAAAGTGTCTTTATCAGGCTAATTTCAAATATGATAAGAGCAAATGCTTATATGGTCTTAAACAGAGGCTGCTGTAGTCACAGAATGGGATGCCCTGGGCAGGAATGGACCTGGCAGGGTCCAGTAGTGCTTTGGCCAGCAAAAGTGTCTTTATCAGGCCTAATTTCAAATATGATAAGAGCAAATGCTTATATGGTCTTAAACAGAGGCTGCTTTAGTCACAGAATGGGATGCCCTGGGCAGGAATGGACCTGGCAGGGTCCAGTAGTGCTTTGGCCAGCAAAAGTGTCTTTATCAGGCTAATTTCAAATATGATAAGAGCAAATGCTTATATGGTCTTAAACAGAGGCTGCTGTAGTCACAGAATGGGATGCCCTGGGCAGGAATGGACCTGGCAGGGTCCAGTAGTGCTTTGGCCAGCAAAAGTGTCTTTATCAGGCCTAATTTCAAATATGATAAGAGCAAATGCTTATATGGTCTTAAACAGAGGCTGCTTTAGTCACAGAATGGGATGCCCTGGGCAGGAATGGACCTGGCAGGGTCCAGTAGTGCTTTGGCCAGCAAAAGTGTCTTTATCAGGCCTAATTTCAAATATGATAAGAGCAAATGCTTATATGGTCTTAAACAGAGGCTGCTTTAGTCACAGAATGGGATGCCCTGGGCAGGAATGGACCTGGCAGGGTCCAGTAGTGCTTTGGCCAGCAAAAGTGTCTTTATCAGGCTAATTTCAAATATGATAAGAGCAAATGCTTATATGGTCTTAAACAGAGGCTGCTGTAGTCACAGAATGGGATGCCCCAACAGGAATCGACCTGGCAGGGTCCAGTAGTGCTTTGGCCAGCAAAAGTGTCTTTATCAGGCCTAATTTCAAATATGATAAGAGCAAATGCTTATATGGTCTTAAACAGAGGCTGCTTTAGTCACAGAATGGGATGCCCTGGGCAGGAATGGACCTGGCAGGGTCCAGTAGTGCTTTGGCCAGCAAAAGTGTCTTTATCAGGCCTAATTTCAAATATGATAAGAGCAAATGCTTATATGGTCTTAAACAGAGGCTGCTGTAGTCACAGAATGGGATGCCCTGGGCAGGAATGGACCTGGCAGGGTCCAGTAGTGCTTTGGCCAGCAAAAGTGTCTTTATCAGGCCTAATTTCAAATATGATAAGAGCAAATGCTTATATGGTCTTAAACAGAGGCTGCTTTAGTCACAGAATGGGATGCCCTGGGCAGGAATGGACCTGGCAGGGTCCAGTAGTGCTTTGGCCAGCAAAAGTGTCTTTATCAGGCTAATTTCAAATATGATAAGAGCAAATGCTTATATGGTCTTAAACAGAGGCTGCTGTAGTCACAGAATGGGATGCCCTGGGCAGGAATGGACCTGGCAGGGTCCAGTAGTGCTTTGGCCAGCAAAAGTGTCTTTATCAGGCCTAATTTCAAATATGATAAGAGCAAATGCTTATATGGTCTTAAACAGAGGCTGCTGTAGTCACAGAATGGGATGCCCTGGGCAGGAATGGACCTGGCAGGGTCCAGTAGTGCTTTGGCCAGCAAAAGTGTCTTTATCAGGCCTAATTTCAAATATGATAAGAGCAAATGCTTATATGGTCTTAAACAGAGGCTGCTTTAGTCACAGAATGGGATGCCCTGGGCAGGAATGGACCTGGCAGGGTCCAGTAGTGCTTTGGCCAGCAAAAGTGTCTTTATCAGGCCTAATTTCAAATATGATAAGAGCAAATGCTTATATGGTCTTAAACAGAGGCTGCTTTAGTCACAGAATGGGATGCCCTGGGCAGGAATGGACCTGGCAGGGTCCAGTAGTGCTTTGGCCAGCAAAAGTGTCTTTATCAGGCTAATTTCAAATATGATAAGAGCAAATGCTTATATGGTCTTAAACAGAGGCTGCTGTAGTCACAGAATGGGATGCCCCAACAGGAATCGACCTGGCAGGGTCCAGTAGTGCTTTGGCCAGCAAAAGTGTCTTTATCAGGCCTAATTTCAAATATGATAAGAGCAAATGCTTATATGGTCTTAAACAGAGGCTGCTTTAGTCACAGAATGGGATGCCCTGGGCAGGAATGGACCTGGCAGGGTCCAGTAGTGCTTTGGCCAGCAAAAGTGTCTTTATCAGGCCTAATTTCAAATATGATAAGAGCAAATGCTTATATGGTCTTAAACAGAGGCTGCTGTAGTCACAGAATGGGATGCCCTGGGCAGGAATGGACCTGGCAGGGTCCAGTAGTGCTTTGGCCAGCAAAAGTGTCTTTATCAGGCCTAATTTCAAATATGATAAGAGCAAATGCTTATATGGTCTTAAACAGAGGCTGCTTTAGTCACAGAATGGGATGCCCTGGGCAGGAATGGACCTGGCAGGGTCCAGTAGTGCTTTGGCCAGCAAAAGTGTCTTTATCAGGCTAATTTCAAATATGATAAGAGCAAATGCTTATATGGTCTTAAACAGAGGCTGCTGTAGTCACAGAATGGGATGCCCTGGGCAGGAATGGACCTGGCAGGGTCCAGTAGTGCTTTGGCCAGCAAAAGTGTCTTTATCAGGCCTAATTTCAAATATGATAAGAGCAAATGCTTATATGGTCTTAAACAGAGGCTGCTTTAGTCACAGAATGGGATGCCCTGGGCAGGAATGGACCTGGCAGGGTCCAGTAGTGCTTTGGCCAGCAAAAGTGTCTTTATCAGGCTAATTTCAAATATGATAAGAGCAAATGCTTATATGGTCTTAAACAGAGGCTGCTGTAGTCACAGAATGGGATGCCCTGGGCAGGAATGGACCTGGCAGGGTCCAGTAGTGCTTTGGCCAGCAAAAGTGTCTTTATCAGGCCTAATTTCAAATATGATAAGAGCAAATGCTTATATGGTCTTAAACAGAGGCTGCTTTAGTCACAGAATGGGATGCCCTGGGCAGGAATGGACCTGGCAGGGTCCAGTAGTGCTTTGGCCAGCAAAAGTGTCTTTATCAGGCTAATTTCAAATATGATAAGAGCAAATGCTTATATGGTCTTAAACAGAGGCTGCTGTAGTCACAGAATGGGATGCCCCAACAGGAATCGACCTGGCAGGGTCCAGTAGTGCTTTGGCCAGCAAAAGTGTCTTTATCAGGCCTAATTTCAAATATGATAAGAGCAAATGCTTATATGGTCTTAAACAGAGGCTGCTTTAGTCACAGAATGGGATGCCCTGGGCAGGAATGGACCTGGCAGGGTCCAGTAGTGCTTTGGCCAGCAAAAGTGTCTTTATCAGGCCTAATTTCAAATATGATAAGAGCAAATGCTTATATGGTCTTAAACAGAGGCTGCTGTAGTCACAGAATGGGATGCCCTGGGCAGGAATGGACCTGGCAGGGTCCAGTAGTGCTTTGGCCAGCAAAAGTGTCTTTATCAGGCCTAATTTCAAATATGATAAGAGCAAATGCTTATATGGTCTTAAACAGAGGCTGCTTTAGTCACAGAATGGGATGCCCTGGGCAGGAATGGACCTGGCAGGGTCCAGTAGTGCTTTGGCCAGCAAAAGTGTCTTTATCAGGCCTAATTTCAAATATGATAAGAGAAAATGCTTATATGGTCTTAAACAGAGGCTGCTTTAGTCACAGAATGGGATGCCCTGGGCAGGAATGGACCTGGCAGGGTCCAGTAGTGCTTTGGCCAGCAAAAGTGTCTTTATCAGGCCTAATTTCAAATATGATAAGAGCAAATGCTTATATGGTCTTAAACAGAGGCTGCTTTAGTCACAGAATGGGATGCCCTGGGCAGGAATGGACCTGGCAGGGTCCAGTAGTGCTTTGGCCAGCAAAAGTGTCTTTATCAGGCTAATTTCAAATATGATAAGAGCAAATGCTTATATGGTCTTAAACAGAGGCTGCTGTAGTCACAGAATGGGATGCCCCAACAGGAATCGACCTGGCAGGGTCCAGTAGTGCTTTGGCCAGCAAAAGTGTCTTTATCAGGCCTAATTTCAAATATGATAAGAGCAAATGCTTATATGGTCTTAAACAGAGGCTGCTTTAGTCACAGAATGGGATGCCCTGGGCAGGAATGGACCTGGCAGGGTCCAGTAGTGCTTTGGCCAGCAAAAGTGTCTTTATCAGGCCTAATTTCAAATATGATAAGAGCAAATGCTTATATGGTCTTAAACAGAGGCTGCTGTAGTCACAGAATGGGATGCCCTGGGCAGGAATGGACCTGGCAGGGTCCAGTAGTGCTTTGGCCAGCAAAAGTGTCTTTATCAGGCCTAATTTCAAATATGATAAGAGCAAATGCTTATATGGTCTTAAACAGAGGCTGCTGTAGTCACAGAATGGGATGCCCTGGGCAGGAATGGACCTGGCAGGGTCCAGTAGTGCTTTGGCCAGCAAAAGTGTCTTTATCAGGCTAATTTCAAATATGATAAGAGCAAATGCTTATATGGTCTTAAACAGAGGCTGCTTTAGTCACAGAATGGGATGCCCTGGGCAGGAATGGACCTGGCAGGGTCCAGTAGTGCTTTGGCCAGCAAAAGTGTCTTTATCAGGCTAATTTCAAATATGATAAGAGCAAATGCTTATATGGTCTTAAACAGAGGCTGCTGTAGTCACAGAATGGGATGCCCTGGGCAGGAATGGACCTGGCAGGGTCCAGTAGTGCTTTGGCCAGCAAAAGTGTCTTTATCAGGCCTAATTTCAAATATGATAAGAGCAAATGCTTATATGGTCTTAAACAGAGGCTGCTTTAGTCACAGAATGGGATGCCCTGGGCAGGAATGGACCTGGCAGGGTCCAGTAGTGCTTTGGCCAGCAAAAGTGTCTTTATCAGGCCTAATTTCAAATATGATAAGAGCAAATGCTTATATGGTCTTAAACAGAGGCTGCTGTAGTCACAGAATGGGATGCCCTGGGCAGGAATGGACCTGGCAGGGTCCAGTAGTGCTTTGGCCAGCAAAAGTGTCTTTATCAGGCCTAATTTCAAATATGATAAGAGCAAATGCTTATATGGTCTTAAACAGAGGCTGCTTTAGTCACAGAATGGGATGCCCTGGGCAGGAATGGACCTGGCAGGGTCCAGTAGTGCTTTGGCCAGCAAAAGTGTCTTTATCAGGCCTAATTTCAAATATGATAAGAGAAAATGCTTATATGGTCTTAAACAGAGGCTGCTTTAGTCACAGAATGGGATGCCCTTGGCAGGAATGGACCTGGCAGGGTCCAGTAGTGCTTTGGCCAGCAAAAGTGTCTTTATCAGGCCTAATTTCAAATATGATAAGAGCAAATGCTTATATGGTCTTAAACAGAGGCTGCTGTAGTCACAGAATGGGATGCCCTGGGCAGGAATGGACCTGGCAGGGTCCAGTAGTGCTTTGGCCAGCAAAAGTGTCTTTATCAGGCTAATTTCAAATATGATAAGAGCAAATGCTTATATGGTCTTAAACAGAGGCTGCTGTAGTCACAGAATGGGATGCCCTGGGCAGGAATGGACCTGGCAGGGTCCAGTAGTGCTTTGGCCAGCAAAAGTGTCTTTATCAGGCTAATTTCAAATATGATAAGAGCAAATGCTTATATGGTCTTAAACAGAGGCTGCTGTAGTCACAGAATGGGATGCCCTGGGCAGGAATGGACCTGGCAGGGTCCAGTAGTGCTTTGGCCAGCAAAAGTGTCTTTATCAGGCCTAATTTCAAATATGATAAGAGCAAATGCTTATATGGTCTTAAACAGAGGCTGCTTTAGTCACAGAATGGGATGCCTCACAGCAGACTTAAGATCAGTTCAGTATATATGCACAGTTAGTTACTATAAGCAGCCTGAAAACGCTAACAAAGGCTGGATGAAAAAAAAAAAATCTCCCTGTCAGCCAGCTCCTTTTTTCCTACCTTTCCCTGGCTTTCTGTCTGTCTCCTGTCTGTCTCCTGTCTGTCTCCTGCCTGTCTCCTGCCTGTCTCCAGCCTGTCCCTGTCTGTCCCTGTCTCCAGCCTGTCTAACTGCCTCAGCTACACAGCGTTCTGTCTGTCACGAATGCAATAGAGAAATGAGGAAAAGCAAGATGGCCGCCGTTAAATACCGCTGTGTGACGTCACCGGGCTTGCTGGCTGCTGATAGGCTGCATGTGACTGCCCCAGCTTGCACTGGCGCGGGATACATGTCCAGACATGTCCCGTCCGCCATCTTAGAATGCCTGTAAATGTAAATGAATGGATGTTAAAGGAAAACTTCGAGTGATCGAATCGCGGGGAAATTCGGATTCGATCCGAATCGAATTTTTCCTGAAATTCGGATCGAATCCGGGTTCGTCCGGATCGATTCGCTCATCCCTAGTGAAAGCATACTGATTGAAAGCCTTTTATCTCTTTTTTTATGTGAGTGCAATTCTTACCTATATTTAACTGGTGTAAGGTTAATACCGTATTTCGCTAGATTTTTTCCTTTTTTTCTCATTTTACATGCCTGACTTCGGAGCAATTGGTTTATCATTTATTTTATGCCATGCTGCAAGTCCATGGCCGAGTTCTTTAAGACACAGTTGCAGACGTGCCCTATTGTCTATTGAAGCATTGGATTGTGGATATTTTTACGGGCTTGCACCCATACTTTATTCTGGTAAGAGTTTAATGCATATGGTGATGGGCACACGGAAATAAGTTAGCGCATGCACCTCAGGGCGATGGCTTTAAGAAGCAGTGTTGAGACCTGAAAAGCTTTATCATTTGTGGACTTGACTCTAAGATTGGGACTCTGTTACACATTGAGCTTGATAATTTAGAATTTTTATTGTCTGATGCGTGGTATTAGCTGTTTTTATTTCATGTATGCAGGCACACCATACTAGGTGCACACTAGGTGCACTGCGTGCAGTTAACCATTTTGCATTGGTCCTGCCTAATAGAGGGGTGGAACACTTGTGTTGCTATTTGTAAAGCCAGTGTACAATATAATGGTGCAATGGTATCATCGAGTTAATTTACTGTATTTAACTGTATGTAAGAAATGCTTATAATAAGTGTATATTATGTCTATTGCACACATAGTATCAGTCATCATTGTTGGATAACCAGTTTTTTTAATTAAATGAAAAAATATTAAAAGAAAAAGCACAGATCTTTCCCTTAAACATGACTAGCACGGCAGGAGACAAATCCTACAGCAGAGGTACTCAGCCACCTCTTGTAAAGGTCAATTTACAGGCATCCGGTGAGAGGTGAAGGTCCAAACGGGAAGGCCGTTGCAGGGTGTGGATAGTTAGAAGTCAGCGCTGGGGAGGGAATAGATTCCACAGGCAAAAATAAAGAAGGCTGCTTGCTTCCACCCCACCCCACCCCAATAAACCTATTGGATACTGGAAAAGAAAACAGGAGCTTTTTTTCTTTTTTGGGGGGGGCGCCCACAGAACCTACAGCTCTGGCCCCTGGAACACTACTATTAACCCTTTGCACATTCTGTGAAGGCCGTGTACAGGGGTGGACTAGGGCCTGAAATGTTACTGGCAATAAGGTCCGGTAACAAGGATGGATAAATTGGATTGGGGGAGAGGGATTAATAGGAAAGGAGTTGTAAGGAAGAGGGATAGATAGACAGAACAGGAAAGGCCAGGAGGGATGGAGAAAAAGCTCGAAGGGATGGATGGGCAGAACTACAAGGACAGGAATTTATTGGCAAAACTGGGAGGACAGGAATGGATGGAGCAGAGCGACCCGGCTGGATGGGGCTGAGCTGAGGGAAAGGGGATTGGATAGGCTGAGCTGAGGGGACAGGAATGGATGGGGCAGAGGTGGCAGGACAGGGATGGCAGGACAGGGATGGATGGGGCAGGGATGGCGGGACAGGCATGGTTGGGGCAGGGATGGCGGGACAGGGATAGATGGGGCAAGGATGGATGGGGCAGGGATGGCGGGACAGAGATGGATGGGGCAGGGATGGCGGGACAGGGTTGGATGGGGCAAGGATGGATGGGGCAGGGATGACGGGACATGGATGGGATCAGAGATGGCAGGACAGGGATGGGGCAGAGATGGCAGGACAGGGATGGATGGGGCAGAGCTGGGGTGGGCAGACAGGATTGGATGGGGCACAGAAAGAGAGAAACAACATTTTGTGTACCCTGAAATGCCACTTCCCGCCCATGCAGTACTTTATATTGCAATGCTAGGAGCCAGGCAGCAGAGTCATGACACTGGCAGGGAGACTAAGCACTACAGGGTAGGGGTCCGGAATTCTGGCGCCGAGGTCCGCATTCGGACGTGATTGTGGTTTTTATGTGTTTATTTTAGTTATAAACAATAAAATGACACAGATACAGTACCTTTACAAATGTTTACTTTCAGAGACTTTCCCATCAGACCTCATATCAGGGGTGCCCTTGTGCTTGAGACACCTCACTTACCTTATACCCGCTTGCACGCTGCACATTTTCCACCCGCAGGCCTGGTAAGAGAAGCCAGCAAGGAAGTAGAGTGTGATCTCAAAATGCTATGCTCCCATTGAGATCAATGGAGGCCCCTGCACATGGAAGTTCTTTTTGTATGGAGGTGCCCATCAATCTCTATGGGAGCACTCTCCATAGAGGCCATGCCCAACCGCTGCACTGACTTCTCATACAGGTACTGCAAAGGGAAAGTAACTAGAGTGTCTCAAGTCCAAGGGCTCAGGAAAGTGGATTTACCCTTCAATTAAACTACATTGAAGGGGCAGTCATGGCCTGAAGGGGAAGGAGCAGTCATGGCCTAGTGGTTAGGAATCAGCCTCATGACTGGAGGGTTGCAAGTTCCATTCCTGGCTGTGACATGGTTGAAGTGCTCTTAACCCTTCAACTGCTCCCTGGGCACTGTGAATGGGGCATCCCAATACGCTGGGCATGTGTATACTTGCTGCTTGTGTTTGTCTCACTGCATGGATGGGTTGAATGCAGAGCAAAATATCTGTGTGCGCGAGCATACAACAGCTATCTATGCGCAAAAATCCCCCACTCCCCACAGCTTAGGCCAATGGAAAATGGTAAAGACTGGAGGAAACTCATGTAGTGTTTGTAAATCAGACCCAGTGCTTAAATAACAATTTTGCTTAGACCTTTGGTTTGGCTGCTTTAGTTACTTTTTAAGAGACCAGAGGCCACAGCCAGAACCCCCCTTCCCCCGAGACTCTAATAATAGTTGATTAAGAATCCTGCATTTTCATATTCCTAGATCATTAAAGTAACATTCTACATTAATGAAATGTTACAGCACGTAAGCATGGGAAGCAACACATCTCTTCTAGAGTTCCACATCCTACCTTTTTTCATGAAAAACAGCAGCCATTTATTCTTCTCCAACATTATATTTTTTTTCCTATGCTATTCCTTTGGAATTCTGGTAAACCTCACTCTGTTTTCTGTAATATGTGTGGCCCCCCGACTGCACACCCCAATGTATCTTTTCCTCTGTAACTTGTCTGTTGTCGACATGTTGTACACAACTGTCACTGTTCCCAACCTACTTTACATCCTATTATCTGGCAATAACACACTGTCGTCTAGACAATGCTTCATTCAGATGTATTGTTTCTTCATAGCAGCCACTGCTGAGGATACTCTTATCTTTATCATGGCATATGACCGATACGTTGCAATTTGTCACCCTTTGCATTATCATCGTATCCTTAAAAAGAAAATATGTGTGTTGTTTATGGCAGGCATCTGGGTTACTGCGTGTGTAAATTCTTATCTGCTTACAGAGTCCATCTTTAAAATGTTCTTCTGCTCTTCCCCTACTATTCGCCAGTTCTTCTGTGAAGCCAAAGCTCTGCTTAACATTTCATGTGGTGGCCAAAATACGTTTTACATCCTTGTATATTTGAACTGCTTAGTTCTTGGCTTTGGTCCAGTTCTGTGCAATGTGGTGTCATATGTAAAGATTATCGAAATCATCTTAGCTATCAAATCTAAAGATGGAAGAAGTAAAGCTTTCTCTACCTGCTCATCCCACCTTACCATCATGGTCATTTACTATGGATCTGCCACATTTGTATATATGATACCACCATCAGAAAGATATAATGAGTTGGAACAGGGATAACAGTGTTTTACACAACTGTGATCCCTATGGTTAACCCTCTTATTTACAGTCTTCGAAACAAAGACGTGAAGAGATCTTTTAGAAATGTTTTACTTTAGGTATTAAAATCATATGAACCTTGATTTTTATATGTAGCAATATGTCGAGACAGCTAAACTTGATGTATCATTCTTGAAGATGTTTTGCTAGTAGTCATCCATCTAAATTGAGAAAACCAGCTGGAGATCAAGTGATGAGTATACAATAAAACTACATTGACCTATTACAACAGATATGCCATTACCTGGATGACGGAGAAACTGTTAATAGCATTGAAATCATTTTATTATTTTCCAAGTATATATGTTACTTACAAGGAATTCTTTGTAGCAATGCTTTACATCAATAGGTATATATAGATATCGGAAGTCTCCACTCTTACTCTTTACCTCTTGGGTAAAATTTCTCATGTTACGTATCCAACACAGTTTCAGGATAAACATGGTAAATCATATCCTGAAAAGCTTAAAGAGAAAAGCTTCAGACCTCAAGTCAGGTGTGCCTTCAGCCACAAGATGCCTGCATGGTAAGCGTGGCCTTTGCAAGGAGCCCATTGAATTAAATGAGAGTGTGCCATACTAGCACCACTCCCACCCACGGCTGCTGCAACTCGGAGATGTGTGGTGCAGGAGCTGGTGGCAAGTAAGATGGAGTCTCGAGGCTGAGGGCACTTTTGATCTGAGATCTAAAATCCATGAAATTACATAAAATCACCATCTGGTCACCCCATGGATAGCTAGACTAGATAGCCATCTTAAGAGAGCATGTTGGGAAAGGTAAAACTAGTCATATCACAAGGCATTTTCACAATATAACTAACCATGTGAAAATCTACGGAAAGACACGTCTACAGAAAGTAAAACAATAACAACAGTTCACTGCAGCAAGTTCATTGAAGCTGTTGCTAGGGACCAGTGGACTAAATGCTGCAGCTGTCTGCTATCACCTCACTGAATAAAACCCAGCAGACTCCCCCTGTTCACCAAATAGACTGCGCCATTTTATTTTAAAATTCAAAGGTAAGGCATACATTTTCTTTCTTTTCTATTGCCACAATATTTATACACATGTTAGTGGAGATGAGCGAACTAAACCGCAAAAAACCCGGTTTCGACTCAAATTTTAGGAAAAGTTTGGTTTGCCGAAATGCGGAAGAGGAACCTGGTGGGATTTCTTCAGCACCACTGTGTCATGGCCAGCCAAGGGTCACATGGTTGCAGCATAAGAGGTCAGGACAGCTGGGCCAATCAGGATACACTATTGCAGGAGATAGTCAAGTGATGTGCCCAAAAACACCATTATCAAGCTGGCTGTTGCAGTATTGTTGCTAGAGCAGGGACAGTTTAAGACATTTTGAACCACAACATAGGAGAAATGAAAGGAACAGGAAAGGAAGTGTGCACAGTGGGATGCTGAGGGTGTGTGTGTGTGCTGCCTGCGCTAGAATCAGCTGGTCATTGTAGTTCAACCTGTAAAGTCTGAAAACTTCAGTGGGGGTTTTTTATTTTTTGACCACATCTGTCTGGTTTAGCTGGCCCCTGTCACTATGTTGGGTAACTTGGGGTATACAGAGCCTCAGTGTTTAATACAGTTTTAAAATAAACAAACTTTTTCACCTGCCAAGCAATATTTTAGGACACATTTGTCTGTTTTAGCAGTTTTAGCTGGGCTCCAAAGTGCTCCTCCTACTACTACTAGGCCTACACAACCACAGTTGAACCCTGTGATGCCCAAAATATGATGCCCAAGATAGGCATATTTTTGAAGGCCTGTAAAAAGCCATTGTTAAGTCTTCTTCAATCTAATTGTCAAGATGCCAATCCTGCTGCTACCCCCTTTACAAATGGAATAATTTTGAGGGCTTTGCCCCCTACTGCCAGCCCTACACAACCACCACAGGTCTCCTGTCACTGTGCCTGTCAGGCGAGAGAGTTTTTCTAGTGGAACTCTCCGCCAGGTTAAACTGATTATTTGGCCAAGGCGCAACACAGGGAAATAATGCGCTAAAGGAAGTTTTATTAAACATAGGCAAACATATCATGTAACAAAGGAACAGAAAAACCTTGGATTCAGGGTACAAAACACTAAACAAAAACTAAACACATATGCTTAAGGGAACATAAACAAAACAGGGGGCCCCCATGTGCTGGTGCACTCACCTAGGGCCTAGGACAGGGTCTGCATCCTCCAGGACCAGGTAGGAAGCCTGCAGTATCAAGAGCTAGGGGCATAAGGTGGCCAAGCAGCCTGCTTGCCACAAGATTCAGACAGTTCCACCTAAATAGGCCTAATACCATGTGCAGCAGTAGTAGGGAAGTAGGACAGCTGTCCAATTGGCCGGAGGTGTAATAAATGGCACAATCCATCAGCCGGGCATCAGCCAAACCCGTGATCTCACACTGCCTAGTCTATCAGTACTGCTAATGACACTACTACCACGAACAGCACCTCCGTTGCCACCCTCTGCTACTACTAGGCCTACACAACTGCAAGTCTACCCCGTGATACACAAAATAGGTACATTTATTAAGGCTTGTAAAAAAAAAAAACATTGTTTAGTCTACTTCAACTAAATTGTCAAGATGCCAATCCTGCTTCTACCACCATAAAAATGGGATCGTTTTTTGAGGGCATGCCCGCTACTGCCAGTCCATCACCAAATGGTGATGCAAACTATGTATGTGGCAATTAATTTCATGCACTTGAAATTGATTTGTGCGTTTTAACGCTGTTTAAGGCTACTGACAACCCTCACGTACCACCCAGGTGGTATTTGAGATAATTAGTAAATGGAAAGTGGCATTCCACTATCCCTGCAATGCCTTGCACTAGAACACAGCACTCTTTTCCAGTCATTCAATGTCACTGGAACCTCGAATGACTGCTTTTAAGGATTTGCCATCTGTAACATCACATAGGGGCGATCTAACCGCTGTGTGCAGGGGAATACGGGTGATACTGGTCTCCCAGCCTTTTTACTTTCACTTCTAAGCATACGCCCTCTATTTTGGGAACAGCCTATTCGTTAATAAATGAACCGGCAGAAAGTGTGACTTCGACGAATCAAAGTTGGCCTGAAATTTGAATCGAAAATTGATTCATCCAAATCAGTTTGCTCATCTTTAGTCATCTTCAATGTTTCTTCCCCTCCTAAAATCAATTGTCTATCTATTCTTAGTTGCATAAGAAGGGGAACCACCCCCAAATTTACAAAAGAGCAGCATGGATCCTTTTAGTTTCTTACCCCAGTTTTTCAGATATATGATGACTGCTCTGGCCTTCACTTTGTTCACTTGTCACAATACACACACTAGTAATCTGTCATCTATATAAACATGGCTAAACATTGTCTTGATATTTGGAATGACTGCCTTTTAACAACAAAAACATCACTGGTGTACCCACTATACTTTAATGTTAGGCTCAAACATTTTAGGGTCACCCTAGCATGTGCAATGGTGACAAAGTTTATTGTTTAAAGCATTTTGTCACTCTCTAGGAAAACTTCCTGTCAGGCCCCATGGGACACCCACCTTCAGGCGAGTCAGCAACTCCCACTCTCCGCTGCTTCTGCCTATAGACAACCCCCCCCCCCGTTTGCTGGGATGCTGGACACGCCTCACCAGACACAGTTGCTCCCAGGTCTTAGCATAAAGGATGCTGACTTAAAGGATGAAGGGGGATGAACCAATGACTAGACTGGGTGGAAGTTGGGCTGACCAGATTCTACACTGGCATGGCAGTTCTGCTGATACGTGGCACCAAGGGGATGAACAAGAGAAAGGTCAAGGGTCAAGCCAAGGGTTGAAGCTGGGTGGTCATAGAGTTTGCAGTACAGAAAGAAGACAGGCTCAGGATCAGGCAGGCAGGTGTCGGTCCAGGCAGCAATCAGGGGAGTGGTCAGACAAGGCTAAGTTGGCAACAAAAAAACAGAACTCAATACAGTGGCACTACAACACCCAGCAGAACGCTATAACAGGCAGTAAACTGGTGACATGGGAATGCTTATATAAGGCATGGGAGCAGGGTATGGGCCCAGGGGACTTCGGGCTCATTGGCCCAACAACAATCCACAGGCTTATTAGCCCACCACAAACAAGGGCTACCTGCCCCACAGCCTCTTGCTGGGGGTGTGCCCACGGTAGCCATCTACAAATGCCTGGCGCAGGCTCACGTCTGATTAAAGCTCCTGTATAGGGTAGTGTGGCTGGGACCCCTACTTGCACCATTGTAACAGAGATTAGATTTTATTGGGGATTCAGAGATTTCACATGTTTATTATAACTCTATATCGTCTTTATATGCTAAGAAGTTTCAGTCTTTGAATTAGATGATCTGAGCAGCCAACTTATGATGTTGTAACCTCTACTTTACTATCCAGTGATAAACACCATCCTGTTCTATCTTGTAGGATAGACGACAAATCACCCGCTAGCCGCAGGTGACTTGCCAGCCCCCCAGCCTTGTGAACTGGCATAGGGATCTCATGGACCCCTTACCAGTTCACAAGGGGAATCCAAGGTTAAGGTAATACCATTTATTGGCTAACTCATTTAGATTGAAAATGCAAGCTTTCGAAGCTGTTCAAGCTTCGCCTGAAGCTTGAACAGCTTCAAAAGCTTGCATTTTCAATATAAATGAGTTAGCCAATAAATGGTATTACCTTAACCTTGGATTTCCTGCTTACATCGATGGCTAACACGGTACAACAACTTACTACAGTTCACAAGGGGTTAAATGTAAAAAAAAACAGAAGCAAGCAGAAAAAAATGTATTTATTTATTTATTTAATACTTTTTAATACTTACCTCCCATCCATCCCTGTGTCCCACGCTGACCAATCTGGCTTCTGCTCTCCTGCTGCAGCTGGAAGCCTTTTTTAGCTGCTGGGCCACAGAACATAAGGGCTTAATTTAAAAAGAAAATGACATAGGGTTCCCCCTCCCATGGGGGGGGGGGGGGCATTTTTTTGGAATTTTAAGGGTTAAAACCCTTAAAAATCCCCCAAAAAATGAAATGGGGTCCCCCTTACCCAGCATTACCAGCTCGGGACCAGCTATGGGGGCTTGTAGGAACAGAGTGGGGGGGCCAGCTTTTGTGGCCCCCCCACCCTGCAGCCTACAAGCCCACATAGCCTATGTGGGCCCGGGCTCTTCTGCCCCCCCCTGGGCTTTGGGGAGGCAGGTAATAGGGGTGCCGGGGTTAATGGCAAGTCACCTGCGGCTACCGCAGGGGAAGAGGGCGATTTCTGCCCTCTCCTCGCCACGGAAGAGGCTGGGGGGGGCGATCGGAGCCCCCCCCCCCCAGTGAAGAGGACACCCGTCGGGAGACAGCGCCTCAGGTAAACAAATGTCATTTTTATTTTATCTTTTTCTTTACAGTTAGTAGCTGCTGCTGTCAAAGCGGGGGGGGGCTATTCTGGGTGCTCTCCTGGAGCCATCCGACCCCCCACGGGGGATTGGATGGCACCAAATTAAAGAGGAGACCCGGCCGGATCCAACGAGGGGTCAGGTGAGTATTTTTATTTTTTATTTTTTAACTAGCATAGGATGAAACTCAAGCACGTAACACCTATTACGGGCTTGGCAACAAAAGGGTTAAACGCTTTCAGAATATCTGGCAGCCTTTTGGAGATGTTCCTATGCAATTTTGTAGCATGTGGTTGTGTTTTGGTGTGTTTCAGAGCCAGGATACACATCAGTATTTTACCACCGCAGACTATAATGGGATCCGGATGTACTCAAACCCATCATGCTAGTAAGTACACATGGATTGTGATTCCCTGCTCTACCATACTATCAAATGGATCTTGCAAAAGTGTTCTAAAGATACCAAATGTGGGATACTTGTATGCTTATTGTATATTCTTGCTGTCACCTACTGTATATATTTTGTGCACTTGCATTAAATCACTTTATCTTTGCACAGCCTTGCTTGGGAGTTCATTTTTCTATTTTGTATGTAAGTACACATGCTATACGATGCTTTGCCTATGCATGTTTTCCACTTTGCAAGAAGGCAAATGGACAGGTGACAGGTGGAGAGCAGGCATACCAACAAAGGCACATGGCGGGCCACAAACTAATTGCGGAGGCCTGGTTTTCAAAGACAAAAAAGGTTTGGGTAGACCACAACCCTGCCTACCTGATGAAGGTTGAGACATCAAACAGACCAACACCATTAGTGTGCCACCCCACATGTGCCAAAGTGAACATGCCATCAGTCATACACTCCGGCCACTGTCACATGTACCACCCTTACCTGTTTGTAGGAGACACTGGGGGGGCTCAGATGTGTGTAGGCAGAGGGGTAGGTGAGACTGTTTCTGGATCCAACAGTTAATCTTATTTAATCAGTGAGCCTGGCATCCCTCGGTCTTTGGAGCACAAAGTACAAACCCAACCACTCATGAGCTCAGAGACTCTGACACTGCAACTTCTACCATAGAGGATAGTGGACATTCCTACTATGAGCAACCTAGTTGCCAATGACATCCCATTGTACAAGATGTCCAGACACCACACCAGTAAAAGCTCCTCATCACTATTGGTGAGGCGCTCCTCTTTTATTTATTGTACTTTATATTTAATATTTTGTTGCCAACAGATACAGTACTTGGCATGCTGCCAAACACAAGCTGGTGTATCTATTGGCATATTTACATAAAGTGGAGGCATCAGCCCTTACTTTATTTAATTAAATCTGGTATAAAATTACATATAGTAAAGTATTGTGCTGATTGGAGTAGCAGTCCACTGTATTTGATCCCAAAAACATTGTGAATTGAGAATGTCAGTCTGACAATAGCAGGTGTCATCAACAAGAAAGAATGCAACTTCCTTGACTTACGTCAGATAATGTTCAGAAAAGTTCTCCAGTGAAACAAAGTTCTTCAAACTTAAGTCACTAACTCTGCTAAAGTGTAAAGCCTCTAATGAGTCTCCCGAGAGAAGAAACATGCTTAAGCAGATCTAACAATCTTGAATTCCCTTGGTGTTTATTGTAACTTTTTTGTATCTATATATTGAATGCATTGTAGAGGTATTAGAAAGGAAACCCTTCCTCTGTTCAGCTGCCATGTAGAAGTCACAGAAATGAAATAATTCATCTCTTCAGTTGGTTTTCACTACAGAAAACATAGGTGGGTAAATCACACTGTGTTGTGAAGGGATAGTCTGCTATCAATGGTGTTTTTGTGTATTTTTTTTTTGTGCCAAAGGGATGTCCTTAATGTGCTGCACTGATCTATTGTTTTTTTCTTGCTTCTTGTGTTAGTAAATGTGTTCTTTATGGAAGCAGTTTTCACCACCTGCAATGTGTTACCTTTGGCAATGGAACACAAGTGATACACCGAGGGCCTTATTTATCAAGGAATAGCGACAGATAGCGACAGATAGCGACTGGGGAGCCGCCCAGTAAAGCCAGGTACCGCAACTAGAACGCCGGCTCCTCTCCACAATCACACATTTATCAAGCCGATACTGCTTAGCGACTGAGATAGCGCCACCTAGCAACTCATTCATCATTATCCCAGCCTCATCCCACAGCGCCAGCGAACATCCTTGAACAGCGACAGGTATGACATCTCGCTACCTGGCGCTCTCCAATGCATTTCAATGGCAGAATGTATTTTAATTAATAATTATTTTTTAATATATTTTTCTTTTCAAATTTCAAAAAAAAAAATCCGTGAACACTTCTTCCTTTGAAAATGTATTTTTTGGGGATTTTTAAAAATATTTTTTTTTTGCAGAATTGATATTACAGGTCTGATTTTAAACTATTCAGGTTTGAATATTATTTCAAAATCATTCCATTTTTTTTTTGGGTGGTTAGGGGGTTAAAAAACTACATTTAACACATCGCCTACTGCGCTCTGGGATTTAAACATGCATTTCACAGCGCTAGGAATCTTTAAGGCTGATTTTTTAATGAATATGGTGGGTGCCGGTCGCTATGTCCAGTCTCTATCATGCGCTCTCATACAACAGCGAACCTGTCAAATAGCAACTCAGCATCTTGTATTCAACATTACGGCACACCGACTGAGTCGCTATCATCCACCGAACAATGGCCAAGCACAGCGACTACTAGCGGTCGCTGTCAAAATACCGCTACAGTCGCTCAACAGTCGCTATCTGTCGCTATCTGTTGCTATTAATGAATCAGCCTCCAAGACAGAGAATTGAGCCCTGTACCCACAGAGTGATGCTGCTATGGATGCTGCTGAGGGGAGCCAGCTTACTCACGCTGACACATGCCCAGCAACAGCTTCTTCCAGACTTGGTGTACAGTTGCCAATTACAACAGATTGCAGATAGTAAAAAAATGCTTCCATGAAACACACATTTGCTAAAAAATGAAAAATATCAAAAAACTTCTAGATAAGTGAAACACCTTGACGACATCATTTTTTCAATCAAAAATATACACTTGTGACTGAAAGTGGACTTTCTCAGTCAAAAAATGCAGCAAATAAGTGCACCACTTTTAATCAAGGAATTTGAAGTCAAGGGCTATGTGCTGGGGGTGGCCGCTGAACCCAAACCAAGTCCTCATAGCAAAATACGGTTTCAGCTACTGCAAAACAGCAGCCCAACGCGACAGCACCAAAGGCCCCAGATAAATAATGACTATAGATAATTCATTAAAGTATATTTATTAATTTAAAATAGAACCACTCATCATTTCATGATTTCTTTGACCAGATGGTAGGCTCCTGCTATGGATTTGTATATGTTTGTATGTGTGTTTACATGTTTGTATGTGTTTTTATATTAATAAATATACTTTGATGAATTATCTATAGTCATTATTTATCTGGGGCCTTTGGTGCTGTCGTGTTGGGCTGCTATTTTGCGGTAGCTTGAACCGCACTTTGTTGTGAGGACTTGAAAGTGGACTTTCCTTTTACTAGTACTTTGTAATCAGTTATGTACAGTATTTCATTTCCCAAAGCAGGTAATCAAATTCAAAATGTGTGTTGCATGCTAAGGCAGGTAGGAAACCTGTGTATTTCTTGTATTCCTAGTTCCTGTATCAGCCTTTCATTTGCAAACATTCCTTGTATGCATGCATATATGTACTTGGCAACATAGAATGATTACTGTTCTCAGACACATTTAGGTTATACTTTTGGATGGAGCAGCTACTGTATTTTATTCATGGTCTGGGATTATATACAGATGCTTTGCTATGTTTAAACCTGGTCTTTTTTATTTTTTAGCTCAAAAATACAATTGCTGGCTAAAGTAGACCCAGTGGGGGTCATGCCAAAGATACAATGCACATTGCGGATCACATAAACACATTTGCTGGTTTATGTTTTTTTCTTGTTTCCTACAGTATAGGGCTAATTCAGCACCATGAAAAAAAATTCTCCTTTCCCTTTCCCCACCTTTCCCCAACTCTGATGCATACTGTAGATATGCAATTCTTTAGGCAGAAAATAGGGTCTGCTCCAAATTGCACATGGTAAGACTTAAAGCGGAACAAAACCTAGGATTTAGGATGCCCTGATGTGTGAAACCCCCTAGATCTCCCAGAAGAACTCATCTGGCAGGAGATAGCAAGGTTCCTGCAACATACAATTTAGGTTTATCTAAATCTGAACCCTAACACTATTCTTCTAAATCTAAAATCATCACTAACTAGGGTTATAATCTCACACTAAGCACAACAATATCTAAAAATTGTTTACAGTTAGGACAATCCCTTCCCCCAGACTTTGATTATTGGATTCAAGCAACCCCCCCCCCCCTTTTAGAAGCAGAGGCAACCCTAACATCTGCAGCACCTATACTAACACTTATAAGAAGGCAATCAGAAACCAGGCTTTATGCCTTCTACATACTAGAGAACCAGGGTGAAATGGGAGAGGGAGGGGTGGAAGCTGGTAGATCAAATTTAATAAAATAAAATGACAGGCAAGCAGCCGAGATAGATTGAAGGGGTGCCAGTCTGTTAGTTGAGAAGGATGTTGCAGTAGTCTAGTCGAATGCCTGTTTTTGAGTTGGAGAGGACAGGAGGAGGCTAGGGAGTGAATATGAGGTTTAAATGAAAGGGCAGAGTCCAGAATGACTCCCGGGCACCGAGCTTGGGGAGTTGCAGTTATTGCATGATTGTTAACAGAGATAGATGTGTTAGAGAGGGGAGTTAGATGGTAGGATGTGCAGAGAAACCCAGGCACAAGGATCTAGCATCACCATTGCAGGTCCAAAAAGCATAGCCAACGTCAAGGGGCAAACGTAAAGGTTCATACGCAGGTACACAGTCCAAGGTTTGAGAGACAGGCAGCAAAGGTTTATATGGATTAATCAGGCCAAGGGTCAAAAGGCAGGCAACAAAGAAGCAAAAACGATGAACAGAGCCAAGTGTCAAACCAGAAAGAAGATCAGAATCCGTAGTCACAGGGTTAGCCAGGTTGTAATAAGGAGAAAATGGGATCCAGGAGACAAATTCAGCACTGTACTGTATAAGGAACATCATTTTACAGGTACTGCCTATGTGCACAGATTTATTTGCAGTTCCTTGCACATACACTATCCCCAGTGCATGTGCACACGCAATCTGCCGAAGTGCTGTTCGCTGAGTAATGCACTTCTGGGCATACAGACGTAATTGACACAGGTTTAAGGTACTAAACGGATACTGACAGCAATAGGCAATATTTAGATTTAGAATGACCCAAAGCCAAATATTATCACCCAGGACCTCAAGTGGAAGAACATCAGTATTTGCTCCATTACCAAGAAGGACAGGGTGAGGATATATTTCCAACTAAAGTTCAGTCTGGCACAGTGAATGATGGTGAGCTTTTAGTCCATTAAGACCTGCAACATTACTGTCTGGTACTATCTGGTACATATCCTCAACCACAAAAGACATACAAAGACATAGTAGTCTACCCTCAATCCAAGACCCATAGGACACCAAGACTGTGAAACAAGCAAACGACATTTTATTCACTGTCTATATCATACACTACAAAGGCAAATACATTGTATGTGTATACATATTGCCAATAATCCAGAAGGTTCCACTTAATAGTGTGTTATTTTTCAGAGCAGGGGACAAATGAAGAATCAGACATTTATCACAGAGTTTTATGTTTTAGGGTTCTCCACTAATAAGAGTCAGTCACATGTAATTTTCCTTCTATTTTCCTTGTTGTACTTGATTGGAATGTTAATGAATGTGCTTATAATTACATCGGTATACACTGATCACAATTTAAAGTCTCCCATGTACCTGTTCCTATGTAACCTTTCTTGTGTAGATATTTGTTTCACCACCACAACAATCCCCAACCTGCTCTACATGCTGCTGTCAGGGAACAACAGAATGTCCCTCACCAAGTGCTTCACCCAAATGTACTTTTGCTATTTACCAACGAGTGCTGAAGATTTTCTGCTAGCCACAATGGCCTATGATAGATATGTTGCTATCTGTCACCCTCTACATTATCACAATATTCTTAACCGGAAAACATGCACGCTATACGTTGCAGCAATCTGGGTAACTGGAGGTTTGAATTCAGCAATTGTTACAGCTTCAGCTTCAAACATGGTTTTTTGTAAGTCAGATACTGTTAGACAATTCTTCTGTGACGCTAAGGCCTTGACAGTGATTGCCTGTTCTGGTGTAGAAGTCTTTTACGCAGCTGTGTGTGTTGAGAGTTTCCTTGTAGGACTTTGCACATTTTTGTGTAGTATTGCATCTTATGCAAAAATAGCTGGGGTCATTTTGGATATTAAATCATGGGCTGGAAGGAGAAAAGCTTTTTCCACCTGTTCATCCCACCTTGCTGTCACGACTCTTTACTACGGCACCGCTACAACTGCATATCTAATTCCAACATCCAGTTATTCAGATTTATGGATGGAGATCTTGACTGTGCTGTATGCAGTTGTTACACCAATGTTAAATCCTTTGATATACAGTCTGCGGAACAAAGAACTAATGAGAGCCATCCGCAAATTATTAAGGAAGCAATAAAGAGTTTATTTTTCATTGTTCATTAGCCAAATCTCCTGGTATGCTCCAAGCTGTCAACTGTCAAACACAAATAGATATATTTATAATTATAATGGGTGGGATTATTTCTTTGTAATTTAGTGAGCAAGTATAAATCCATAGCTGCCAGATTATAATTCAGGTTCACAATACAAACAGATTTCGATTTTTAAGCCACTAAGACATCTATCCACTTCTTAATGACTATTTTATTCAAAAATCAGAGACAGCACATATAAGTAAGAACACAATACAGAACACTGGCAAGCAATTTAAAAGCAATATATAATATATATATATATATATATATATATATATATATATATATATATATATATGTATGTGTCAGTTTGGAGTTTGCAAGTGAAGAATGAGAGAATGTACTGTACTAAGTTAAAGGAGCCAGTGTTAAATTTTAGAGATCACTTCAGCACAGTCATTCTAGACCGTTTAGTTAGGTCCATTTTAGGTGTGTCCCTTACAATGGCACATAGAGAATAGGGATGAGCGAATCGATCCGGACGAACCCGGATTCGTTCCGAATTTCATGGAAAATTCGATTCTGAACGAATCCGAATTTCCCCACGATTCGATCGATCGAAGTTTTCCTTTAAACTCCATTTATTTCAATTACAGGCATTCTAAAATGGTGGATGAACATGTCCAGGCATATCCCCTGGGGCAAGGTATCATGGGTAAGTCACATGCAGCCTATCAGCAGGCAGGAAGCCCGGTGACGTCACCGTGCTATATAAAGCGGCGGCCATCTTGCTTCTGCGCATTTCAGCCTTGCATTGCGGCCAGAGCACAGCTCGTTAGAGACAGGGACAGAGAGTTAGAGATAGGTAGGGAGAGTCAGAGGGGCAGACAGAGAGGTAGACAGAGCCAGGGAAAGATAGGGAAAGATAGGGAAAAACCGGAACCATCCAGCCAGGGACAGCTTAGAAGTGACAGAGAATTTTTTTTTTTTTCATTAGCCAGATCAGTTTTCAATTCAATTTCAGTTCTTTGTGCTGTAAATCTGCCTTGCCACTGTGCATGCCATCTATGCAGTGGCTTATTTAACCCTATCTGTTACACACAAGCATTTATCATAATATAACTGCATTAGTTTAAATATTTTTTGGTCTGCCTTTAACAAAAAAAAACACTAGCCCACCTGGGTATCCCAAACCTGCACTTAGCAGCCTATCTGTTATACTAAATACGCTTGTTCATCCTCCTCAGCTTAATCAAAGTATTGTATTTTAAATAGGTTTTTGGTCTGCCTTTAACAAAAAAACACCAGGCCGCAGGGCATCCCAAACCTGCACTTAGCAGCCTATCTGTTATACTAAATACGCTTGTTGATCCTTTCTCAGATTAATCAAAGTATTTCATTTTGAATTGGTTTTTGGTCTGCCTTTAACAAAAAAATCACCAGCCCACCTGGGTATCCCAGACCTGCACTTAGCAGCCTATCTGTTATACTAAATACGCTTGTTCATCCTCCTCAGCTTAATCAAAGTATTTCATTTTGAATTGGTTTTTGGTCTGCCTTTAACAAAAAAAAACACCAGGCCGCAGGGCATCCCAAACCTGCACTTAGCAGCTTATCTGTTATACTAAATACGCTTGTTCATCCTCCTCAGCTTAATCAAAGTATTGTATTTTGAATTGAATTTTGGTCTGCCTTTAACAAAAAAAACACCAGCCCACCTGGGTATCCCAAACCTGCACTTAGCAGCCTATCTGTTATAGTAAATACGCTTGTTGATCCTTCCTCAGCTTAATCAAAGTATTTCATTTTGAATTGGTTTTTGGTCTGCCTTTAACAAAAAATAAACAGGCTGCAGGGCATCCTAAACCTGCACTTAGCAGCCTATCTGTTATACTAAATATGCTTGTTCATCCTCCTCAGCTTAATCAAAGTATTGCATTTTTAATTGGTTTTTGGTCTGCCTTTAACAAAAAAAACACCAGGCCGCAGGGCATCCCAAATCGGCACTTAGCAGCCTATCTGTTATACTAAATACGCTTGTTCCTCCTCCTCAGCTTAATCAAAGTATTGTATTTTGAATTGGTTTTTGGTCTGCCTTTAACAAAAAAACACCAGGCCGCAGGGCATCCCAAACCTGCACTTAGCAGCCTATCTGTTATGCTGAATACGCTTGTTCATCCTTCCTCAGATTAATCAAAGTATTTCATTTTGAATTGGTTTTTGGTCTGCCTTTAACAAAAAAAACACCAGCCCACCTGGCTATCCCAAACCTGCACTTAGCAGCCTCTCTGTTATACTAAATACGCTTGTTGATCCTCCTCAGCTTAATCAAAGTATTGTATTTTGAATTGGTTTTTGGTCTGCCTTTAACAAATAAACACCAGGCTGCAGGGCATCCCAAACCTGCACTTAGCAGCCTATCTGTTATACTAAATACGCTTGTACATCCTTCCTCAGCTTAACCAAAGTATTGCATTTTGAATTGGTTTTTGGTCTGCTGCCAAAACACTAGGCCGCAGGGTATCTCATATTGCCAATTTTCATAGTATCTGGTGCAGAGAAGCAGTCCCTCACTTTATTTAGCTTCTTCTTTTTAAATTAAACACATTTTTTATCGTACCTATTGCGCATTTCAAATACATAAAAATGTCAGGCAGACAAGTGCAAGAATGTTCAAAGAGGAGTGGCAGAGGCCAAGATTCAGCAAGCAGAGGTCGCAGCAGACTAGGAGCGAGTGGCAGCAGGAGTCACGGTGACAGACCTGATCTGCCAGTATCTGCTAGCGGTCGTGTCTCCACCAGTAATGCATCTGCCGTGGTAGATTGGTTAACGCGCTCATCAATGTCATCACAAGTTACATCTGAGACCCCCAGTCCAGGGTCGGTAGGTTCCTCTGACACAACCCTGAGTTGGCATGCCCCGAGAGCAGTCCCTGTCCTCCCATTGCCTCTGTCCTACGCCGTTCCCTCCCCCAGCGACGTATCCTATGCTTTGGGTTCAGCTCCACTCTTTAGTGAGGAGGACGATCAGATAGAGGACAGTCAGCAGCTACTGCCCAGCCAAGAAATGGAGGTGGCTTCTTTAGCTAGGCAGACAAATAGTGATGTGGACAGTGTCGTGGGTGTTGCGAGCGTTCCAGCTCCTGCGCCAGGCATTGTTGAGGAAACCGAGAATATCAGTGACGTGCAGCCACAACTCGGTGATGATGATGATGATGAAGCCGATCGCACTTGGGAGCCGGGTGATGAAGGGGCTTCATCGTCATCATCAGGAGAAGAGGGGCACAGGTTGCCCCGGAGTCAGCAGCTGAGGCAGCAAGGTGTTAGCAGCATGGTTGGCAGTCAGCATGGGGGCACAATTGTAAAGCCTGGAGCCAAACGGGGCTGGGGCCGGGGTAGAGCACCTGCTGCGTGGCAGGCTACCATATCGGGAGGTAGTGGAGCAGGGGTTCCTGGAGTTGGCGACAGTAGCAGTGAATCAGTGAGGCCTGTTGGTGGGAAAAGTAGCTACTCGGCAGTGTGGTAGTTTTTCCTGAAGCATCCGCAGGAGGGTAACATGGCCACATGCAAGATATGTAGGCAGAAGGTGAAGCGTGGCCAGGCCCAAATGTTGGCACCACGGCCCTGCGTCAACATATGATGCGTCACCATAAAGCGGCCTGGGAGAACCGAGGCTCTGAAGAGGTGGTCCAGCCTGCTTCCTCACCAAGTGGCACGCCGCTCCAAATTTCTGCCAGCCAAGGCTCCAGCACCTCAGCCGAGGGCAGCTGTACATCATACCCATCCTCTGTCGCTCCTGCTCCTCCTCCTCCAAGTCATGCATCCCGCCAGCAATCCATCAGCAAAGCCATGTCCAAGAGACAGCAGTATGCACCCACTCATCCTACGGCGCAGAAGCTAAATGTGCTCCTGTCCAAGTTGCTGGTGCTGCAGTCGCTCCCTTTTCAGGTGGTGGACTCTGCACCTTTCAGAGAACTGATGGCTTGTGCCGAGCCGAGGTGGAGAGTCCCAAGCCGTCATTTCTTTGCCAAGAAGGCAGTACCAGCGCTGCACACTTTTGTTGAACAGAAGGTGGGCCAGTCCTTGAGCCTGTCGGTGTGTAGCAAAGTGCATGGCAGCGCCGACGTCTGGAGCTGTAATTACGGTCAGGGACAGTACATGTCGTTTACGGCCCACTAGGTGAATGTGGTCCCTTTGCAGCAGCAGCAGCAACTTGGACAGGTCACGCCGCTTCGGCCTCCGCGCTTCCTGCCCGTTAGGCCTGTGACACCGTGCGACTCGGCCTCCTCATCCTCCGCCATCTCTTCACCCTCCACTGTAGGCGCAAGTCTCAGTGCCCCTCCAGTCTACCATGTGTGCAGGGCACGGAGGTGTCACGCTGTGCTTCACATGGTTTGTCTTGGCGAACAAGACACAGTCTTGAGTCACACAGGGGAGGAACTGCTTAAATTTATTCATCAGGAAATCCAAACATGGCTTACTCCAAGGAAACTTAAAATGGGAATCATGGTTACCGACAATGGGAAGAACATTTTGAACACTCATACACCGCCAAACACACCCTTCTTGAGCTACAGCGTCAGAAAGGTAGCCCCCAACATAGTCTGATTTGCGATGTTTCCACCCGTTGGAATTCCACCCTTCACATGTTGGACCGATTATATGAACAGAGAAAAGCCATCACGGATTTCCTGATGATCCAAGCGGATAGGGGGACTCCCCTGTGTAACTTCAATGTCAACTAGTGGCAGCTCATACGTGACACCTGCCGTTTGCTCAGGCCCTTTGAGGAAGCCACTTTATTTGTCAGTAGGCAGGATTACGGGATGAACGATGTGATTCCACTGATTCATGTACTACAGCACATGTTGGAAACCATGGCTGGTCAGGGCACTGGAGCCATGACCTCTACATCTTACGGCCACATGAACCCCGTTGGAGCTGAACTGGAGGAGGAGGAGGAAGAGGAGGAGGAGTGGCCCAGTGAAGCACAGTTTAGGCTTGGCGAAATGGCTGGTTTATCTAGTCAGCGGACAGGAGAGAAGGAGCAGGAGCAGCCAGAGGAGCTAGAGGGTTTTGAGGAAGGCGAGACAGAGGACCCGGACACACCATGGCAGTATGCAGTGGAGATGGAGACAGGTAGTCCCTCCGAGTCACTTGCGCAAATGGCAGGAAGCATGCTCACATGCTTGCGTAGTGACCCCAGAATTGTTTCCATTTGTCGCCGGGATGACTTCTGGCTGTCCACCTTATTGGACCCTCGCTTCCGGCACAAAATGGAGGCATTTTTTAAACCCGCCGAGAGGGAGGACAAACTGAACTACTACAAAGACATTCTACGTAGTCAGTTGGCCGATGCCTATCTGCACCATGGTCCATACTCTCGCAGGTCTGACTCGGGGGGACCTCTGCGCTCACCTTCCACTGCTATGGCTGCTGGGGGGGTTGGCAGGAGCAGCAGCAGCAGCTCCATCAGCAGCAGCCTCAGTCTTCAGTCGCTAATGAGTAGCTTTCTACACCCGCATAATGAGGCTACTCATGTGCAGCAGGAAGACCTGAAGCAGGATCTCAACCAGCAGGTCATATCATACCTTGACATGACCATGCCAACACACCTTGAGGATCCGCTGGACTTCTGGGCAGCCAAACTTGGCTTGTGGCCGCAACTAGCAGAGTTAGCCCTGGAAAAGCTGTCCTGCCCGGCAAGTAGCGTGCCATCTGAGCGGGTGTTTAGTGCGGCGGGGGCCATAGTTACGGCGAGGAGAACTCGTCTGTCAACTAAAAATGTGGAGAGACTCACCTTTGTCAAAATGAATCAGGGATGGATCAGTCAGGATTTCCACCCACCAATGCCTGATGCATGCGACTAGATTAAGCATGGTGCCACGTTTTACACCTTCCAAATGGTGCAAAACATATTTATGTCTTTAGGCCAATTTTTGGGCTCCTGCTGATGCCAACTTCAGGGTGTGCCTTCCAGCCAATGTTTGGCCTCCTGCTGATACCAACTTCAGGGTGTGCCTTTCAGCCAATTCTTGGCCTCCTGTTGCTGCTGCTGCCAACTCCAGGGTGTCTTTCAAGCAATGTTTGGGCTCCTGCTTATGCTGCTGCCAACTCCAGGGTGTGCCTTCCAGCTAATATATGTGCTCCTGCTGCTGCCAACATCAGGGTGCCTTCCAGCCAATATCTAGGTTCCTGCTGCTGCTGCTGCCAACTCCAGGGTGTGTCAGTTAATTTTTGGGCTCCTGCTGCCAACTCCAGTGTCTCTTTCAAGCTACGCTTGGGCTCCTGCTGCTGCTGCTTGCAACTCCAGGGTGTGATTCATCCAATTTTTGGGCTCCTGAAGCCAACTCCAGTGTCTCTTTAAAGTAATGTTTGGGCTCCTGCTGCTTCTTGCAACTCCAGGGTGTGATTCATCCAATTTTTTGGCTCCTGCTGCCAACTCCAGTGTCTCTTTCAAGCTATGTTTGGGCTGCTGCTGCTGCTTGCAACTCCAGGGTGTGATTCATCCAATTTTTGGGCTCCTGAAGCCAACTCCAGTGTCTCCTTAAAGTAATGTTTGGGCTCCTGCTGCTGCTTGCAACTCCAGGGTGTGATTCATCCAATTTTTGGGCTGCTGATGCCAACTCCAGTGTCTCTTTCAAGCTATGTTTGGGCTCCTGCTGCTGCTGCTTGCAACTCCAGGGTGTGATTCATCCAATTTTTGGGCTCCTGCTGCCAACTCCAGTGTCTCTTTCAAGCTATGTTTGGGCTCCTGCTGCTTCTTGCAACTCCAGGGTGTGATTCATCCAATTTTTTGGCTCCTGCTGCCAACTCCAGTATTTCTTTCAAGCTATGTTTGGGCTACTGCTGCTGCTTGCAAATCCAGGGTGTGATTCATCCAATTTTTGTGCTCCTGCTGCCAACTCCAGTGTCTCTTTCAAGCTATGTTTGGGCTCCTGCTGCTACTGCTTGCAACTCCAGGGTTTGATTCATCCAATTTTTTGGGCTCCTGAAGCCATCTCCAGTGTCTCTTTAAAGTAATGTTTGGGCTCCTGCTGCTGCTTGCAACTCCAGGGTGTGATTCATCCAATTTTTGGGCTCCTGCTGCCAACTCCAGTGTCTCTTTCAAGCTATGCTTGGGCTCCTGCTGCTGCTGCTTGCAACTCCAGGGTTTGATTCATCCAATTTTTGTGCTCCTGCTGCCAACTCCGGTGTGTCTTTAAAGCAATGTTTGGGCTCCTGCTGCTGCTTGCAACTCCAGGGTGTGATTCATCCAATTTTTGGGCTCCTGCTGCCAACTCCAGTGTCTCTTTCAAGCTATGTTTGGGCTCCTGCTGCTGCTGCTTGCGACTCCAGGGTGTCATTCACCCAATTTTTGGGCTCCTGCTCCCAACTCCAGTGTCTCTTTCAAGCTATGTTTGGGCTGCTGCTGCTGCTGCTTGCAACTCCAGGGTGTGATTCAGCCACTTTTTGGGCTCCTGCTGCCAACTCCAGTGTCTCTTTCAAGCTATGTTTGGGCTCCTGCTGCTGCTGCTTGCGGCTCCAGGGTGTCATTCACCCAATTTTTGGGCTCCTGCTCCCAACTCCAGTGTCTCTTTCAAGCTATGTTTGGGCTGCTGCTGCTGCTGCTTGCAACTCCAGGGTGTGATTCATCCAATTTTTGGGCTCCTGCTGCCAACTCCAGTGTGTCTTTCAAGCTATGTTTGGGCTCCTGCTGCTGCTGCTGCTGCTTGCAACTCCAGGGTGTGATTCATCCAATTTTTGGGCTCCTGAAGCCAACTCCAGTGTCTCTTTAAAGTAATGCTTGGGCTCCGGCTGCTGTTTGCAACTCCAAGGTGTGATTCATCCAATTTTTGGGCTCCTGCTGCCAACTCCAGTGTCTCTTTCAAGCTATGTTTGGGCTCCTGCTGCTGCTGCTTGCATCTCCAGGGTGTGATTCATCCAATTTTTGGGCTCCTGCTGCCAACTCCAGTGTCTCTTTCAAGCCATGTTTGGGCTGCTGCTGCTTGCAACTCCAGGGTGTGATTCATCCAATTTTTGGGCTCCTGCTGCCAACTCCAGTGTCTCTTTCAAGCTATGTTTGGGCTCCTGCTGCTGCTGCTTGCAACTCCAGGGTGTGATTCATCCAATTTTGGGCTCCTGCTGCCAACTCCAGTGTCTCTTTAAAGCAATGTTTGTGCTCCTGCTGCTGCTTGCAACGCCAGGGTGTGATGCATCCAATTTTTGGGCTCCTGCTGCCAACTCCAGTGTCTCTTTAAAGCAATGTTTGGGCTCCTGCTGCTGCTTGCAACTCCAGGGTGTGATTCATCCAATTTTTTGGCTCCTGCTGCCAACTCCAGTGTCTCTTTCAAGCTATGTATGTTTGGGCTGCTGCTGCTTGCAACTCCAGGGTGTGATTCATCAAATTTTTGAGCTCCTGAAGCCATCTCCAGAGTCTCTTCAAAGTAATGTTTGGGCTCCTGCTGCTGCTTGCAACTCCAGGGTGTGATTCAGCCAATTTTTAGGCTCCTGCTGCCAACTCCAGTGTCTCTTTCAAGCTATGTTTGGGCTACTGCTGCTGCTTGCAACTCCAGGGTGTGATTCATCCAATTTTTGGGCTCCTGCTGCCAACTCCAGTGTGTCTTTCAAGCTATGTTTAGGCTCCTGCTGCTGCTTGCAACACCAGGGTGTGATTCATCCAATTTTTCGCTCCTGCTGCCAACTCCAGTGTCTCTTTCAAGCTATGTTTGGGCTCCTGCTGCTGCTTGCAACTCCAGGGTGTGATTCATCCAATTTTTGGGCTCCTGCTGCCAACTCCAGTGTCTCTTTAAAGCAATGTTTGGGCTCCTGCTGCTGCTTGCAACTCCAGGGTGTGATTCATCCAATTTTTGGGCTCCTGAAGCAAACTCCAGTGTTTCTTTAAAGTAATGTTTGGGCTCCTGCTGCTGCTTGCAACTCCAGGGTGTGATTCATCCAATTTTTGGGCTCCTGCTGCCAACTCCAGTGTCTCTTTCAAGCTATGTTTGGGCTCCTGCTGCTGCTTGCAACTCCAGGGTGTGATTCATCCAATTTTTGGGCTCCTGCTGCCAACTCCAGTGTCTCTTTCAAGCTATGTTTGGGCTACTGCTGCTGCTTGCAACTCCAGGGTGTGATTCATCCAATTTTTGGGCTCCTGCTGCCAACTCCAGTGTGTCTTTCAAGCTATGTTTAGGCTCCTGCTGCTGCTTGCAACACCAGGGTGTGATTCATCCAATTTTTCGCTCCTGCTGCCAACTCCAGTGTCTCTTTCAAGCTATGTTTGGGCTCCTGCTGCTGCTTGCAACTCCAGGGTGTGATTCATCCAATTTTTGGGCTCCTGCTGCCAACTCCAGTGTCTCTTTAAAGCAATGTTTGGGCTCCTGCTGCTGCTGCTTGCAACTCCAGGGTGTGATTCATCCAATTTTTGGGCTCCTGAAGCAAACTCCAGTGTTTCTTTAAAGTAATGTTTGGGCTCCTGCTGCTGCTTGCAACTCCAGGGTGTGATTCATCCAATTTTTGGGCTCCTGCTGCCAACTCCAGTGTCTCTTTCAAGCTATGTTTGAGCTGCTGCTGCTGCTGCTTGCAACTCCAGGGTGTGATTCATATAATTTTTGGGCTCCTGCTGCCAACTCCAGGGTCTCTTTCAAGCTATGTTTGTGCTCCTGCTGCTGCCAACTTTAGGGTGTGATTCATCCAATATTTGGGCTCCTGCAGCCAACTCCAGGGTCTCTTTCACAGAATGTTTGGGTTCCTGATGCTGCTGCTTGCAACTCCAGGGTGTGATTCATCCAATTTTTGGCCTCCTGCAACCAACTCCAGTGTCTCTTTAAAGTAATGTTAGGGCTCCTGCTGCTGCTTACAACTCCAGGGTGTGATTCATCCAATTTTTGGGCTCCTGCTGCCAACTCCAGTGTCTCTTTCAAGCTATGTTTGTGCTCTGGCTGCTGCCAACTTCAGGGTGTGATTCATCCAATATTTGGGCTCCTGCTGCAAACTCCAGTGTCTCTTTCAAGCTATGTTTGGGCTGCTGCTGCTGCTTGCAACTCCAGGGTGTGATTCAGCCAATTTTTGGGCTCCTGCTGCCTACTCCAGTGTCTCTTTCAAGCTATGTTTGGGCTCCTGCTGCTGCTGCCTGCAACTCCAGGGTGTGATTCAGCCAATTTTTGGGCTCCTGCTGCCAGCTCCAGTGTCTCTTTAAACCAATGTTTGGGCTCCTGCTTGCAACTCCAGGGTGTCATTCATCCAATTGTTGGGCTCCTGCTGCCAACTCCAGTGTCTCTTTCAAGCTATGTTTGGGCTCTTGCTGCTGCTGCTTGCGACTCCAGGGTGTGATTCATCCAATTTTTGGGCTCCTGCTGCCAACTGCAGTGTCACTTTAAAGCAATGTTTGGGCGGCTGCTGCTGCTTGCAACTCCAGGGTGTGATTCAGCTAATTTTTGGGCTCCTGCTGCCAACTCCAGTGTCTTTTTCAAGCAATGTTTGGGCTCCTGCTGCTGCTTGCAACTCCAGGGTGTGATTCATCCAATTTTTGGGCCCCTGCAGCCAACTCCAGTGTCTCTTTAAAGTAATGTTTGGGTGGCTGCTGCTGCTTGCAACTCCAGGGTGTGATTCAGCTAATTTTTGGGCTCCTGCTGCTGCCAGCTCCAGGGTGTGTTTTTCAGGCACTATAGGGGCCCCTCATAGTGATGCCACCACAACTCTCTGCAATTGTGCCGCTTTGCGATTCTATTAGCGATGCCTCCGATCTGCATGTGATAATTATTTACAATATTATTTCACTAACCCAGCACGCGTCCTATGCGTGTTACAGCAAGGCAGAATGGTTTACAACCCTATTGAGGCTCTAGGAGGCTCAGAAATAGCCGTTTTTAATAGCGATTTGTCGCGAATAAATTCGGGTCGAAACGATTTTTGTCGGAAAATCCGGCTTATGCCATCAGAACAGCATGGGGCAGCAGCGAGGGACAGTGGTGGATCAGAGGGGAGTAAAGGGAAAAAAATTAAGAAATGTAATTTCTTCCTCTGATTGTGGTGTGCTTTTTTTACTGTTAACCCTTTGTTAACTGGTAAGGGATCCATGAGACCCCTATACCAGTTCACAAGGCTTGGGGGGCTGGCAAGTCACCTGCGACTAGAAGGTAACTTTACACTGAAAATATACTAAAGTAACATTAAGGGATCTGCAGGTTGGAGGTCAGATTTGGATCGTTATTGCAAGGAAGAGCTTCCTTCATCATATCTGCCCTCTCTAGTGATCGGCAATGTCGGGCTCTTACCGAAATCTGCCAGCTCCAGCCCCCAAACCCGAGCAAGAAGTCAGTGTTCAGCGCTTGGCCAAACTCTGAAAGCTGGTAAGCTGAGCAGCCAATAAACCAGCTTTTTTTTTAGAAATCATAGCCATGCCCATAATTGGCCAGGTAGGACACGTGACCCTGCTCTATAAAACGTGGGGTCACAAGTTGCACGCCACATCAGCACTCGGTTAGTTAGGGAGAAGCTGCTGCTGCTACTGGAGGGACAAATGGGCAGTTTAAAAGAAAGCTCAAAAACACAATTGTCCTTTTCAGGACACACGGGTGGGGAAATCAAGCAGCTGGACACAGTTGGGAAAATCAGGGTGCAGGACATATATAGGTGGGAGTCAGTGGACAAGTTTATACAGCATTTGATCTACATTGTAAAGTCAAGGGGAATTTTATACCACATTTGATCTACATTCTACAGTCAGGGGGAATTGTACACCACATTTGATCTACATTGTACAGCCAGGGGGAATTATATAACGCATTTGATCTACATTCTGGAGTCGGTGGGAATCATACAGTATACCCCATTTGATCTACGCCCTACATTTAGGGGGAATTGTATACCACATATGATCTACATTGTACAGTCAGTGAGAATTGTATACCACATTTGATTTGCATTCTATAGTTAGTGGTGACTGTATACCACATTTGATCTATATTGTTCAATCAGTCGGAATTTTATACCACATTACATCTAAATCATACAGCTAGTGAGAATTGTATACCGAATGATCTAAATTGTACAAACAGTGGAAATTGTATAACACATGTGATCTACATATTACAGTCAGTTGATCTGCATTGTACAGCCATTGGGAATTGTATACCACATGTGATCTACATTGTACAGTCAGAGGGAAATGTATACTGCATTTGATCTACATATTACAGTCAGTGGGAATTGTATACCACATTTGATCTACACTGTACACTGTATTACACTGTAGATCAGAGACTTCCTCGCTTTGGCTTGCTAATAATATGCTTCGCTAAGGCAGATATGACAGATATAACCCCTTCTGCTGTAACTTCAATTAGCTGAAGGGTTACTGGAACCCAGGGGTGGTCATTACTGCTACAGCCACAGCTGCTAATAACTTCACCTGTTACATTGGATGAATTCTAGGATTTTTATTATGTAGTTTTTACTAAAGACTAGGGAGCAACACAGAGCCACAGGTATATGAGAATTTTGGAAACTGTGTGTACAAAATTAAATCATAGGTATGGGGGCACAATCCTAACACAGATGATTATTCAAAAAGTGGACAGCAATAAGGCAGAGAGAAAAGAGAATTTTCCTTTCAATACCCCATGTGGGGGGCACGGCTTGGCGCTGTCTGCACACACCCTACCATTCACGAAGTTGTTAATGTAGGCATCCCGGGACTTGGCAGGGGCAGCCTGTGGCGGAAGAGGATGGCAGCTGCAGAGCCAGTGGCGGGAGATGTGAGGGGAGGAAGAAGCACCTCCCCTCCAAAATAAATTAAGTAAATAAATACAGATATAAAGGAAAATAAATGAAAAACAAATAGAATAAAATAATACTTTTTTTAACAGGTGTCAGAGGTCCTTGGGGGGAAGGTGACTGTGGAAGTAGGTTGAAGAGGTGGAGTAGGTGTAGGTGGAAGAAGTGGAGGTAGCCAACTCCTCAACTACCGGCTCAGGTGCTGGCACAGGCAAGTCCCACTCCTGGTTTATCTTAACAAATGTAAGGATGTCTGCGTTGGCTGTGGATAGGTGGATCCTCTTGCTGGTGATGACACCCCCTATGGTGCAGTACACACGTTCTGATAGGACACTTGCCGCAGGGCAGGCCAGCGCCTCCAAGGCGTAGAGGGCAAGCTCTTTCCACATGTCCAATTTACCAACCCAGAAATTCAACATTTCATCGCTCAGTCCAGAAGACGCGTCAACAGATCCACCATGTGAGTCAAACTCTATCTCTTGGTACTACAGACCATACCCAATGGTGGTGGATGTGGCAGAGAATTGAACAATGTGCCCCATATTGTGGTCTTGCTTACCCTCCCTTCTGAGGTGGGACTCATGCCAACACTGAGGCAACAATGTAAAATGGGAACTCCGCCAATAGTAATGCCTTTCAGGTTGCATTTGTCCCAATTGTACAATTTGTAATTTTTGCTATTACACGCCAGTGCAGGAATCAATACAACAATAATAACAATCTTTTCCTGTTTGCTTTGCAGGTCCCTTGTTATGTCCCTGATGCAGAGATTTTCCATGACTGGTGGTAAAGAATGCAAATGACCTGTGTCTTCCACCTCTTCCTTGGCCTTGTGCCGCCACTAAGCCCTCAATGTCGTTTGGGAACTCCACCAGTAGTGCCTCCACCAGGGTGCATTTGTATATTCTCATATTTCTCTCATGCTTCTGTGGTAGAATCAAGGATGTAATCCTAATAGCAGGGATCATCAGGGTGGCCACCCAGTAACCGGCACTGGTGACGATGCGGGCAACTCTGCAGTCCTTTCACATGTAGTAGTTCAAGTGTGCCAGGCTGCCCTGGCACCCAAGGAGAAGCTATCCTCAGCAGGAGTTGTCTCCTTCTCTGCATCCCCCCAGCTACACTCCAGTGACACCCATGAGCTGCACTGGGTGCCACCCTGCTGTGAGTAAAAATCCTCCTCCAAAACTGTCCCTTGGCTGGCCACTGTTGGCCCAGCAGCCCACCCTGCAAGCCTCATGTGGACTGCCCTGACAACTGTGTAAATGTGCCTTACTTTTCTTCCTGTGTTTCCCCCGTAGCACAATTACATCCTTCATCATGGCCTGAAGTGTTTTCTCTAGCAGGCAAAGGTTGGGGATAATAGCACTGACAATGGTATCATCAGCACTGACCATATTAGTGGAGTATTGGAAGCACAGCAGCACAGCATAAATGCCCCTCATGGAGGCCCACTCATTGGTCTGAACTTCGGCTTCCCTGGGCATTTTGTAGCTGGAACTCCACTACTGCCTGCTTCTGCTGCTTGAACATCCTTTCCAACATAAAAAAAAAAATAAAGACAAAAAATAAAATAGCTTCCCCTATGAAATAAAAAATAACTTCCCCCTACCCCAACACCCTTGGTTGAACTTGATGGACATATGTCTTTTTTCAACCGTATTAACTATGTAACTATGTAAAGTGGAATACCACCTGGATAGCCTATGAGTCGGTGGGTGGGAAGCCCAAAGCTCTTCTGCAGTGTAGATAGGTGAGAAACGCGGCACACACTTTATGCAGCAGCCCAGGTATGTTTGGATAATTGGCAAAGAATCTCAGAGCAAACAAGTTGAGCACATGTACTAGAGAACAGATGTGCCTCAACCCAGCTCTGCCCAAAGCTTCTACTTGGTTCTGGCTCCTTGCCTTGCACCACCTTGCCAGGCTAAAGCTTCAGCGGCTGCAACCACTCATCTACTCTCCCACTTATGATATGAGCAGCCTGTCCCTGGGAGTGGCCTGAAAAAGACAATTAGCAGAGGTTTGTTTGGCCCTTACCTGTCCCTCAGTATGTGAGTCACCTGTCCTTGGAAGTGCAATGAAATGGACAATTAGCTTTGGAAATGCCACCTTACTCGTCCGATCACCAGACTGAACAGATTTTTTTAAAGGAAAAAGAAGATGTATATCTATGATCTAATTGTTTAGTTTTATGGTATTATTTTGAGTATATTCCCTACCCCATTTTGTGCAGGGCAATCCATCTGGTTTTACTCCCAAATTGTCCTCTGAGTAGATATTTCTTTAATTTTTTAGTTTTCTGTTATTATTTTGAGCACTTTCCCTTTTCCATTTTGTGCAGGTTAATCACCCTGGTGCCCCCCCCACCCCCAATTTGCAGCCCTTACTACCCCCATTTTACAGCCCCATTGACTTCCCTAAGCTTGACCGAACCAAACTTTAGCGACAAATTCGGCTTCACTTTCTAAACCAAAACTTCCACCGGTTCGCTCATCACTAGCCTACTAGCCTACTCCCTTCCTGTAACCTTGCAGCAGCACATAGAAGAAAAAATTGACTTCTATTACTTCCCTGATTCCCCTGCCAATCATAAGGCTCAACTGGTGGTCTATTACACTGCTCCCTCTGGGGATCTGTGTATTGCAACATTGTGATTAGGTGTCAAAGTTAGCTGATATAAACACGCTGCCTGCTATTATATTGGAGAGTGGCCACACACATTGGCTGGAAATGTTAAAAATGAATGAGAGCTTCAAAATACATTTTCCCAGCTTTGGGGGTTCGTATTGAAATAAAAAAAAAGAAACGGGGAGCATTTGGAGCTTTAGGACTATAGGCTCGATTCAGAGAGACACAAAAAAACTTCAGTTTTCGTGCCGATCTGTTTTTTTTGTGAAATGTTTCCGTTCTCGTATGAGCGTACCAGCGATTCTATGCATGCATTGAAAACCTTGTGTAAAGTTTCCGTCCGTTCGTACAGCAGATTACGAATTACGAGGATGTCATTTTCCATCCAGACTTTTCCGTTTCATTTCCACATGTTACAACGTAGGCTTTAGTTTTTGCCCTTTTCCCATCGTATCCTCCAACGAATCCTTTACGTTTCCCGATAGATTCTGTTCCCATTTTACAAAAAATAATCGTCCAGACGGAAATCCTTACCATCTTGCGCCTGCGCACTACAAGCTTAACGCATTAATGTGCATTAATATTTGCCACCCTCACTTCTACTACAATGTTTAGCTAAATCACTTAGCACTATCCTCCATCTTCCCTTTTGGACCCTTAAAGCTCACCCAAACCACTTCTCGGTTAGGTTCTTCTTCCATTTTAGCCCCCTAAAACTTACCCAAATCACTTCTCGGTCATGTGAATATTCATCTTTAAATATTTCTGGGCCCATTAGTTTTGTGTTAATGTATTTTGTAAATTAAATGACAGTGTAACATTTTTTGGGGGGATGCCATCATAAAATATAAAATGCATCAAAATTTTGAAAATTTTACATTTTTACAACTATAAAAAACAAAATACATAGCAATGGCAGGCCACAGAACATTATTCTTCATCTGTGGTCCCCAAGGGGTTGCGCAGCTCCTGCATCTCGCCCACCAACTGAAGGACCCTGACACTCAGTTGTGCCACTCTGGCACGTGTGGTCCCTGTTAAAAACGTAAATTAAAATATTGGTATAACCTTGTTGGGGTCATACTGCAGTGCCCCCCCCCCCCCCCCGTATGGTCCAAACACCTAAATCTGGACTTCAAAAGCCAGAGGGCCCTCGCCACCACGGGCCGGGTTTTGCATAGTGCCCGATTAGAGAACCCCTGGCCCGCATTCTGCAGGCAAAGAACGGGCATCAGGAGCAAGGGCGAGTTCCTGCAACCAAATATAAAATAATTACACAAAGCAAAGGTAATCAACTAAAACAATAACTCCTACAACAAATTAAGATTCAAGTTCAACAATCCAAATATAATTCACAAAGGACATAAGTCTAAAAAAATATAGCAATTATATGGATGTGTGGAAAAATAAATGTTTACATGCTAAGGACTAATTTAGGTCAGCATTAAAATGCTTCTATGAGGCATACATGAAAAGTATTGATTCATTTATGGCCTTGGCCATGCTGATACATGCAATGCCTTGGTGCTAAAGGCACGCAGACTCCTCCACATAGCCACAAAACATGTTCAACAATAGCAATCCGAGCCCTCAAAGGTGCCGTAAGTGGATCGGAAATGAAACGGATTTATAGGGTGGTGACCCGTCGGAAATCAGCTCTCTGAATCAGACGGGAACCCATCCCAACAACGGAAGTTTTCTGAACGAATGAAAAATTTCAGATTTGTAGAGAAAAAGCTCCCGAAATGACGTTAAACTTCCGATTTCCTTTGGATTATCGAAAGAACATATACGTCTATGTTCGAATGTTCGTGCGAGTCGAAAATGCCCCCAAAAAAAAGGAAAAAATGACTAACACCCAACAAAACTTTCGTTTTCAAATACGAAAATAATGACATTTGGGATTTTGAATCGACCCTTATGTGGTCTGTGTACTTTCCTGGTGTAAAAAGTCCTGAAATTATTCCTATTGGGCAGACTTTTTTATACACAAATACTTGCCATTTTAACAGTGGTATGTAAACTGTTTATATCCATGGTATATGTTGTAAAATATTAAGTTATTAAGACATATTTATAAGCTTTAAGTTTCAATGATCATAATTAGCTAGAAATAGATACATTTTTTACATGTTTTTAATAAGGCCTCATGTGGTATGAACATTCTTAAGCAGTTAAACCATTTTCTTTAAATCCCCTATGTGTCTTTTGTCAATTTGTATCTATATATTGAATGAATTTTACGAGTATTATACACTGTGTCATTTCTCTGTTACGCTGACATGTACCTGTATATGTTGCAGTAATGGCTATTGCAATAATTTGTATATTCGGCTTGATTCAGAGAGACAAAAAAAAACTTCCGTTTTAGTTCCGATCTGTTTTTTTTTGGAAATGTTTCCACTCTCGTATGAGTGTACGAGCGATTCTATGCATGCATTGAAAACCTTCTGTAAAGTTTCCGTCCGTTCGTACAGCAGATTACGAATATGAGGATGTAATTTTCCATCAAGACTTTTCCGTTTCATTTTCACATGTTACAACATAGGCTTTCGTTTTTGCCCTTTTCCCATCGTATCCTCCCACGAATCCTTTACGTTTCCCGTTAGTTTCTGTTTCCCTTTTTCAATAAATAATCGTCCAGACGGAAATCCTTACGATCTTGCGCCTGCGCACTACAAACTTAACTCATTAAAGTGCTCGCCTACATATTTGACACCCTCACTTCTACTACAATGTTTAGCTAAATCACTTAGCACTATCCTCCATCTTCCCTTTTGGACCCTTAAAGCTCACCCAAACCACTTCTCGGTTAGGTTCTTCTTCCATTTTAGCCCCCTAAAACTTACCCAAATCACTTCTCGGTCATGTGAATATTCATCTTTAAATATTTCTGGGCCCATTAGTTTTGTGTTAATGTATTTTGTAAATTAAATGACAATGTAACATTTTTTTTTGTATTCCATCATAAAATATAACATTTTAAAAAAATTAGAAAATTTCAAATTTTTACAACTATAAAAAACAAAATACATAGCAATGGCAGGCCACATAACATTATTCTTCATCTGTGGTCCCTAACGAGTTGCGCAGCTCCTGCATCTCGCCCACCAACTGAAGGACCCTGACACTCAGTTGTGCCACTCTGGCACGTGTGGTCCCTGTTAAAAACGTAAATTAAAATATTGGTATAACCTTGTTGGGGTCATACTGCAGTGCCCCCCATATGGTCCAAACACCTAAATCTGGACTTAAAAAAGCCAGAGGGCCCTCGCCACCACGGGCCGGGTTTTGCATAGTGCCCGATTAGAGAACCCCTGGCCCGCATTCTGCAGGCAAAGAACGGGCATCAGGAGCAAGGGCAAGTGGCACATCTTGCGGTTCCTGCAACCAAATATAAAATAATTACACAAAGCAAAGGTAACCAACTAAAACAATAACTCCTACAACAAATTAAGATTCAAGTTCAACAATCCAAATATAATTCACAAAGGACATAAGTCTAAAAAAATATAGCAATTATATGGATGTGTGGGAAAATAAATGTTTACATGCTAAGGACTAATTAAGGTCAGCATTAAAATGCATCTATAAGGCATACATGAAATGTATTGATTCAGGTATGCATTGCTATACAATTTATGGCCTCGGCCATGCTGATACATGCAATGCCTTGGTGCTAAAGGCGCGCAGACTCCTCCACATAGCCTCAAAACATGTTCAACAATAGCAATCCGAGCCCTCACAGGTCCCGTAAGTGGATCGGAAATGAAACGGATTTATAGGGTGGTGATCCGTCGGAAATCAGCTCTCTGAATCAGACGGAAACCCATCCCAACAACGGAAGTTATCTGAACGAACAAAATTTTGTTTGGAAAATGATCCGAACTAACGGAAATGTTCCGATTTGCTTCCGTTCATCGAAAGCGCATTCCCGAACGTTCGTACGAATGAAAAATGAACGAAAAAAAGCAAAAAAATTACAAACACCCACCAAAACTTTTACAGACAGCTACGGAAGTCCAGACGAATGTGTCTCTGAATCGAGCCTATTCAGTCATATTCTATGAAAAGTAAAGCGTGTCATACAACTGGCATTTGATAAAAGAAACAAAGGTAAGTAGATGAAAATATGCAGTCAGTGCAGTGTTTGTATATTAGATTGTATCCATACTATATCTGTACTGTGTATTTATGATTAAGGGAGAATTTAAACTATGTAGAATTGTTCCACCACATTAGAGTTGATTCAGAGCCCCTTTCTCGACAATTTTTTTTGCGTGAAAATTTCTGTTCTCATTAATTTTCCCCCTCATCTGATTCAGCGGAGCCTTTTTTTCTGCAAGAATTTTCATGTGAAATGTTTTCATTTTTGCATGATTTTTCATTTGGTAGCAAGACCTCCGAAAAACATCAAGAATCGCGCTCTGAATCAACCCCATTGTTGAAATTCTCTGCCCTACCTGAATCAGGTTTAACCTTTTAAGAAACAACCTACCTAGAGGCTTTGTCACCATTTTTCACTATTTGGCGCTATACATGTTCAACTGTGATTTTTTCCCAGGAAAATTATATATCATGTTTTTTCAGTCTGGCCTTTAAAATGAAATGTCTTGTTTGTCATTTTTTGTGCATTCTCAATATGTTTGGTTGAAATATGTGCATAAAAATAAAAAAAAAAACGTTTTAACAATGTGTAGTGTTTTTTGTAATACAAATGTAAGTTTTTCAATAAAAGTTTTTCATATTTCCCTATTTTTCCAAGTTACAATGGTATCGTATATTTATTGGTAGACACCCTTTCATGCCCAGGAGACTCCCCCAAGCTGAAATAAAATACAACTGCTATGCACACCTTGCAGTTTTTCAAGAAAAACAACATTTTACACGTGAAAACCCCCCAAAAACTATATATTCTCTGGAGGAACAGACCTCAAGCTTTCTAGGCGTACCAGGCTTCTTAATGTGGGCGCCGTTCTTTGGAAGTAATTCCTCAATGAGTTCTATAGTTACACCAGGTTTCCCCAAAAAATAATAATAAAGCAGAATCAGAGCAACATTTTCCTATATGTAAACAAGAAAAAACAAGTTAAAAATGAAAAGAGTTGCCAAATGCTTTAAAGTAAAGCATGTGTGTAAGGGTAAATTTACTTGAAAATTTCAGCTTTACAGACAAATGGCTTGATGCAGAGCCTCCCCGTTCAGCTCTCCCGTGCGTTTTCCTGTTGGTTTTGGGCTTTGATCGGGTCAGGAAAGGGTGCTACGTTGATTTTAGTGTGCGTTTATGCGCTCAGGTGTGCGCTCAGCCGCCTTTCCGATTGTCGGCTCGCACGAGGCTGTTTCCCGGCAAAACGGACGCCTCGTTCATTGTTCCGTTTTTTTCAGTGATGCAGAGCCTTGTTTTCCGATTGAAATCAGCCTAATGAAACGGGGCCGCCGAGCCTTCACTTACGGCAAGTCAGAGCAGCCGTATTTGCACTCGGGCAATAATATGCAGTCCTCTGTAGGAGCACATCAGCGGCGCCAGCTCCGCGGTCTTGTCCTGCTGAGTATGGCAGAAACCAGGCTGCACCTATTTGAGCTCACCCGCCTTACTGGGTATGTGTATAAAACTTGTATTGGTTGCCCACCCTGTCTTTTTTTTTTTCCCTTAACACATTTAGTAATTTTTTGGTTAGTATATTTTTAGCCTAATTTTTTAACCATAAATTCAATTGGTTAAGTGATTGAACCCTATTGCGTCATGTTCTTGCCCTCTTATGTAAGTAGTATTCCCCAGACTTTTTTAATGAGTGTACAGGTTGGATGTGCATGTAGGCTCATTACAAATGTCCTTTCTTCCAACCCTACCCCGCTCACCTATTTGTCCCTCTTTTCTATTGTTGCAATGCACACCTTATTGAATGTTTATTTTGATATTTTTTATTTTTTTTTTTATTTGGGCAGGAGACTCTGGCTATCCTTTGCTCCACTGGCTGCTAACCCCCATCCTGCACCCATCTTCACAGGCAGAGGAGCCCTACAATACTGCCCACAGGAGGACTCGCTCTGTGGTGGACCGAGCCTTTGGTCTATTGAAGATGAGGTTCCGTTGTCTTGATCAGACTGGGAGGGCACTACAATATACGCCTGCAAAGGTCATTAAACTAATCATGGCTTGTTCCGCTTTAAGAGAGGGAGTCTGCCATTTCTGAGTAAATTCTCAGTAAAAAGGGTTTCACACAGTGGGGCATCCCGATCTGGGATTTCCAGGGGGAAGACCAGTGGCCGCTCTGGGTTTTGTTCTGCTTTATGTGAGGGAACCTGTGTTACTTTAATAATAATGTAAAGGAGGTGGGTTATTCCATCCTAACCTGATTTGGTCATGATGTTTTAAAGCAGCCCAAAACCAATGTAACCCAGCCCTTTGGAGTGTGAAGAAATCCAGGGCTGGGTTACAGGCATCATGTCTCTGGGGCATTCCAGTTTGGGATGCCCTGCACGTCACCGCGGGGGAACGTCAGAGCTATACCAGGAAAACCAAGAAAAGATGTCGCCCGCCATCTTTACCCAGGAGCAGGACGACATCATCATGGATGTGAGTATGCGAGCGTGCGTTTATGTGCGCGCACACATTACTTATAATAAAAAAAAAACAAAGCGCAAGAATAGTCTGAAACAACTTAGTTTGTCACGTTAAATACAAGCCCACCTTAGTTTAACCCATGTACGCAGCTACAAACTAGGCTACATGCAGATAGAAGAACTAGGGCAATGTGAGGCAGCAAGAGGTTATTAAAGTGACTTTAGTTAGGCCAGGAAACTTGTTAATGTATTTTGTGGATTAATGGTGGGTCCTTGTATCTTTTTTTTACAGATGATGCTGCGGAATCGTTTTTTAAGAGTTTGGGCTTTTCATTAAATCACGCTGAAGGTCTGGTTTAAAAAGGGCCCCAAAAAAAACACGCCCAACCAAACCATAAAAACAATGCTAAACTAATGTTGTTTTTCATTCACAGATACTAGAAAACCACAGGCACAAGACCCCGAGGCCTAATGTTTCTTATTTTGCATTAAAATTTTAATTGTTTTTTAGTTTTGCCAAAAAAAAAAATAATATGAAAAATCCAAATCCAAAAAAAAACAAAAAAACGTTTGAATAAAAAACACATAAAAAGATTTTGTGTGTTGTCTTTCCTGCAAATGTACAATCACACAACATCATCACACATTTACATGACACAAAAGGTTTAGATATGGGACAATAAATCAAAAACAATCAGAAAGAATTAAGGTATGCATTAATGGCAAGGAAGAAGGAACAACAAAAATTTTAAATAAATATATATATGTGTCAAATTGGCAGTGGTTGCCATATGTATATTCCAATGGAGGTTGAGGGATGTGCGCTTGCGTGTAGCCAGAATGACAACTGAAGAGCCATGGAGATGTAAGTATACTTGAAAAAAACACCAAAATGGAAGGTCAAATACGACGGAAGGCAAGCAGGTACGTTCAAAAAGCAAGGAAAAAGCAGGGAAAAACGGGCTGCCCGTGTGAACGGTAACGGAAGCCCCGATCAAATTGAAGGCACCCGAGAGAGCCAAAAAAACTTCCCGAGTAAAGACAAATTGACGGATCAGATAGGGAGCCATTCCGACGGAGGCTCTGCATCACATTTGAGCCACGATTCAAACGGGAGCCCCGGACAATCGGAAGGTTTTAAGGTCAGTTCAGAGGAGGCTCTGCATCAGGCCCAAAGTGTGCATCTTGTGCTTCTCCGACTAAAACATTCCTTTACATCTGACATACCCCCCAACAAACCATATATTCCCTGAAATTTCACACAATAATCTTTTCAGGCAATCCCAGATTGTTGTAGTGGGCTCATCTTTCTGAAAATAATCCCTGAAAGAATTCTTTGGTTGCACAGGGTTTCCCTAAAAAATGTAGAATAAAAAAATCAATATCAGTCAAGAAAAAAACAAGCAAAATCTAAAAGTGCCCCCGAGCAGAACAATACCCAACATGCATAAGTACCCTTTTAACAACCTAATTGAGATTTTGTCACCCTCAGTTGACAGGTCAATTTTCATTGTGTTGTGCTATGTTTAACTGTAAGTTTTGAAGGAGTTTCCAGGAAACTTATATACTGCCTTTTTTCAGAAGAGTTTACGCTTTACCATGAAATTTCTTGTTTGTAATTTTTCCAGTGTTTGTTTAATATTTTTGAGTGAAAAATGTAAAAAAAAAGCAAAAATTGTCTTTTATTTTAAATAAAAAATGTATTTTATTCAAGAATATTATATTTCATGGGAAAGCCCTGTTTCTTCCAATTACAACGGTACCATATATGTATTAGTAGCCCCCCGTTCCTGCCCAGGAGACCCACCAAACTTAGAAGAGGCCTTTATAACATTTACAAATAAAATACAACTACTATCCACGCTACAAATGGTTAAATAAAAAAACAAATTGGTGTGTGGTTCCCATTTTCCCAGTAAAAGCAGCCCCGGCATCAGCTATGCAGAGTCCCCCGGGCCCTGAAGGCTATAAGCCCACATAGCCTTCATGGGCCAGGAGCTCTTCTGCCCCCCTCAGGTTTTGAAGAGGCAGTTAATAGGGAGTCATTGTCCAGGTGACTTGCCAGCCCTTCTAGCCAATGTAAATGTAAAAAGACAAACTGAAGCATAAACAGAAAACATTTCTTTTAACATAAAGTGCTAATTTAAAAAAAAAATGACATAGGGCCCCACCTCATGGCGGTACAGGCTTTTTAAAGCGTTAAATGGGGGTCCAGTGGTTAATGAGAAACCCACTTGCCAGCCCCCAAGCCTCGTAAACTGGTATAGGGGTCTAATGGATTCCCCACCAGTTCACAAAGGGTTAACTGTAATAAAAACACATAGAGAAAAAAAAAAGTGAGGGATGATGTCGTGGAATGATGTCATCCACCCCCCACAAGAGGTGGGGCTAGAGGCAGTGGCCGTCAGCGACGATGGATGCGGTGGGAGGGTCCTAAAGCCTGAGGAGCCTGGGGGGGAACGCAGACCTCCCAGGTGAAGTGGAGACCCGGCTGGAGGGATCACGCCCAGTGGTGGCAAATAGGGAGGGCCTGTTTAGGGCCATTACCTAAAGACGGAAGGCCCCCGGGAGGGCTGATCGTGGATAGAGGTGACTTTATACCTTTTTCATTTTTTTTATTACAGGTTAAAGTCAGCTACCTAAGTCTTATGTAGCTGGCACTTAACGGTTGGTAATAGGGTTAAGAGAAAAAATCTCAACCAATGAGATAGCTTTCGATTTCAAGAGAATATATATATATATATATATATATATATATATATATATATACATACCCTAACTACCCTGGCCTCAATGAATCAGTAATTTATGTCCCATTTCTAAATTAAAAATAAAAAAAAAAGAAAGAAATTTGTACTTTGTTATTTTGCCTCAATACCTTCTAGTATTCTGTAACTGAGTAAAAAGACTTAGCCAGCACCAAGATTTCAACATAAGAGGATGTGATATATATATATCAATGTATATTCCTTTAAGTTTTCACTTATATTATCTGTGTATCTCATGGTCACTTGCTATATACCCCCTTTTTTATGTTTTCCTCTCCTGTGTGGGGAGCAATAGGATCCAGTGATCTCTGAAGGCGGTGAAGGGGTTAATGAGGGGGGCAATTTTTCCTTGCCATAATTGGCCCCTCGCCCCTACTAAGGAGCCAATCGGGCATGATATAGAGTCACCACCGTGGGCCGGGAATGGCCTGTACAGCGGTAACGCAGTGTATTCCACAGCTGGAGCCACTGGCAATGTCTCTATCCCCTCACTTCCAAGGTGGAAAGGTGAAGGCCTGTGTCTCTAGGGGAGGGAAGCGAACATCGTGCCCAATTATGAAGAGGGAGAGGCGGCAGATTGGGGAAGACCCTGGGGTAGGTGGGACGCTGGTCGACACATTTAACGTAGAGCGTTGGCAGCTCTTCTGTGACAGAGGCTGGGGGACGCCTGACCCTCTTTCTCCCCGCACTGGGTCTCCACGTCTACCCTCCTACACACAGAGAATTCAATAATATTAAACAAATCCTTTACTGGACAAATCTTGTTTATTATATCACGCAATATCTTTACAGCATTGTGAAAAATGACCTTTTGACATTTGATGTATATTAACTTCTGATGTGTGTATTTTTCCATGTATCTTCTCTATGTATTTTGTCTATATATCTTTTGTACACATTAGAACGATGGATTGACTAAAAGACCAATGATTATTGTTTATATTTACATTTACATTTGTTACAACTAGGGATGAGCGAACCGGTTCGGACGAACAGGAATTCGCTCCGAATTTCAGGGAAAATTCGATTCGGCACGAACCCGAATTTTTTTTGGTTCGTGCTCATCGAATTTTCCCTGAAATAAAAAAAAAAAAATGCCGGCATGGTGGGAGCGGGCAGGCCGGCTACGCTGTCGGCGCCCTCTGATGATGCGTCCTCTAATGACGCGTCCTCTGATGACAGCTGAGAGCTGAGCTTGCTTTTTAAAAAAATGCCGGCATGGTGGGAGCGGGCAGGCCGGCTGCGCTGGCAGCGGGCCGGCTTCCGCCGCCCGCTGACAGCGTAGCCGGCCTGCCCGCTCCCACCATGCCGGTATTTTTGCTTAAAAAAAAAAAATGCCGGCATGGTGGGAGCGATTCGTGAAAGTTCGATTCGGGCGAACACAAATTTTTTGGGGAAATTCTGCGAATCGCCCGAATCGAACTTTCAAGAAGTTCGCTCATCTCTAGTTACAACATAACTTATATGTATTTCACAGCTTGCTCTCCATATATTGGCGTTGACAATGATATACCGAAACTTGTGCAAGTCTTGTGGATCAATCTTGCTTGACATCATAAAGGAGCAATTTTACTTGTGTTAACGTGTGTAGTGTCCATTTATTGCCAATAATATACAACATTTTTGTTTTTAACAGTTGTGTCAGGCTATGTCAGCCAAATTGAAATAAAGAACAAATTATTTTTATTTATTTTCTATTAGGTAATAAGGTTCAGGGAGGTCCCCTCCCATATTTAGCACACTTTACAGCTTTGTATTAAACATGAAGAAGAAGTCTAGGGTGCTTTGAAATAGTATCACCCTTATACTTTGTAATAAATTATGAAAACTTCTGCACCTCTCCTTAAAGTGGACCAACACCCAGGATTTTGACTATCCTGGGTGTTGGTCCACTTAGGTGGGGCACCCCGATCGGGGGTGCCCCGCTGTGTGAAACCCCCCCGATCGCCGCAAAAACTCACCTCTCCCCGCTCCCACGTGACCTCGTCCGGCCAATGACAGCGCTCAGAGCCGCTCTGGTATGCGCGTCCAAAGCCGCTTGGACGCGCATACCAGAGCGCTGTCATTGGCTGCGTCTCTCGCTTCCCTCTAACAGGGAGCGCGCCTGCGCTGGCCATTCACAAAACGGCCGGCGCGGGAGCGCGCCCTGCTAGAGGGAAGCGAGAGACGCGGCCGCGTCTCGCGCATGCGCCGTTGGATCGCCGGTAAGGTGAGGATTGTGGGCCTCCTGGGGGGTTCCTCCCCGCGGGACATCCCGATTTCGGATGCCCCGCGGGGAGGGATCTGATCGGTCCGGGAATCTTATAGATTCCCGGGCCGATCCCCCCTGGGTGTTGGTCCACTTTAAGAACTTTTATACCTCAAGTCCCAATATATCATCCTTTTTGTTTAAAATCTATTTAACTTTCTGCATACTCACAAATGTAAATTAAAAACTAGCAAACGTTTGTTAAATTCAGGAACCCATAGCTAACATATATTGCAATATATAGTTCCATTACTGTGCTTACTGATATATTCATACTGGCTTCACAGAGACAGTGCCAACGTATTACCTGTCTGTATAAAAATACTGTGCCATTTTAAACTTGGCTGTACGAGTTTAATACAAATAAAAATCAGGTAACCCTAGAAAGTTGCTAGGCCTGGTCACTGAACTGAAAATTCTTAGATATGTTTTAAGGTGCAATGTTTATTATTTAAACATTAATGGAGAGCCAGAGCAAGTAGTCATCCAAGCCAGGGGTTGGAGAGCCAGAGTGGGTGGTCATCCAAGCCAGGGGTTGGAGAGCAAGAGTGGGTGGTCATCCAAGCCAGGGGTTGGAGAGCCAGAGTGTGTGGTCATCCAAGTCAGGGGTTGGGAGAGCCAGAGTGGGTAGTCACCAAAAGCCAAGGGTCAAGAAGCTGGTAGTCAAGAATATCTGCAGGCATCTTCACAGTGCTGATGGCCTGGCCGATTGGTTCCAGGAAACGCCTGCCGCAAATGCTCAATAGGGCGGGAATGTGCAGGATCCAGAGAACCAGCCGGTGTATGTGTGATCCATTGAGCCAGTCACGATCATGACTGCACATGCCCTTGGCCTCACAAAGGCAAAACAGGAAAACCCAAAGGGTGCACGTGCAACTACATGTGAGATGCAGCCTTCCACCATGACAGCTTCCTTCTGGGACAACAGCCATGCAGAACAATTTGATGCATTGTATGTCATTTGCACTAACAGGCTGACCCCCCACCCCTTTAGCCCCTGCAGCAATGCTGGCAGCACTCATGTTAAAAAGATGTCTTTTGTTGTCTATGTTGAAAAGAAAACCTCTGGATATGATGTTGAACATGTGTACTCACCTTCTTTAGTTGAACATGATTAGGCCTGTTCTGAGTGGAACCTTGTCTTGTTAAACTGCTGTATAGCTACTGTGCAAGAGCTTCTTCTTATAGCCTAGGCCATCTGCGGAGCAAACAGCAACTTTATTTTTTAGATCATCAGAGAGTTCTTTGCCATGATGTGCCTTTTTGAGATTCCAGTGACCAGTATGATCGATAAAACACACCTGAGTCCTTGTAATAATAATGCCCTTATTCATCAAGCGATAGCGCCAGGTAGTGTCTGACGAGCGCCAGGTCCCGCCAGCTAGCGGCGGCTACCGACTCAAGCACGCCCGGCGTCGGCCACAATGACGCATTTATCAAGCTAAATGAGGCTAGCGCCGGCGAGAGCGGCAGCTACCGCGGGATTCATCATGTAGCCGACTGCAACGAACAGCGCCGCTGCTAATCCCATCACAGCGCCAGGTATGACCTGTCGCTCCCTGGCGATGTCCAATGCATTTCAATGGAGCAATCTTTAATTAATCATAATTAATTGCTATTAATGTTTTTTTTTTTTTTATGTCAAAAATTCTGTGACCACTTCTGCAATGTTAGGATTTTTTTTTAAGGTAAAAAAAAAAAAAAAAAGATTTTGTGCAGAATTGATATTACAGGTCTGATATTAATGTATTGATATTACAAAATGTTTATAAAAACTTGTATAATTTTACAATCAAAAAATATGGTTGTTTGGGGGTTAAAAACTATTTTAAATCCATCGCCGCCAGCGGTCTGGGGTTTAAACAAGGAATTCACAGCGCTAAAAAATTCGGAGCGTGATTTGTTAATGAATCTGCAGCAAGCCGTTCGCTCTGGCCATTCGTTGTCAGGCGCACCCATACAACGCTGAACCTGTGAAACAGCGACCCCTAAGCCCGTATTCAACATTACCGCACACCGACGCTGTCAACAAGCAAACCCCGGCCAAGCACAGCGAATACTAGCTGGCGCTGTGAAAATCACGCTACTGGCGCTCATCTGTCGCTACCTGGCGCTATTAATGAATCGGCCTCTAAGTCACATAATAATGTGGAGGGGAAAAGGCTAATATGGCACAATTTGCCATTTTAACTTAGGGAAATACTCACTTCTGTTTCTGAAGGTTTAGACATTAATGGCTGTGTGCTGAGTATTTTTTAGTAATTTTCAGTGTCGTCCCATGAAAAGATCTAATGAAATATTGACACAAATGTGAAGGATGTATTCACTTTTCTGCAAATAAAGGCTTGATTTGAGTGAAGCTGACCCTTTCTTGAAAGATGTGATCTTTTTCAGGACGGGACACAAATGAAGAACCAGACATCTATTACAGAGTTTAACATTTTAGGATTTTCCTCTAAAACCCTTGAGAATTATTTACTTTCCATTCTGTTATCCTTGCTGTACTGGAATGGAGTGATGATGAATGTGATTATAGTTACAACAGTATACGTCAATCACAGCTTAAAGTCTCCCATGTATCTGTTTCTATGTAACCTGTCTTGTTCAGATATTTGTTTCTTCACCACAACAATCCCCAACCTCCTGTACATGTTACTATCGGGGAATAACAGAATGTCCCTCACCCGATGCCTCACTCAGATGTTCTTTTACTATTTGGCAGCAAGTACTGAAGATTTTGTGCTTGTCACAATGGCCTATGATAGATATGTTGCCATCTGTCACCCTTTACACTATCACAATATCCTCAATAGGAAAACATGCACACTGCTTATGTTTGCAACCTGCGGACTTGGTGGTTTGAATTCTGCAATTCTTACAGCCCCAGTTTCAGACATGGTGTTTTGTATGTCAAACACCGTCAGACAGTTCTTTTGTGAAGCTAAGGCCTTGGCAACAATTGCCTGTTCTGGTGTAGAAGCATTTTATATGGTTGTCTATTTTGAGTGTTTCTTTGTAGCGGTTTTAGCTTTTTTGTGTTGTTTGGTGTCTTACATAAAAATATTTGGTGTTATTTTGGATATTAAGTCATGGGCTGGAAGAAGAAAAGCTTTCTCCACCTGTTCATCCCATCTCACCATCTTAACTCTCTACTATGGCACTGCTGCAACAGCATATTTAATTCCAGAATCCAAAAATTCAGGTTTATGTGAGGAAGTCATGACTGTGCTGTATGCAGTTGTCACACCCTTGCTGAACCCTCTAATATACAGTCTACGCAACCAAGAACTCATGGGAGCCATTCACAAATTACTGAGGAAGTAATAAGGATAAATTTTAGTGTAATAGTATGATCATATTAATATGATAACATCCAGAACTCATGGGATATCTTTGTGATATGGAGAATATCTAGGGTGATCAGTGTGTGAGCTGCCTCTTCACAGCCATGTCTAAACAAGGGAATGCAAACAAGGAAGAGACCCCTTCTTGCGCTTATTGAAACCTTAAATCTACCCAACATGGCGTGAAGGCACAAAAGAGCTGAGTGGTGAATGGGGGTAGGAGGAAATTGAGGAATTAGCCCATAATCAAAAGGCCCTAATGCAACTGCCATAATTGTGCTGTCCTGATATGTAAGCAGAGGTACCCAGGACCAACTGATGCCTACCACTATGTCTGTTCACAGAACCCCCGGGTTAATCTTATAGCATGAAAGATATGATACAATTTTTTACAGAATATTCACAAGTAGTTTTTTAAGGATTCATTTTAATTTGGCTTGTCTCCTAATTACATCAAACATATACATACAACAATTACAATTGCCTCCTTCCATCTTTGAATGAATCAATCTAAACAGTGTGCACAATTATTAGGCAACTTTGATTTTTAGGATTCATTTTATCCAAAAGTAAATTCAAAAGTTTATTAACCCTCAAAAGAAAGTAAAAGCGAGGTTTTGGCTTTGTTGGTCAATTACAGTGTGCAGAATTATTATGTAACTAAATTTAAAAAATAGATTATTTTTATTAATATTGATTTGCGGCGAATTGCTATTAAAAACGTCAATTTCTAGCATCGGTAGGCTTGTAGAACATTTTGCCTTGCTATAACACGCATAGGATGCATGCTGGGTTAGTGAAATAATACTGTAATGAAGTATGACATGCAGATCAGAGACACTGCCATTAGAATCGCTGTAGTAGAGCAACACAATAACAGAGCCTTGAGGTGGCATCATACATTGCCTGAAAGACACACCCTGGGGTTAGCAGCAGCACAAGGAGCCCATATATTGCCTGAAATACACACTAGAGTTGGCAGCAGCATGAGGAGACCATATATTGCCTGAAAGACACACCCTGCAGTTGGCAGCAGCACCTTGAAGATCCGCAGGACTTCTGGGCAGCCAAACTTGAATTGTGGCCACAACTAGCAGAGTTTGCCCTGAGAAAGCTGTCCTGCCCGACCAGTAGTGTGTGTTTAGTGCAGCAGGGGCCATAGTAACCCTGAAGACTTTAACAGGAACAAAATGGTACAATTCTCAGATGTACGTATGTGATGGGCAAAGATTCGGCCAGCTAAATGCACTCCAGCAAGCTTTAAAACAAGGTTTAATTACTGAAGCAAGAGGCGGATATTTTTGAACACTTGAACATAAAACAAAATGCAAAAACTCTCATATAAGCTTAAATGGGATGCCCGGGTGAGGTTTAGTTAAATGGACTACAGCAGGCTTTAAAAACAAGTATTTGTTGCAAGAGGCGGATTCATTTGGGCAGGTGTGTGGCCTTTCACACTAACCGCCCCATGAACTCGTGAACATAAAACAAAATGCCAAAACCGGGATGCCCTGATGAAGGCCAGTTATGTAACAACAACAAATTGGTACACCATTTACATATATGCACAGGTTACACATCATAGAGCACAATACATGTTTAGTGCGCTGCTCACTGGCTGGCTATTATTAGCTTTTGTGAAGAAAAAAAAAATTAAACCCAGACACGTCACTGCTCTTTCCCAAGCCCTCTCCCTTCCCTATCACTGCTTCTATGCTTAAATTCTGACACGTGAATTGCTTCTGCTACACAGACTGTCGCTGTGGAGAATTGATTTTGCTTTACACTGTACACTGTCACTCTGTCTCTCCCTGTCTTTTTCTCTCACTGTCTTTTTCTTTCCCTGTCTCTTTCTCTCCCCGTCTCTTTCTCTCCCTGTCTCTTTCACTCTCTTTCTCTCCCTCTCTTTCTCACCCTTTCTCTCCCTCACTCTGTCCGTTCTCGCCACAATACAACACTAAAGTGCGTGGCCTCAAGATGACCGCCGCTTATATAGGGCTGTGACATCACCAGGGTGCCTGGCTGCCGATAGGCTGCATGTGATACCTTCCCAGGAATCCTTGCCCCATGGGACATGCCCTGACACCATTTGAGATGGCCTGGACCGCACTAAATGGAGTTTAAGGAAACAATTCGTGTGATCGAATCGCGGCAATATTCGGATTTGTTGTGGATTAATTTTTTTCTAAAATTCAGAATGAATTCAAATTCATCAGATTCGATTCACTCATCTCTAAAAATTTTATATAATAGTAATATTCTTTTTTTAGAAATAAACATTTCTAAATGTTTCACAGAGAAAAATCAGTGACCATTATAGCCACCCTCCTTTTCAATATAAATCTTAAGTCATCCATCCATGGAGTCCCACACACTGTTCAAAAAGGTGTATTGTTTTCTTTCACTGTAACTAACCTCCCGCACATTCTTGGTAGCAATAAAGTCAGATGCAGAAGGTGGCCATTTCATTATTCTTTTATCTTCAGGCCTTTTACTAGCTAGCCATGCAGTGGAGTACTTCAATGCATGTGCTGGACCTACAAGATATCGTGGATCTTGTCAGAAATCGTCGCTTACTTGGGCCCCGTTCCAGCGCTGGTCGTGGGCGGCCGGGTGCGGCGGCTGTGTCTGCTCAGCGGACGCGCCGGGCAGCGGCTGCTTCTGCCGGCGCGCGCGCGCCCCCTGCTGTTCCGGCCGGCGGCCCCGGCTCCCGTACACGTGCTCGCGCGCGTTCTGCTTATGGCCTCCGGCGCCGCTGCTCTCAGCGCGGCTGCCAGGGGAAAGTAATTAGCTCAGGTGGGGTGGGGGGAATGCCAAACTTCCACACCCAGACCAGGTAGAGAGTACTGATCTGGGTGAGTCAGTTTGCAACTCTCGCCAGAATAAAATGCTAGTCCCTATTGACCTGTTTTGGGGTTCTTCTAAGCAAACAGTTTCCGCCTTTATCGACAATGGTGCGGCGGGAAACTTTTTGGACAGGAGTATGATCTCCAGTTTAGGAATCCCTTTAGTCCCTCTTGAAAGATCCCTTCAAGTTTTGGCTATCAATGGGAAGGCTATCCAGGGGGGACCTATAAATACCAAGACCCCACCTCTTCGGTTAACTGTTGGCTCTTCCCACTCTGAATTCTTAGAATTTTTCATCTTCGACTGTCCAGAAACTCCGGTGGTTTTGGGATACCCCTGGTTACAACTCCACAACCCGGTGTTAGATTGGCGGGTTGGGGAGTTGATTAAGTGGAGTGATCATTGCAAAAATCACTGCTTTACTACGGGCCTCAGAAGTGTGCAAGTTTTACCTCAGGGATTGCCCCAGCCATATGCAGACTGGGTTGATGTCTTCTCTGAACGTTCTGCTGATACTCTTCCTCCACATCGGTCTTATGATTGCCTTATTGACTTGCTTCCTGGCACGATTCCCCCGAGGGGAAAAATCTATAATCTTACTCTGCCCGAAGAGCAAGCAATGAGGGAGTACATCACCAAAAATTTAAGGAAGGGATTTATCCGCCCCTCTACCTCACCTGCCGGGGCCGGATTCTTTTTTGTAGAGAAAAAAGATGGCGGCCTGAGACCATGCATAGATTATCGAGCCTTGAATAAGGTCACTGTAAAGAACCGATACCCCTTGCCCTTGATCGGGGATCTGTTCAATCAAGTCACAGGGTCCCAAATTTTTTCCAAATTGGATTTAAGAGGGGCATACAATCTGATTCGCATCCGGCAGGGAGATGAGTGGAAGACTGCATTTAATGTGAAAGACGGCCATTACGAGTACCTGGTCATGCCTTTTGGTCTCTGTAATGCGCCAGCCGTCTTTCAAGATTTTGTTAATGATGTTTTTAGAGAGTATCTCGGTAGATTTGTGGTCATCTACTTGGATGATATTCTCATTTTTTCTAAATCTTTATTGGAGCATAGACGTCATGTTAAGTTGGTACTGCAAAAATTAAGAGAGAACAATTTATTCGCTAAACTTTCTAAATGCTTGTTTGAGGTCACCACAGTTCCCTTTCTAGGGTATATTATCACTAACCAGGGTTTGGAGATGGATACGGGAAAAGTTTCGGCGGTTCAGGATTGGGTTCAACCCAAGACCCTAAAAGAATTACAACGTTTTCTAGGTTTTGCAAATTTTTACCGACGTTTCATCAAAGGCTTTTCTCATGTTGTAGCACCTCTTACTAAACTTAACCACAAGGGGGCTTTTACTGCTAACTGGTCTCCCTCTGTCTGTGAGGCCTTCCTGACCTTAAAACGGGCCTTTACTTCGGCACCTGTGTTAATTCATCCAGATATTCTTAAAGCCTTCATTGTTGAAGTAGACGCTTCTGAGCTGGGGGTGGGTGCAGTTTTGTCGCAATACTCTGGTAACCCTGAGCGTCTCCATCCTTGTGCTTATTTTTCACGTAAATTCAGTTCCGCGGAACAAAATTATGATGTCGGTAATAGGGAACTATTAGCTATTAAACTGGCTTTTGATGAATGGCGACACTGGCTGGAGGGCTCGTTACATCCTATAACTGTGTATACCGATCACAAAAATCTTGAGTACATTGGGTCTGCCAAGAGGTTGAACTCTCGTCAGGCACGCTGGGCATTATTCTTCTCGCGTTTTAATTTTAAAATTACTTTCAAGCCGGGTGTAAAAAATACTAAAGCGGATGCTCTATCTCGCATGTTCGGTGAATGTAAGGATCGCGGTGATCCTGGTGATCCGATTCTACCTATGGGTTGTGTGGTCGGGGCATTACTTCCTGATCTCTCTAATACTTTGGCGCCGTTTCAAGATGAATCTCCTAGTGATGTACTGATGTAATTCGCGAATTCCACGATGCTAAAACTGCAGGTCATTTGGGTACTCGTAAGACGTTAATGCTTGCCCGTCGACATGTATGGTGGCCTACCGTGAGACGCAATATTACTGCCTTTATCGACGCTTGTGTTATTTGTGCCCAATGTAAAGGGGTTCACAAGGCTCCTAGTGGCGGTTTGGTTCCCCTTGAAATTCCTGCCGAACCATGGACTCATATTTCTATGGATTTTATTGTTGATTCGCCTCTCTCACAAGGTAATACTGTAATTTGGGTGGTCGTTGATCGTTTCAGCAAAATGGCACATTTCATTCCATTGACCAAGCTTCCGTCAGCTCCTGAGCTTTCGCGGCTATTTACTTTGCATGTTTTTCGTCTTCATGGTATTCCGTCGAATATCATCGGGGTGTCCAATTTACTTCCCGTTTTTGGAGACATTTCTGTTCACGACTCGGAATACAGATCTCCCTTTCCTCTGCTTACCATCCCCAGTCTGATGGGCAGACGGAAAGAACTAATCAAACTTTGGAACAATATTTAAGGTGTTATGTCTCTGATGCCCAAGAGCAATGGGCGGAATTTATCGATTTTGCTGAGTTCGCTTACAATAATGCTCCTAGTGAGAGTACTAAAGTGTCTCCTTTCTTCTGTAATTTGGGGAAAAATCCTAGAGCTTCTTCCCTTTCAGGGTCACCTTCCAATTTGCCGGCACTGGAAGAGTGGCTTCAAGAACGGAAGAATATCTGGACCCGCGTTCAGGAAATTCTCAAAGACACAGGCTTGAGATATAAGAGATTTGCTGATCGTCGCAGGTCGCAGGAACCAGCTCTGCAGGTGGGTGATCTAGTTTGGGTCTCCACCAAAAATATTGCGCTCCGTCAACCCTCTAGTAAATTAGGTCCCAAGTTCATTGGACCTTATCCTATTATCAGGAAGTCTTTTAAAATTCAACTCCTACCGACTATGAAAATACCTAATTCTTTCCACGTTTCGCTGTTAAAACCAGCTAAGAACACGCCTCCAGCTGGTCCTTCGCCGATTCTTGTTGATAATGAGCCAGAATATGAAGTGAATAGGATCTTAGATTCACGTAAAGTGCGCAATTCTTTACAATATCTGGTTGACTGGGTTGGCTATGGTCCGGAGGAAAGATGTTGGGTGGCAGCAAGAGATGTGCATGCCAGTGCCCTTGTGAAAAAGTTTCATTGGGACAATCCGGGAAAGCCTGGTAAGGGTCCGGAGGCCCCTCGTGAACGGGGGGGTAATGTCAGAAATCGTCGCTTACCTGGGCCCCGTTCCAGCGCTGGTCGTGGGCGGCCGGGTGCGGCGGCTGTGTCTGCTCGGTGGACGCGCCGGGCAGCGGCTGCTTCTGCCGGCGCGCACGCGCCCCCTGCTGTTCCGGCCGGCGGCCCCGGCTCCCGTACACGTGCTTATGGCCTCCGGCGGCGCTGCTCTCAGCGCGGCTGCCTGGTGAGAGTATTTAGCTCAGGTGGGGTGGGGGGAATGCCCTACAGGGACAGGGCCAATGAGCCCTAGTATTGTTCCTTGGGCCAATGAGCCCAGCTAGAGTCTAGTCAGGCCAATCCTGGCCTGGATCATAAGTGCACCAATCACTCTCACCCTCCTCTCTGTCTCTCCCTATAAAGGCAATTCCCTCTCAGTTGTGGATTGCCTGTGATAGCGCCTTGTACCTTGCTTTTAGGGATGAGCGAATCGATCCGGACGAACCCGGATTCGATCCGAATTTCAGGAAAAATTCGATTCGGATCGAATCCGAATTTCCCCGCGATTCGATCACTCGAAGTTTTCCTTTAACATCCATTCATTTACATTACAGGCATTCTAAGATGGCGGGCGGGACATGTCTGGACATGTATCCCGCGCCAGTGCAAGCTGGGGCAGTCACATGCAGCCTATCAGCAGCCAGCAAGCCCGGTGACGTCACACAGCGGTATTTAACGGCGGCCATCTTGCTTTTCCTCATTTCTCTATTGCATTCGTGACAGACAGAACGCTGTGTAGCTGAGGCACTTAGACAGGCAGGGACAGACAGGGACAGGCTGGAGACAGGCAGGAGACAGGCAGGAGACAGACAGGAGACAGACAGAAAGCCAGGGAAAGGTAGGAAAAACGGAGGCTGTGACAGGGAGATTTTTTTTTTTTCATCCAGCCTTTGTTAGCGTTTTCAGGCTGCTTATAGTAACTAACTGTGCATATATACTGAACTGATCTTAAGTCTGCTGTGAGGCATCCCATTCTGTGACTAAAGCAGCCTCTATTTAATAGCATAATAAACATTTGCACTTATTCTCATAGAAATCAGGCCTGATAAAGACACTTTTGCTGTGCATGCTCTCTGGTTTTTGTGGCACTGGCATCCCATTCTGTGACTAAAGCAGCCTCTATTTAATAGCATAATAAACATTTGCACTTATTCTCATAGAAATCAGGCCTGATAAAGACACTTTTGCTGTGCATGCTCTCTGGTTTTTGTGGCACTGGCATCCCATTCTGTGACTAAAGCAGCCTCTATTTAATAGCATAATAAACATTTGCACTTATTCTCATAGAAATCAGGCCTGATAAAGACACTTTTGCTGTGCATGCTCTCTGGTTTTTGTGGCACTGGCATCCCATTCTGTGACTAAAGCAGCCTCTATTTAATAGCATAATAAACATTTGCACTTATTCTCATAGAAATCAGGCCTGATAAAGACACTTTTGCTGTGCATGCTCTCTGGTTTTTGTGGCACTGGCATCCCATTCTGTGACTAAAGCAGCCTCTATTTAATAGCATAATAAACATTTGCACTTATTCTCATAGAAATCAGGCCTGACAAAGACACTTTTGCTGTGCATGCTCTCTGGTTTTTGTGGCACTGGCATCCCATTCTGTGACTAAAGCAGCCTCTATTTAATAGCATAATAAACATTTGCACTTATTCTCATAGAAATCAGGCCTGATAAAGACACTTTTGCTGTGCATGCTCTCTGGTTTTTGTGGCACTGGCATCCCATTCTGTGACTAAAGCAGCCTCTATTTAATAGCATAATAAACATTTGCACTTATTCTCATAGAAATCAGGCCTGACAAAGACACTTTTGCTGTGCATGCTCTCTGGTTTTTGTGGCACTGGCATCCCATTCTGTGACTAAAGCAGCCTCTATTTAATAGCATAATAAACATTTGCACTTATTCTCATAGAAATCAGGCCTGATAAAGACACTTTTGCTGTGCATGCTCTCTGGTTTTTGTGGCACTGGCATCCCATTCTGTGACTAAAGCAGCCTCTATTTAATAGCATAATAAACATTTGCACTTATTCTCATAGAAATCAGGCCTGACAAAGACACTTTTGCTGTGCATGCTCTCTGGTTTTTGTGGCACTGGCATCCCATTCTGTGACTAAAGCAGCCTCTATTTAATAGCATAATAAACATTTGCACTTATTCTCATAGAAATCAGGCCTGACAAAGACACTTTTGCTGTGCATGCTCTCTGGTTTTTGTGGCACTGGCATCCCATTCTGTGACTAAAGCAGCCTCTATTTAATAGCATAATAAACATTTGCACTTATTCTCATAGAAATCAGGCCTGATAAAGACACTTTTGCTGTGCATGCTCTCTGGTTTTTGTGGCACTGGCATCCCATTCTGTGACTAAAGCAGCCTCTATTTAATAGCATAATAAACATTTGCACTTATTCTCATAGAAATCAGGCCTGACAAAGACACTTTTGCTGTGCATGCTCTCTGGTTTTTGTGGCACTGGCATCCCATTCTGTGACTAAAGCAGCCTCTATTTAATAGCATAATAAACATTTGCACTTATTCTCATAGAAATCAGGCCTGATAAAGACACTTTTGCTGTGCATGCTCTCTGGTTTTTGTGGCACTGGCATCCCATTCTGTGACTAAAGCAGCCTCTATTTAATAGCATAATAAACATTTGCACTTATTCTCATAGAAATCAGGCCTGACAAAGACACTTTTGCTGTGCATGCTCTCTGGTTTTTGTGGCACTGGCATCCCATTCTGTGACTAAAGCAGCCTCTATTTAATAGCATAATAAACATTTGCACTTATTCTCATAGAAATCAGGCCTGATAAAGACACTTTTGCTGTGCATGCTCTCTGGTTTTTGTGGCACTGGCATCCCATTCTGTGACTAAAGCAGCCTCTATTTAATAGCATAATAAACATTTGCACTTATTCTCATAGAAATCAGGCCTGATAAAGACACTTTTGCTGTGCATGCTCTCTGGTTTTTGTGGCACTGGCATCCCATTCTGTGACTAAAGCAGCCTCTATTTAATAGCATAATAAACATTTGCACTTATTCTCATAGAAATCAGGCCTGATAAAGACACTTTTGCTGTGCATGCTCTCTGGTTTTTGTGGCACTGGCATCCCATTCTGTGACTAAAGCAGCCTCTATTTAATAGCATAATAAACATTTGCACTTATTCTCATAGAAATCAGGCCTGACAAAGACACTTTTGCTGTGCATGCTCTCTGGTTTTTGTGGCACTGGCATCCCATTCTGTGACTAAAGCAGCCTCTATTTAATAGCATAATAAACATTTGCACTTATTCTCATAGAAATCAGGCCTGACAAAGACACTTTTGCTGTGCATGCTCTCTGGTTTTTGTGGCACTGGCATCCCATTCTGTGACTAAAGCAGCCTCTATTTAATAGCATAATAAACATTTGCACTTATTCTCATAGAAATCAGGCCTGACAAAGACACTTTTGCTGTGCATGCTCTCTGGTTTTTGTGGCACTGGCATCCCATTCTGTGACTAAAGCAGCCTCTATTTAATAGCATAATAAACATTTGCACTTATTCTCATAGAAATCAGGCCTGATAAAGACACTTTTGCTGTGCATGCTCTCTGGTTTTTGTGGCACTGGCATCCCATTCTGTGACTAAAGCAGCCTCTATTTAATAGCATAATAAACATTTGCACTTATTCTCATAGAAATCAGGCCTGACAAAGACACTTTTGCTGTGCATGCTCTCTGGTTTTTGTGGCACTGGCATCCCATTCTGTGACTAAAGCAGCCTCTATTTAATAGCATAATAACCATTTGCACTTATTCTCATAGAAATCAGGCCTGATAAAGACACTTTTGCTGTGCATGCTCTCTGGTTTTTGTGGCACTGGCATCCCATTCTGTGACTAAAGCAGCCTCTATTTAATAGCATAATAAACATTTGCACTTATTCTCATAGAAATCAGGCCTGATAAAGACACTTTTGCTGTGCATGCTCTCTGGTTTTTGTGGCACTGGCATCCCATTCTGTGACTAAAGCAGCCTCTATTTAATAGCATAATAAACATTTGCACTTATTCTCATAGAAATCAGGCCTGACAAAGACACTTTTGCTGTGCATGCTCTCTGGTTTTTGTGGCACTGGCATCCCATTCTGTGACTAAAGCAGCCTCTATTTAATAGCATAATAAACATTTGCACTTATTCTCATAGAAATCAGGCCTGACAAAGACACTTTTGCTGTGCATGCTCTCTGGTTTTTGTGGCACTGGCATCCCATTCTGTGACTAAAGCAGCCTCTATTTAATAGCATAATAAACATTTGCACTTATTCTCATAGAAATCAGGCCTGATAAAGACACTTTTGCTGTGCATGCTCTCTGGTTTTTGTGGCACTGGCATCCCATTCTGTGACTAAAGCAGCCTCTATTTAATAGCATAATAAACATTTGCACTTATTCTCATAGAAATCAGGCCTGACAAAGACACTTTTGCTGTGCATGCTCTCTGGTTTTTGTGGCACTGGCATCCCATTCTGTGACTAAAGCAGCCTCTATTTAATAGCATAATAAACATTTGCACTTATTCTCATAGAAATCAGGCCTGATAAAGACACTTTTGCTGTGCATGCTCTCTGGTTTTTGTGGCACTGGCATCCCATTCTGTGACTAAAGCAGCCTCTATTTAATAGCATAATAAACATTTGCACTTATTCTCATAGAAATCAGGCCTGACAAAGACACTTTTGCTGTGCATGCTCTCTGGTTTTTGTGGCACTGGCATCCCATTCTGTGACTAAAGCAGCCTCTATTTAATAGCATAATAACCATTTGCACTTATTCTCATAGAAATCAGGCCTGATAAAGACACTTTTGCTGTGCATGCTCTCTGGTTTTTGTGGCACTGGCATCCCATTCTGTGACTAAAGCAGCCTCTATTTAATAGCATAATAAACATTTGCACTTATTCTCATAGAAATCAGGCCTGACAAAGACACTTTTGCTGTGCATGCTCTCTGGTTTTTGTGGCACTGGCATCCCATTCTGTGACTAAAGCAGCCTCTATTTAATAGCATAATAACCATTTGCACTTATTCTCATAGAAATCAGGCCTGATAAAGACACTTTTGCTGTGCATGCTCTCTGGTTTTTGTGGCACTGGCATCCCATTCTGTGACTAAAGCAGCCTCTATTTAATAGCATAATAAACATTTGCACTTATTCTCATAGAAATCAGGCCTGACAAAGACACTTTTGCTGTGCATGCTCTCTGGTTTTTGTGGCACTGGCATCCCATTCTGTGACTAAAGCAGCCTCTATTTAATAGCATAATAAACATTTGCACTTATTCTCATAGAAATCAGGCCTGACAAAGACACTTTTGCTGTGCATGCTCTCTGGTTTTTGTGGCACTGGCATCCCATTCTGTGACTAAAGCAGCCTCTATTTAATAGCATAATAAACATTTGCACTTATTCTCATAGAAATCAGGCCTGATAAAGACACTTTTGCTGTGCATGCTCTCTGGTTTTTGTGGCACTGGCATCCCATTCTGTGACTAAAGCAGCCTCTATTTAATAGCATAATAAACATTTGCACTTATTCTCATAGAAATCAGGCCTGACAAAGACACTTTTGCTGTGCATGCTCTCTGGTTTTTGTGGCACTGGCATCCCATTCTGTGACTAAAGCAGCCTCTATTTAATAGCATAATAAACATTTGCACTTATTCTCATAGAAATCAGGCCTGACAAAGACACTTTTGCTGTGCATGCTCTCTGGTTTTTGTGGCACTGGCATCCCATTCTGTGACTAAAGCAGCCTCTATTTAATAGCATAATAAACATTTGCACTTATTCTCATAGAAATCAGGCCTGATAAAGACACTTTTGCTGTGCATGCTCTCTGGTTTTTGTGGCACTGGCATCCCATTCTGTGACTAAAGCAGCCTCTATTTAATAGCATAATAAACATTTGCACTTATTCTCATAGAAATCAGGCCTGATAAAGACACTTTTGCTGTGCATGCTCTCTGGTTTTTGTGGCACTGGCATCCCATTCTGTGACTAAAGCAGCCTCTATTTAATAGCATAATAAACATTTGCACTTATTCTCATAGAAATCAGGCCTGATAAAGACACTTTTGCTGTGCATGCTCTCTGGTTTTTGTGGCACTGGCATCCCATTCTGTGACTAAAGCAGCCTCTATTTAATAGCATAATAAACATTTGCACTTATTCTCATAGAAATCAGGCCTGACAAAGACACTTTTGCTGTGCATGCTCTCTGGTTTTTGTGGCACTGGCATCCCATTCTGTGACTAAAGCAGCCTCTATTTAATAGCATAATAAACATTTGCACTTATTCTCATAGAAATCAGGCCTGACAAAGACACTTTTGCTGTGCATGCTCTCTGGTTTTTGTGGCACTGGCATCCCATTCTGTGACTAAAGCAGCCTCTATTTAATAGCATAATAAACATTTGCACTTATTCTCATAGAAATCAGGCCTGACAAAGACACTTTTGCTGTGCATGCTCTCTGGTTTTTGTGGCACTGGCATCCCATTCTGTGACTAAAGCAGCCTCTATTTAATAGCATAATAAACATTTGCACTTATTCTCATAGAAATCAGGCCTGATAAAGACACTTTTGCTGTGCATGCTCTCTGGTTTTTGTGGCACTGGCATCCCATTCTGTGACTAAAGCAGCCTCTATTTAATAGCATAATAAACATTTGCACTTATTCTCATAGAAATCAGGCCTGATAAAGACACTTTTGCTGTGCATGCTCTCTGGTTTTTGTGGCACTGGCATCCCATTCTGTGACTAAAGCAGCCTCTATTTAATAGCATAATAAACATTTGCACTTATTCTCATAGAAATCAGGCCTGATAAAGACACTTTTGCTGTGCATGCTCTCTGGTTTTTGTGGCACTGGCATCCCATTCTGTGACTAAAGCAGCCTCTATTTAATAGCATAATAAACATTTGCACTTATTCTCATAGAAATCAGGCCTGACAAAGACACTTTTGCTGTGCATGCTCTCTGGTTTTTGTGGCACTGGCATCCCATTCTGTGACTAAAGCAGCCTCTATTTAATAGCATAATAAACATTTGCACTTATTCTCATAGAAATCAGGCCTGACAAAGACACTTTTGCTGTGCATGCTCTCTGGTTTTTGTGGCACTGGCATCCCATTCTGTGACTAAAGCAGCCTCTATTTAATAGCATAATAAACATTTGCACTTATTCTCATAGAAATCAGGCCTGATAAAGACACTTTTGCTGTGCATGCTCTCTGGTTTTTGTGGCACTGGCATCCCATTCTGTGACTAAAGCAGCCTCTATTTAATAGCATAATAAACATTTGCACTTATTCTCATAGAAATCAGGCCTGATAAAGACACTTTTGCTGTGCATGCTCTCTGGTTTTTGTGGCACTGGCATCCCATTCTGTGACTAAAGCAGCCTCTATTTAATAGCATAATAAACATTTGCACTTATTCTCATAGAAATCAGGCCTGATAAAGACACTTTTGCTGTGCATGCTCTCTGGTTTTTGTGGCACTGGCATCCCATTCTGTGACTAAAGCAGCCTCTATTTAATAGCATAATAAACATTTGCACTTATTCTCATAGAAATCAGGCCTGATAAAGACACTTTTGCTGTGCATGCTCTCTGGTTTTTGTGGCACTGGCATCCCATTCTGTGACTAAAGCAGCCTCTATTTAATAGCACAATAAACATTTGCACTTATTCTCATAGAAATCAGGCCTGATAAAGACACTTTTGCTGGCCAAAGGCCTACTGGACCCTGCCAGCTCGATTCCTGCCCGGGGCATCCCATTCTGTGACTAAAGCAGCCTCTGTTTAAGACCATATAAGCATTTGCTCTTATCATATTTGAAATTAGGCCTGATAAAGACACTTTTGCTGGCCAAAGCACTCCTGTACCCTGCCAGCTCGATTCCTGCCCGGGGCATCCCATTCTGTGACTAAAGCAGCCTCTGTTTAAGACCATATAAGCATTTGCTCTTATCATATTTGAAATTAGGCCTGATAAAGACACTTTTGCTGGCCAAAGCACTACTGTACCCTGCCAGCTCGATTCCTGCCCGGGGCATCCCATTCTGTGACTACAGCAGCCTCTGTTTAAGACCATATAAGCATTTGCTCTTATCATATTTGAAATTAGGCCTGATAAAGACACTTTTGCTGGCCAAAGCACTACTGTACCCTGCCAGCTCGATTCCTGCCCGGGGCATCCCATTCTGTGACTAAAGCAGCCTCTGTTTAAGACCATATAAGCATTTGCTCTTATCATATTTGAAATTAGGCCTGATAAAGACACTTTTGCTGGGCATAGCACAACTTGTCCCTGCCAGGTGTACTTACTGCTGGTTTTTAGGGCATCCCATTCTGTGACTACACCAGCCTCTATTTAAGAACCTAACCATTTGCACCTATTCTAATTGAAATTAGGCATGATAAAGACACTTTTGCTGTGCATAGTCTTACTGCTGCCTGCCAGGTGCTCTCTGGTTTTTGGGACATCCCATTCTGTAACATACCATTAGCCTCTGCATTAACTGTAAGCTGCACAGTTATTTAAAGAAATTTGGCCTGTATGAGCCTGCTAACACACTGCTGCTGTGTGCATATATACTGATCTCAAGTCTGCTTTGGGGCATCCCATTCTGTAACATACCATTAGCCTCTGCATTAACTGTAAGCTGCACATTTATTTAAAGAAATTTGGCCTGTATGAGCCTGCTAACACACTGCTGCTGTGTGCATATATACTGATCTCAAGTCTGCTTTGGGGCATCTCATTCTGTAACATACCATTAGCCTCTGCATTAACTGTAAGCTGCACAGTTATTTAAAGAAATTTGGCCTGTATGAGCCTGCTAACACACTGCTGCTGTGTGCATATATACTGATCTCAAGTCTGCTTGGGGCATCCCATTCTGTAACATACCATTAGCCTCTGCATTAACTGTAAGCTGCACAGTTATTTAAAGAAATTTGGCCTGTATGAGCCTGCTAACACACTGCTGCTGTGTGCATATATACTGATCTCAAGTCTGCTTTGGGGCATCCCATTCTGTAACATACCATTAGCCTCTGCATTTACTGTAAGCTGCACATTTATTTAAAGAAATTTGGCCTGTATGAGCCTGCTAACACACTGCTGCTGTGTGCATATATACTGATCTCAAGTCTGCTTTGGGGCATCCCATTCTGTAACATACCATTAGCCTCTGCATTTACTGTAAGCTGCACATTTATTTAAAGAAATTTGGCCTGTATGAGCCTGCTAACACACTGCTGCTGTGTGCATATATACTGATCTCAAGTCTGCTTTGGGGCATCCCATTCTGTAACATACCATTAGCCTCTGCATTAACTGTAAGCTGCACAGTTATTTAAAGAAATTTGGCCTGTATGAGCCTGCTAACACACTGCTGCTGTGTGCATATATACTGATCTCAAGTCTGCTTGGGGCATCCCATTCTGTAACATACCATTAGCCTCTGCATTAACTGTAAGCTGCACAGTTATTTAAAGAAATTTGGCCTGTATGAGCCTGCTAACACACTGCTGCTGTGTGCATATATACTGATCTCAAGTCTGCTTTGGGGCATCCCATTCTGTAACATACCATTAGCCTCTGCATTTACTGTAAGCTGCACATTTATTTAAAGAAATTTGGCCTGTATGAGCCTGCTAACACACTGCTGCTGTGTGCATATATACTGATCTCAAGTCTGCTTTGGGGCATCCCATTCTGTAACATACCATTAGCCTCTGCATTTACTGTAAGCTGCACATTTATTTAAAGAAATTTGGCCTGTATGAGCCTGCTAACACACTGCTGCTGTGTGCATATATACTGATCTCAAGTCTGCTTTGGGGCATCCCATTCTGTAACATACCATTAGCCTCTGCATTAACTGTAAGCTGCACAGTTATTTAAAGAAATTTGGCCTGTATGAGCCTGCTAACACACTGCTGCTGTGTGCATATATACTGATCTCAAGTCAGCTTGGGGCATCCCATTCTGTAACATACCATTAGCCTCTGCATTAACTGTAAGCTGCACAGTTATTTAAAGAAATTTGGCCTGTATGAGCCTGCTAACACACTGCTGCTGTGTGCATATATACTGATCTCAAGTCTGCTTTGGGGCATCCCATTCTGTAACATACCATTAGCCTCTGCATTAACTGTAAGCTGCACAGTTATTTAAAGAAATTTGGCCTGTATGAGCCTGCTAACACACTGCTGCTGTGTGCATATATACTGATCTCAAGTCTGCTTGGGGCATCCCATTCTGTAACATACCATTAGCCTCTGCATTAACTGTAAGCTGCACAGTTATTTAAAGAAATTTGGCCTGTATGAGCCTGCTAACACACTGCTGCTGTGTGCATATATACTGATCTCAAGTCTGCTTTGGGGCATCCCATTCTGTAACATACCATTAGCCTCTGCATTTACTGTAAGCTGCACATTTATTTAAAGAAATTTGGCCTGTATGAGCCTGCTAACACACTGCTGCTGTGTGCATATATACTGATCTCAAGTCTGCTTTGGGGCATCCCATTCTGTAACATACCATTAGCCTCTGCATTTACTGTAAGCTGCACATTTATTTAAAGAAATTTGGCCTGTATGAGCCTGCTAACACACTGCTGCTGTGTGCATATATACTGATCTCAAGTCTGCTTTGGGGCATCCCATTCTGTAACATACCATTAGCCTCTGCATTTACTGTAAGCTGCACATTTATTTAAAGAAATTTGGCCTGTATGAGCCTGCTAACACACTGCTGCTGTGTGCATATATACTGATCTCAAGTCAGCTTGGGGCATCCCATTCTGTAACATACCATTAGCCTCTGCATTAACTGTAAGCTGCACAGTTATTTAAAGAAATTTGGCCTGTATGAGCCTGCTAACACACTGCTGCTGTGTGCATATATACTGATCTCAAGTCTGCTTGGGGCATCCCATTCTGTAACATAACATAACCTACCTACCATACTAAGCAGCTCTCTTATTTAAACTAAGCAGGCCTCTTGGAGGCTGAGTGTCCACTTTTGGGTGTGCATTTATATTCGGTTTCATATACAGTGGGGTATCCCAATTTGTAAGATAACCTACCCCAACCATGTAAACTAAATAGGCCTGTTGCAGCCTGAGTTTCTCTGCTTGCGTATGGCCTGCATTACAATCTGTCTCTTTCAATGACACTGCTGCCTGTGGTATCCCAATTTGTAAGATAACCTACCCCAACCATGTAAACTAAAGGTTACGTCCTTCCAGAAGGAAAACTTATGCCGAACACTATTTTTGTTAGGGGCATTGACCTTTGGATTGATCGGCATGAAATTAATTTTTTTTTTTCAAAGTATGGCGCTGTGAAGAAGGTCAAAATGATGTCTCATACTTGGATTATTGTTACTTTTTGTTCAGCTTGAAATATAACAGGCCACACGGGCATCCCAAGGCACATGCTATTTTAAACCTATCTGTTATACAACATAAGCGTTGATCAGGCTACTTCAGTTTGCACTTGTTTTTGACTGATTTTAATAAACCAGGCCGCAGGGCACCCCAAAGCTGCACCTTGCACCCTATCTGGTATACAACATAAGCGTTGATCAGCATCAGCTTCATTAAGCTACTTCAGTTTGCACTTCCTTTTTGACTGCTTTCATTTAACCAGGCCGCAGGGCACCCCAAAGCTGCACCTTGCACCCTACCTGTTTATACTAAATAAGCATCTACAGCCTCAGCTTTATTAAGTTATTGCATTTTGAATTGGTTTTGGTCTGCTTTAAATACACCAGGCCGCAGGGCATCCCAAACCTGCATGTTGCACCCCATCTGTTATACTAAATAAGCGTTGATCAGCATCAGCTTTATTAAGCTATTGCATTTTGCATTGGTTTTTGTACTGCTGCCAAAACACTAGCCCATATGGGCATCCCAAACCAGCACATGTCACCCTATCTGTTATACTAAATAAGCTTCTACAGGCCCTTTTTTTATTTATTTATTTTTATTTATATAGAGCTGCAATAGCTTATATTGTGAGGTTAATTTGCCATTTTGCAGCATAATATAGAGCAGCCCCTGTGTAAATCTGAGGGGCAATAGCTTATATAGTGAGGTAAATTTGCCATTTTGCTTCGTTATATAGAGCAGCCCAGTTGCCATCTAAATCAACTACTGTCCGGCCAGTACAGCTTTTCCAGGGCAAACTCTGCTAGTTGCGGGCACAAGTCAAGTTTGGCTTCCCAGCAAATCCAGTGGATCTTGAAGGTGTGTTGGCATGGTCATGTCAAGGTATGACATGACCTGCTGTTTGAGGTCCAGCTCCAGGTTTTCCTGCTGCTCATGAGTAGACTCACTATGCGGGTGTAGAAAGCTACTCACTAGCGACTGAAGACTGAGGCTGCTGCTGATGGAGCTGCTGCTGCTGCTCCTTCCACCCCCCCAGCAGCCATGGCAGTGGAAGGTGATCGCAGAGGTCCCCCCGAGTCAGACCTGCGGGAGTATGGGCCATGGCGCAGATAGACATCGCCCAACTGACTACGTGGGATGTCTCTGTAGTAGGTCAGTTTGTCCTCCCTCTCAGTGGGCGTAAAAAATGCCCCCATTTTGTGCCGGAAGCGAGGGTCCAATAAGTTGGAGAGCCAGAAGTCTTCCCGCTGACAAATGGAGACAATTCTGCGCTCACTAGTACGCAAGCATGTGAGCATGCATCGTGCCATTTGTGCAAATGACTCGGAGGGACTACCTGTCTCCATCTCCACTGTAAACTGCCACGGTGTGTCTGGGTCCTCTGTCTCACCTTACTCACAACCCTCTAGCTCCTGTGGCTGCTCCTGCTCCTCCTCTTCTGTCAGATGACTAGATAAAATGGTCATTTTGTGAAACCTAAACTGTGGTTTGCTTTGCCCCACCCCCTCCTCCTCCTCCACTTCAGCCCCCACAGGCTTCATGTGGCTGTGAAATGTATGTGCCATGTCTCCAGTGCCCTGACCAGCCATGGTTTCCAACATGTGTTGTAGTACATGAAGCAGTGGAATCTCATCGTTCATCTCATAGTCCTGGCAACTGACTAATAACGTAGCTTCCTCAAAGGGCCTGAGCAAACGGTCGGTGTCACGTATGAGCTGCCAATGGTTTACATTGAATTTACACAGGTGTCCCCCTATCCGTTTGGATCATCCAGAAATCCGTGATGGCTTTTCTCTGTTCCTATAGTGCAGTGGTCCTCAACCCTGTCCTCAAGGCCCACCAACAAGTCATGTTTTTTGGATCTCCAAATAGCCAGCTCTATTGCTCTGCAGCTGCACTAATTACTCCACCTGTGCATCTTTGTGGAGATCTGCAAAACCTGGCCTGTTGGTGGGCCTTGAGGACAGGGTTGGGGACCACTGCTATAGTGGATCCTGCATATGGAGGGTGGAATTCCAACGGGTGGAAACATCGCAAATCAGACTATGGTGGGGTACACCGTTGTGACGCTGAGGCTCAATAGGGTTGTGCTTCGTGGTGTAGGAGTGCCAGAAGTGCATGCTAACTTTCTTTCCTGTTGTTCTTTCAGATGGGGGCAAGACTTAAAAACTAGACTGAACACGTGTGCCATGTGAGGACGCATGACTTTGGCTTCCTTGTCGCAGCGCAAACAAGATGTTCTTCCAAGTGTAATGCAGCAGGCTGGACTTATGGTGACGCTGTCTGAGAGGAGAAATCCCTCAGACATCAAGATTAAAAATTCCAAGAATTTTTGAGGGCTAATTATTCAGAGGCAAATGATAGCTAGTTGTTTCTGATTTAATTACAAGGTGGAAACACACCCTCAAACAAAACTTCACTTTGGCAATACTATTGCATTTGTCTATTCATAATTTTATGTATATACACTAACTAACCTACTTTTTCTCCCCAGGATGCTGCATGAAACACTGCCACATCGCTGAGTAGCTGATTTTTCCGAACAACAGTCCGCAATAATCTGCTGCTGCTGCCGCCGCCACCGCCGCAGACTCCAGGGACCCTCTTCCACTACCTCGGCTTGCAACACCTCCTCCCACGACACTCTCCTCATCACTAATTGCCGGCTACTGGAAGAAGAGGCGAGTGTCTCCTCCACTTCTTGGCTGGGCAGTAGCTGCTGAATTTTATGATTATCAGATCTTCATCAATGGATAGTGGAGCTGAACCCAAAGCATAACAGACAGACAGTTGACTGGGGGTGTCAGATGCCACTTGTGATGCAGTGGACTGCTTTTGCAGCACTTCGAGACAAAGTTGCTTCATTGGCTGACACAATGACTGGTAAATCTGTGGAACATATGGTTTACAAGCAAGAATAACCATTTGTTTTTATATGAAAAAGACCCTGGTTTATACAGACTTTTTTTTTCCAGAGACTGCCCTGCGTGGAAATGAATGGCGCTTGGATCATCCAAGCTTTCCTCCCAACAATGCCTGATGTATTCCAGTAGATTGATGACGGGGCCAGACCTACACTAAAGAAAGATGGATCGTGCAAAACAGATTTAAGGCGCTGCTCTCCAGTTACAGACATTCCTCCGCATCGGACCACAAGTAAGTATTGATAAAAAATCCTTTCCGTTACTCTTACTTTTTATTAATATTCTTCGGATAAGACGGATCAGACATGATTCCAGATTAAAAATTCCAAGAATTTTTGAGGGCTAATTAGTCAGAGGCAATGATACCTTCTTGTTTCTGATTTAATTAAAAGGTGGAAACACACCCTCAAACAAAACTTCACTTTGGCAATACTTTTGCATTTGTTTATTCATAATTTTATGTAGATATTACTAACTAAGCTACTTTTTCTCCACATGACTCTCCACAGGGTGTGATTCATCCAATTTTTGGGCTCCTGAAGCCAACCCCAGTGTCTCTTTAAAGTAATATTTGGGCTCCTGCTGCTGCCAACTCCAGGGTGTGATTCATCCAATTTTTGGGCTCCTGAAGCCAACCCCAGTGTCTCTTTATAGTAATATTTGGGCTCCTGCTGCTGCTGCTGCCAACTCCAGGGTGTGATTCATCCAATTTTTGGGCTCCTGAAGCCAACCCCAGTGTATATTTGGGCTCCTGCTGCTGCTGCTGCCAACTCCAGGGTGTGAATCATCCAATTTTTGGGCTCCTGAAGCCAACTCCAGGGTCTCTTTAAAGTAATGTTTGGGCTCCTGCTGCTGCTGCTGCCAACTTCTGCCAACTCCAGGGTGTGATTCATCCAATTTTTGGGCTCCTGAAGCCAACTCCAGTGTATATTTGGGCTCCTGCTGCTGCTGCTGCCAACTCCAGGGTGTGATTCATCCAATTTTTGGGCTCCTGAAGCCAACTCCAGTGTATATTTGGGCTCCTGCTGCTGCTGCTGCCAACTTCTGCCAACTCCAGGGTGTGATTCATCCAATTTTTGGGCTCCTGAAGCCAACTCCAGTGTATATTTGGGCTCCTGCTGCTGCTGCTGTCAACTCCTGCCAACTCCAGGGTGTGATTCATCCAATTTTTGGGCTCCTGAAGCCAACTCCAGTGTATATTTGGGCTCCTGCTGCTGCTGCTGTCAACTCCTGCCAACTCCAGGGTGTGATTCATCCAATTTTTGGGCTCCTGAAGCCAACTCCAGTGTATATTTGGGCTCCTGCTGCTGCTACTGTCAACTCCTGCCAACTCCAGGGTGTGATTCATCCAATTTTTGGGCTCCTGAAGCCAACTCCAGTGTATATTTGGGCTCCTGCTGCTGCTACTGTCAACTCCTGCCAACTCCAGGGTGTGATTCATCCAATTTTTGGGCTCCTGAAGCCAACTCCAGTGTATATTTGGGCTCCTGCTGCTGCTACTGTCAACTCCTGCCAACTCCAGGGTGTGATTCATCCAATTTTTGGGCTCCTGAAGCCAACTCCAGTGTATATTTGGGCTCCTGCTGCTGCTGCTGCCAACTCCAGGGTGTGAATCATCCAATTTTTGGGCTCCTGAAGCCAACTCCAGGGTCTCTTTAAAGTAATGTTTGGGCTCCTGCTGCTGCTGCCTGCTGCTGCCAACTCCAGGGTGTGATTCATCCAATTTTTGGGCTCCTGAAGCCAACTCCAGTGTATATTTGGGCTCCTGCTGCTGCTGCTGCCAACTCCAGGGTGTGATTCATCCAATTTTTGGGCTCCTGAAGCCAACTCCAGTGTATATTTGGGCTCCTGCTGCTGCTGCTGTCAACTCCTGCCAACTCCAGGGTGTGATTCATCCAATTTTTGGGCTCCTGAAGCCAACTCCAGTGTATATTTGGGCTCCTGCTGCTGCTGCTGTCAACTCCTGCCAACTCCAGGGTGTGATTCATCCAATTTTTGGGCTCCTGAAGCCAACTCCAGTGTATATTTGGGCTCCTGCTGCTGCTGCTGCCAACTCCAGGGTGTGATTCATCCAATTTTTGGGCTCCTGAAGCCAACTCCAGTGTATATTTGGGCTCCTGCTGCTGCTGCTGCCAACTTCTGCCAACTCCAGGGTGTGATTCATCCAATTTTTGGGCTCCTGAAGCCAACTCCAGTGTATATTTGGGCTCCTGCTGCTGCTGCTGTCAACTCCTGCCAACTCCAGGGTGTGATTCATCCAATTTTTGGGCTCCTGAAGCCAACTCCAGTGTATATTTGGGCTCCTGCTGCTGCTGCTGTCAACTCCTGCCAACTCCAGGGTGTGATTCATCCAATTTTTGGGCTCCTGAAGCCAACTCCAGTGTATATTTGGGCTCCTGCTGCTGCTACTGTCAACTCCTGCCAACTCCAGGGTGTGATTCATCCAATTTTTGGGCTCCTGAAGCCAACTCCAGTGTATATTTGGGCTCCTGCTGCTGCTACTGTCAACTCCTGCCAACTCCAGGGTGTGATTCATCCAATTTTTGGGCTCCTGAAGCCAACTCCAGTGTATATTTGGGCTCCTGCTGCTGCTACTGTCAACTCCTGCCAACTCCAGGGTGTGATTCATCCAATTTTTGGGCTCCTGAAGCCAACTCCAGTGTATATTTGGGCTCCTGCTGCTGCTGCTGCCAACTCCAGGGTGTGAATCATCCAATTTTTGGGCTCCTGAAGCCAACTCCAGGGTCTCTTTAAAGTAATGTTTGGGCTCCTGCTGCTGCTGCCTGCTGCTGCCAACTCCAGGGTGTGATTCATCCAATTTTTGGGCTCCTGAAGCCAACTCCAGTGTATATTTGGGCTCCTGCTGCTGCTGCTGCCAACTCCAGGGTGTGATTCATCCAATTTTTGGGCTCCTGAAGCCAACTCCAGTGTATATTTGGGCTCCTGCTGCTGCTGCTGTCAACTCCTGCCAACTCCAGGGTGTGATTCATCCAATTTTTGGGCTCCTGAAGCCAACTCCAGTGTATATTTGGGCTCCTGCTGCTGCTGCTGTCAACTCCTGCCAACTCCAGGGTGTGATTCATCCAATTTTTGGGCTCCTGAAGCCAACTCCAGTGTATATTTGGGCTCCTGCTGCTACTACTGTCAACTCCTGCCAACTCCAGGGTGTGATTCATCCAATTTTTGGGCTCCTGAAGCCAACTCCAGTGTATATTTGGGCTCCTGCTGCTGCTGCTGCCAACTTCTGCCAACTCCAGGGTGTGATTCATCCAATTTTTGGGCTCCTGAGGCCAACTCCAGTGTATATTTGGGCTCCTGCTGCTGCTGCTGCCAACTTCTGCCAACTCCAGGGTGTGATTCATCCAATTTTTGGGCTCCTGAGGCCAACTCCAGTGTATATTTGGGCTCCTGCTGCTACTACTGTCAACTCCTGCCAACTCCAGGGTGTGATTCATCCAATTTTTGGGCTCCTGAGGCCAACTCCAGTGTATATTTGGGCTCCTGCTGCTGCTGCTGCCAACTTCTGCCAACTCCAGGGTGTGATTCATCCAATTTTTGGGCTCCTGAGGCCAACTCCAGTGTATATTTGGGCTCCTGCTCCTGCTGCTGCCAACTTCTGCCAACTCCAGGGTGTGATTCATCCAATTTTTGGGCTCCTGAAGCCAACTCCAGTGTATATTTGGGCTCCTGCTGCTGCTGCCAACTTCTGCCAACTCCAGGGTGTGATTCATCCAATTTTTGGGCTCCTGAGGCCAACTCCAGTGTATATTTGGGCTCCTTCTGCCCCTCATAGTGATGCCACTTCAACTCTCTGCAATTGTGCCGCTCTGCGATTCTATTAGCGATGCCTCTGATCTGCATGTGATATTTCTTCAAAGTATTATTTAACAAACCCAGCACGCATCCTGTGCGTGTTACAGCAAGGCAAGGTTTACAACCCTATTGAGGCTGTAGGAGGCTCAGAAATAGCCGTTTTTAATAGCGATTCGTCGCGAATTTATTCGGGTCGAAACGATTTTTGTCGGAAAATTCGGCGAATCAGTCGAATCGAATTTTTCAAAAGTTCGCTCATCTCTACTTGCTTTGACTCGTGTTATTCATTGATCTGATCACCGTTGCCGACCCCTGCCTGAACCGACTATTCTGATCTCCGTTGCCGACCCCTGCCTGAACCGACTATTCTGATCTCCGTTGCCGACCTCTGCCTGAACCGACTATTCTGATCTCCGTTGCCGACCTCTGCCTTGTACCTAGACCTCGAGCTGTCTCACCCCTCTGTACCGCTACGAACTCTGACTCCCCGTGTTAACCTCTGGCCTGTCTCTGGACTTCCACTACACTCGCTCTTAGCCATTGGTTCTTCAGACCTCTATACCTGTAAGCTCTCATCCTTTGAGCCATTGAAGTCCTGGGGGCAACCGATCCCGGGCAGGCGTATTCTGCGTCCCGGCAAGCGGGGGCTCCTACAGGTGAAGCTGGCTGCGGAGATTGGGGGTTGAGGGCTTACCTAGAGGGCTGGAGTTACCAGAGCGTGACAGATCTCTTGAATAATGCAGACTTGTTCCTGTACAACTGACAGTAGGTTTGGGAGTTAATTTGAGTATATTTTCAAAAGGTCCAAATAGATCAAGCTTTATTATACCAGATCTAAGTACCCTTCCTCCCCCCTCGCTGGAATCTGAGTCAGTGTGGGTCACAAGCCCATCTATCTGGTCAGTCAAGGGTCACTTAATCTCATCAGTCCATAAAACCTTTGAAATGGTTTTCTAAATCCCAGCAGAATGGTCACTTTGACCACTATTTCCGGTGGAAGAGCAGCAGGGGGAGAAGCCCTGAGAACACCATCACTGGATGACTATGACGCCCGGCATTGGCTGAAGGTGCCGGTGTATTCCAAATGATAGGGGTTTAACAGCAGCAGTCACAATCAGCTTTAATTGTGATGAAACTTTTATTAACTTGGCATTACAGCACAACAGGTAGCACATTCACAGAATCAGGGCTGTAATACTCCAAAAGTATCAACTTTTCTCAGGCAATATCACAGTTCACAGCTTATCAATGTCCTCTAGTAGTTGGTCCACCCCACTTTGAGATGAGGATTAACTCACTGTACACCAGGCAGGGAATTACACAGGGTAATGAGTGCTAAGGGGAGCTTCTCCACTACAGGCAAAAAAAGCCACTACTTGGACTTACAGGGATTACAGTGATCTCATGGAGTGTTATATATTTGGGGCAAATCCCACTAATTGCCCACACACCCGTCAAATCATGGCACCACCGCTATATTATCAAAAAATAGATATCTCTTTATTACTAGAAAACATTACATGTACTAGACAAAGTTAAAAAACACTGAAGACAACAATATGTACAAATAAGGAAAGAGACAAATTGTGGGGGCAGTAGGAATGGCGGTACTAATAAATATAATCACAATTACATAAATAATAAACCTGGCTACAAACTAAAGTGCCAAAGTGCCGTATACCATGAATCTATATGTGCTAAATAGCAGCTACTAACCAAACCAATCCAAATCTAATAAAAGCTATAAACTAGACCTACTAAACATATGTGATTAAAATCCCTACCAGTGTAACATACAACACTGTGAATCCTAAGTGGAGCCACCTACCTATAACTGTAAATCATAAACATGAGAACAAAGCCAGGGGGGACCAAAGAAACAACCCCAGTATAAGAGAAAGTGAACTTACATATACAAACGACCGCCTGCCCACTGCCTACAGCCGTCTACGCGTTGCGTGACGTCATGCGCGTCACTTCCTCAGGACATGGACTGAGCATGACACCCACCCCTATTTATGTGCACTAACCTGCATTGCTCGCTCAACAAATGGCCCCACTGAGCACCTGCGTCCAATAACGAGTGATCATCCCCCGCAGCCTGTGAACAATCAGGGAGTCAGAAGACGTGCGGCCGTGCCCCGGCCGGAGACACGCCCCCACTAGTATGCTCTGACGCGTCCCGGCCGGAGGCGCGTCAGAGCCAAGACTCAGAATGACACATTAAGCGAGAGCGAGAGGCCAGGAGGGAGGATCCCCTGTGTGATGTGTAAGCCAAACCAATGAAAGAAGCGCTTGTCAAATGACGCGCCCGGCAGTGAACAGGGGCTGCGCGTGCGTGTCTCCCGTCTGGCCGCTGAAGGTGGCCAGTCAATAGTGGAGCTGCGCATGCGCCCAAACACGGGTACACGCAGTGCGTGCATGAGAGATGGAAGCCCAATAGCACTGCGCAGGCGCGCCACAGACTGTCGTGCTAATGATAAAACACAGGGGAGAATGGGGCCAACTGTACGAGGGAGCAAATGCAGGTGAGTTCCAAAAATAGATTAAAGACCAAAACAAAAAATAAATAAAATAACAACACTTACTCTACAAACAATTCCTAATGCATGTGATACCATATCTAATCTGATTTTAGCCTACTTTGTCTACAATATATACATTATCTTCATATATGCCCTATCTCTTCTACCCACTAGCCAGGGATAATTGCAAGCCACTACTCCTAGGCATCTCACGCCCAGTATCCACCCTACATATCAGGGGTGCACAAGTCCCTGGTACCAGACCCAGAGGGGGGGGGAAAGGAGCCAGTGCCTACAAGGCACAAAGACACAATTCTGCTGGCAAAACTTTCCACAATCACTGGGATGGTCCATATGCCATCATATCAATGTCCCACATACAGTTGTTATTTGATATTGTTGCTGCATATCAGGGATGATCCGACAAACAGCACCAGCCGATAAGTCCTCAAATGCCACTTTTCTTCTTCTTGGGTCAGGGGTCCCAAACAGACAGGCTGGTCATCCCGTCACCCTCCTTGACCCACGGCCATGTGGTATGGTCATGGTAATCCCAGGTCATGATTTCAACTTTATTCTTGATCCAGGGTGCCCTCACGGGTTTCATCCGCAGAGATTTGCTGTAATTTACTGTGATGCAACCTCCATGGGCTTCTTGACATCTAGTCACCATTACTGTGTTCGATCCAAAATACCCCAGGTGCCCCAAATATTCATCCTATCAATAGACGAATAACCATTAATACATCTACAACTGTGCAAAATCGAATTCATGAATGCAACATAACAAAAACAAACGTGACAACCACCCCCCCCCCCATTTTTTAAAATTTCCAACCCACCTGTGGGTGTTGTACACCCACATGTGCACACCGCCTTCTGAGAATATACATTTTGTGTAATTCCCGGTGCAGTCTCAAATCATCTTTTTAGTACTCATGGAGTGTTAGCTTAGAATCTGTTTGATGTCCAGCAAGGACAACACTCACAGCCAGATTTCACACTTCCCCGGGGTGTAAGGGCTTTCAAAAAGGGGCGCCAGCACCTTACAGGAGTCTTGGCACCTCTTTCGGCCTCTTCCACTCGCACAGTAGATGGATCCTTCTCTGTTAGATCCACACCAAGGCACCCCCCACCCTGGGTTTCTTCCCGACAGGGTCAGAATAGATGAGGAAGAAGAAAGTGAAAGCACCTGAAATTGTTCCAGCACTTAAAATTGGAGCAAGCAGCTACCAACCAGTACAGTGCAGCTAGCAGGTGACTTTAAATTGAAAACTTTCCCATATACCTCAGACCTCAGATAAGGGGAGATATACAGACTCCCAAGCTTACATGTTTCCATTCTTGCAGCATTTATCACAATCTTGCAGCTCAGGTATCTGACACCAGATCCACCAGTTCTGACTTCCATTCTCAACATGGGTGTGTACTTGCACCACTGAGTCCTTTTACCCCATTAAAGCATCCCTCAAATGTGACAAGTATGCCACAAAGACTTATGTGTATTATGTTGGTGGTTATACAGTATATTTAGTCACAAGTACAATTTTGGAAATGTCTTCAAGTTTTCTTGAGATAACACTTTATGTTTAGAAATCCACAACAGCACTTCATATTGCTCTTTATGTTGTGAATTATAGCGTCATTGATTTTTATCACCCCATATAAAGTTCTTGTCCTAGTTGCATTTTAAAGAAAAAAACATGGCCCATAGCATACTACAAAACATCAAAGGTATCAGTCAGTAGAATGGCACAAACACATGTCAAATGCAATAAATATACCATGGAACACAGATGGTCATCAAGTGTAATGATTTAGGACAACCCTTGAAAACTGATAAATGGCCCAGGAGGCTGCCAGGAGGACTAAAGTAACATTAAGGGAGCTGCAGGATTTTCTGTCAAGTACTGGTTGTATATTGCAGATAAAAACAATCTCCTATATTTTTCATATGTCTGGGCTCTGTGGTACAGTTGCAAGACTAAAATCCCTTTTCTACAAAGAAAAACATCCAAGCCCACTTATATTTTTTCAAAACCTGATAAAACCAAAGCCAAACGTATTGGTCAGTGGACAAGTTTATGCAGCATTTGTTCTACATTGTACAGTCAAGGGGAATTTTATACCGCATTTGATCTACATTCTGCAGTCAGGGGGAATTTTATACCGCATTTGATCTACATTGTACAGTCAGGGGGAACTGTATACCACATCTGATCTTCATTCCACAGCCAGGGGGAATTGTATACCTCATTAGATCTACATTGTTTAATCAGTGGAAATGTTACACCACTTTACATCTACATCGTACAGTCAGTGGGAATTGTACACCACATTTATCTACATCCTACAGTTGGTGGGAATTCTATACCACATTTGATCGAAATTGTACAAACTGTGAAAATTGTGTACCTCATTTGATCTGCATTGCACAGCCATCGAGAATTGTATACCACATGTCTTCTACATTGTACAGTCAGAGGGAATAGTATACCACATATGATCTACATATTACAGTCAGTGGGAATTGTATACCACATTTGATCTACGCTGTACACTATATTGCACTGTAGATCAGAGACTTCCTCACTTTGGCTTGCTAATAATATGCTTCGCTAAGGCAGATATGACAGATTTAATCCCTTCTGCTGTAACTTCATATAAAATGGATCACAGTCTTGTGTTCAATTAGCTGAAGGGTTACTGGAAGCCTTCTCATTACTGCTGCAGCCACAGCTGCTAATAAACTAACCATTTACAGTGGACGAATTTTGGGGATTTTTAGTGAGTAGTTTTTACTCAATGCCAGGGAAACCACTGGAGCAACACAGAGCCCCAGGTATATGAGAATTTTGGAAACTGTGTGTAGAAAATTAAATCACAGGTATGGGGGCAAAATCCTAACACAAATGACTATTCAAAAAGAGGAGAGAAATAAGGCAGAGCAACAAAAACCTGCCAAAATGGGAATTTTCCTTTAAACACCCCATGTGAGGTTGCCGTTGTCTGCACACACCCTACCATCCACAAAGTTGTTTAAGTAGGCATCCCAGGACTTGGCAGGGACGACCTGTGGCGGAAGAGGATGGCAGCTGCAGAGGCGGGAGACGTGAGGAAGAAGCGCCTTCCCTCCAAAAGAAATAAAATAAATACATTAAAGTGGACCAACACCCAGGATTTTGACTATCCTGGGTCTTGGTCCACTTCGGTGGGGCACCCCCGATCGGGGTGCCCCGCTGTGTGAAACCCCCCCTAACCCCCCGAAAAACTCACCTCTCCCCGCTCCCAGCGCCGACGTACAAGCGAGGATCAGGAACGTCTAAGCGGCAGCCGCCGCCGCCGCCTCCCTCGCGTCACTTTCGGCGCGCGCGTGCCCCCGCCGGCCATTCGCAGACGGCCGGCGCGGGCACGCGCACGCCTACAGGAGCGCGAGGGAGGCGGCGGCGGCCGGCCGCCGCCGAAGATAAGGTAAGAAGTTTGGGGTGTTTGGGGGGGTTTCACCCCGCGGGACATCCCGATCTCGGATGTCCCGCGGGGTGGGGGGTGATCGGCCCGGGAATCTTATAGATTCCCGGGCCGATCACCCGTGGGTGTTGGTCCACTTTAATAAATAAAGGAAAATGCATTAAAAGCAAATAAAAAAATACTATTTTTAACAGGTGTCAGAGGTCCATGGGGGCAGGTGGATGTGGCAGTGTAGGTGGAAGAGGCGGATGTAGCCGACTCCTCAACCACTCGCTCAGGGGCTGCACAGGCAAGCCCTGTGGGACTCACTCCTGATTTATCTTAACAAATGTAAGGATATCTATGTTGGCTGCTGATAGGTGGATTCTCTTGTTGGTGATGACACCCCCTGTGGTGCTGTACACTGTTACTTGCCGCAGAACAGGCCAGCACCTCCAAGGCGTAGAGGGCAAGCTCTTTGAACGTGTCCAATTTACCAACCCAGAAATTCAAAGCTTCATTGCTCAGTCCAGAAGACACGTCAACAGATCCACCATGTGAGTCAAAGTCTGCCTCCTGGTAATACAGCTCATACCCAATGATGTGGATGTGGCAGAAAATTGAACGATGTGTCCCATATTGTGGCCTTGCTTACCCTCCCTTCTGAGGTGGGACTGGTGCACCTGCTGCATTGGGAAATTCCTTCTTAGCCTCATGCCTCTACTGAGACAACAATGTAAGATGGGAACTCCGCCCATAGTAGTGCCTTTCAGGTTGCATTTGTCCCAATTCACGCACAAATGGGGGAATCCATCCAACAATGCTAACAAACTTTTTCTGTTTGCTTTGCAGGTCCCTGGTGATGAACGTTGTGTAGAGATTTCCCTAGCTTCAGTGACTGATGGTAAAGCATGCAAATGACCCGTGTCTTCCTCCTCCTCTTTCTTGGCTTTGTGCCACCACTGAGCCCACAATGTCATTTGCCAGTAGGGCCTCCAACAGGGTGCATTTGTGTATTCTCATTTTTATCTCATGCTTCTGAGTTAGAATCAAGGATGTAATGCAATCCTTATAGCGGGGATCATCAGGGTGGCCACCCAGTAATCAGCACTGGTGACGATGCCGGCAACTCTGCGGTCCTTTTGCATGTAGTAGTTCACATACGCCAGGCTGCCCTGGCACCCAAGGAGAAGCTATCCTCAGGAGGAGGTATATCCTTCTCTGCATTCCCCTATATACGCTCCAGTGATACCCATGAGCTGCACTGGGTGCTACCCTGCTGTGAGTAAATGTCCTCCAAAACTGTCCCTTGGCTGGCCACTGTCGGCCCAGGAGCCCACCCTGTAAGCCTTGTGTGGACTGCCCTGACAATTGTGTAAATGTGCCTTACTTTTCCTCCTCTTCTTCCCCCTGTAGCACCATTACATCCTTCGTCATGGCCTGAAGTGTTTTTTCTAGCAGGCAAAGGATGGGGATAGTAGCGTTGACAATGGTATCATCAACGCTGACCATATTGGTGGAGTTTTGGAAGCACAGCAGCACAGCACAAATGCCCCTCATGGAGGCCCACTCATTGGTGATGATGTGCTGTTGGTCTGAACTTAAGCTCCCCTGGGCATTTTGTAGCTGGAATTCCACTATTGCCTGCTACTGCCTTTCCAACATATGTAAAGTGGAATTCCACCTGGATAGCCTATGTGTCGATGGAAAGCCCAAAGTTCCTCTGCAGTGTAGATAGGTGAGCAGCAGCAGGGTGCGAACGCGGCACGCACTTCTTGCAGCAGCTCGGGGTTTTTTGGGATAATTGGCAAAGAATCTCAGAACAAACAAGTTGAGCACATGTACTAGAGGATGGATGTGCCTCAACCCAGCTCAGCCCAAAAGCTGCTACTTGGTTCTGGCTGTTGTCGCACACCACCTTGCCAGGCTAAAGCTTCAGCCGCAGCAACCACTCATCTACTTTCCCACTTATGATATGAGCAGCCTGTCCCTGGGAGTGGCCTGAAAAGGAAAATTAGCAGAGATTTGCTTGGCCCTTACCTGTCCCTCAATATGTGAGCCACCTGTCCATGGAAGTGCAATGAAATTGACATTTAGACTGAATAGATTTTTTTAAAGGAGAAAGAAGATGTATATCTGATTAAAGAAAAGAATATCTATGCTCTAATTATGAGCACTTTCCATACTCCATTTTGTGCCCCCCCCCCCCCCCAATGTGCAGCCCTCTAGCCCTTACTGCCCCCATTTTACAGCGCCAATAAACTTTAGCAGCAAATTCGGCTCCACTTTCTAAACCATAACTTCCACAGGTTCGTATATCACTAGCCTTCTCCCTTCCTGTAACCTTGCAGCAGCACCTAGAAGAAGAAACTGACTTCAACCACTTCCCAGATTCTACTGCCAATCATAGGGCTCGACTGGTGGTCTATTACGCTGCTCCCTCTGGGGATCTGTGTATTGCAACATTGTGATCAAAGTTGGCTGATATAAACACGCTGCCTGCTATTGTATTGGTGAGCGGCCACACACATTACCTGGAAATTTAAAAAATGAATGAGAACTTCAAAATACGTTTTCCCCACTTTGGGGGTTCGTATTGAAATTTAAAAAAAGAAACGGGGAGCATTTGGAGCTTTAGGGCTATGTGGTCTGTGTAGTTTCCTGGTGTAAAAAGTCCTGAGATTTTTCCTATTAGTAAGACTTTTTTATACACAAAAACCTGCCATTGTAACAACAGGTATGTAAACTTTTTATATCCACAGTGTATGTTGTCAATATATGAATTATTAAGAGATATTTCTAAGCTTTAAGTTTGAATGATCATACTTAGTTAGAAATAGATACATTTGTATAAGTTTTTAATAAGGCCTCAGGTGGTATGAACTTTCTCAAGCAGTTAAACTATTTTCTTTAAATCCCATATGTGTCTTTTGTCTTTTTGTATCTATATATTGAATGTATTTTAGGAGTATTATACACAGGATCGTTTCCCTGTTACGCTGACATGTACCTGTATATGTTGCAGTAATGCCTATAGCAATAATTTGTATATTCAGTCATATTCTATGAAAAGTAAAGTGTGTGTCATACAACTGACATTTTTTATAAGAAACAAAGGTAAGTAGATGAAAATCTGCAGTATTTGTATATTAGATTGTATCCATACTATATCTGTACTGCGTATTTATAATTAATGGAGGTTTTAAACTATGTAGAATGGTTTCATCACATTGTTGAAATGTATCAGGTTCCTGAATCAGGTTTAACCCTCTAAATGACAGCCTACCTAGAGGTTTTGTCATCCTCTGTTGCCAGACCATTTTTCACTATTTTGCGCTATACATGTTCAACTGTGATTTTTGAAGGGACTTCCCAGAAAAAAAGATTTCAGTCTGACCTTTAACATCAAATGTCCTGTTTGTCATTTTTTTGTATATTCTCAATATTTTTGGTTAAAATATGTGCAAAAATGTTTTTAAAAACTATTTCTGACAATTTGTAGTGTTTTTTGTAGTAAAAATGTAAGTTTTTCAATAAGATTCCCCATTTCTCCCAGTTACAATTGTATCATGTATTGGTAGACACCCTATCCTGCCCAGGAGACTCCCCCAAGCTGAAATAAAATACAACTGCTATGCGCACCTTGCAGTTTTTCAAGAAAAACAACCCTTTACATGTGAAATACCCCCACAAACGTTATATTCTCTGTAAGTACATACCTCAAACTTTCTATGCATACTAGGCTTGTTAATGTGGATGCAGTTTTCTGGAAGCAATCCCTCAATTAATTTTTTAGTTACAATGGGTATCCCTAAAAAAATAATAAAAAAGCAGAATCAAAGCCACCTTTTTCTAAAAAAAACTAATATGCAAACAAGAAAAAACAAGTTAAATATGAAAAGAGTTGCCAAACCCCCCAAAGTAAAGCATCCGCATAATGGTAATTTTACTTGAAAATTTCAGCTTTGCAGACAAAGTGTGCACCCTGCGCTTCTGCAACTAATAAAACCCTTTACATATGAAATACCCCCCACAAACCATATATTTCTTGAAATTACACACATTAAGCTTTCCAGGCAAACCCAGCTTGTTGTAGTGGGCTCATCTTTCTGATAATTATCTCTGAAAGAATTCTCTGGTTGTACCTGGTTTCCCTAAAAATGTATAAAAAACTAGAATAAAAAACACATTTTCCTAAAATATCAATATGCAAACAAGAGAAAACAAATCTAAAAGTGCAAGATTCCCCATAATTTAGGGTGGGATTCCCAAAAGTACCAGCAGGCAAATTAGACTACTGCTGCCTGCAGAACTTTGCGACCAAAAGCAGCATCAGCTGAGGCCCTAACATCAACCTTGTAAAACTTTGAAAAAGTTTGAACAGAAGACCAAGTAGCAGCCTTACAGACTTGTTCAACAGAAGCTTGGTGCTGCAAAGCCCAAGAGGCACCAATAGCACGAGTAGAATGAGCAGTAAGGCGGAAGGGAGGTTCCTTCCTCTTAGCAGAATAGGCTTGAACCACAGCCTGACGGATCCACTTGCTGATAGTGGACTTAGCCGGAGCCAAACCCTTCTTAGGCCCAGAAGGAAGAACAAAAAGAGCATCAGTCTTCCTGAAGGATTCAGTAGCCACCAAATAGAAATAGCCATCCAGAAAATGTAAGACCCGCTCCTTAGGGTTACTAGGATTAGGGCACAGAGAAGGCAAAACAATGTCCTGTTTAAGATGAAAAGCAGACACAACCTTAGACAGAAAATCAGGCTTAAAACGAAACACCACCTTGTCCTGGTGTCTTTCAAAGTAAGGAGGCTTGATGGAAAGCGCCGCCAACTCAGAAACACGCCTAACAGAAGTGATCGCCACCAAAAAGGCTACCTTAAGCGTCAGAATGGACAAAGGGGCATCACACAAGGGCTCAAAGGGAGACCCCTGCAAGGCAGATAAGACCAAGTTCAAGTCCCAGACTGGTAACATAGGCTTATGTGGAGGACGCACGTGAGTAACCCCCTGAAAAAAAGATCTTAACCAGACGATGGTTGGCAAAGGATCTTTGGAAGAAAATGACCAAAGCCGAAACATGACCTTTGAGGGTACTAAGTTGAAGACCCAAATCCAAACCACGTTGCAGGAATTCCAGAATCCTGGGGATAGAAAACACCCTACAGGGAAGCGACTTAGACTCACACCAGTCAATGTAAGCATGCCATACCCTATAGTAGATAGATGACGAGGACTTCTTCCTAGCCCAAATCATGGTATTAACAACAGAAGCAGGCAACCCCTTTTCCATCAAGATGAAGGTTTCAGCAGCCAGGCCGTTAAAGCCAGCGTTTGTAAATTGGGATGGCGTAGCTGCCCCTGAGTGAGCAGATCTAGAAACTTGGGCAGGGCGTACTGATCTACTGCCAACTGCACAATGTCTGCAAACCACACTCTTCTTGGCCAACGGGGCCACCAGAATGGTTGGCACCCCTTTCTGGCCTATATTGCGCAACACCCAGCCCTGCAGAGGAAACGGAGGGAACACATAAAGGAGCCGAAAGCTCTTCCAAGACATTGCTAGTGCATCAATTGCCAAGGTCAGACTGGAAGCTTGTGATTGTGATGGGACGCAAACAGATCCACATCCGGCTGCCCCCAGCGGTGGCACAGGGAGCGAAACACCCTGCTGCTGAGGGACCATTCTCCCAGACGAGAAGTCCCCCTGCTGAGGGAGTCTGCCTCCAGATTTTCCACCCCCGGGATGTACACAGCTGAGATGCAGGGAACATTCTCCTCTGCCCAAGACAGTATCAGGGAAACTTCCTTGAGGGCCCTCTTGCTCCGGGTCCCTCCCTGATGATTGATGTAGGCAACCGCCACCTGATTGTCCGAGCGGATCTGAACCGCCCGACCCTGAAGGTGTGGAGTCAACTGGGCGAGAACCAGTCTTATCGCCCTCAGTTCCAGAATGTTGATAGGAGTATGGGCCTCCTGAGGGTCCCACTGACCTGGAACTTCAAGGATTGCCAGAAGCCCCCCCAACCTGTCAGACTGGCATATGTGGTGACTATCTCCCAGCAAGGGACCAGAAAAGATCTGCCCATCAACAGGTTCCTCGAGTCCAGCCACCACGAAAGAGACCGCCTGGCCAGAGAAGACAGAACAGACACTTGATCCAGGGACACAGGATCCCAATCCCATACTGACAAAAGGTGAAGTTGGAGAGGTCGCATGTGAAACTGAGTGTATGGAACCGCCTCGAAGCAAGACACCATCAGGCCCACCAGCTGCATTCCCTGCCGGATGGAGGGATGAGGGCAAGACAGAAGAAGTCTGGCTTGAGCTTGAAGACTCTCCACCTTCTGCTGAGGGAGAAGAATCTTGACCTGAGATGTATCCAGAGTCATGCCCAGAAAGGACCTCACCAGTGATGGAGACAGGTAAGACTTGGGGTGATTGATCACCCAGCCGAAGGACTCCAGTGTGGACACCACCAACGGAGTATTCAGCTCGGCCTGCTGGAAGGACTGAGACTTGATGAGAATGTCGTCCAAGTAAGGAAGGATGCGAATGACTTGAGATCTTACCAGAACCACTACGCCTGCCAGAACCTTGGTGAATACCCTGGGAGAGGTGATACCGAAAGCCAGGGCCACAAATTGGTAGTGCTGATCCTCCAGAGCGAACCTGAGGAATCTCTGATGACCTGGAAAGATTGGTACATGAAGGTAAGCGTCCTTGATGTCTACAGAGGTCATAAAGTCGCCCGGACGCAGAGAATTGACTGCAGAGCGCAGGGTTTCCATGTGAAAATGCTTGAATCTGACAAACTTGTTGAGACACTTTAAATCCAGGATGGGTCTGATTGACCCGTTCTTTATGGGTACAGTGAAAAGATTGGAATAGAAGCCTTTGCCCCTTTCCCTGAAAGGCACCAGGCAGATGACCCTCAACTCCAGAAGGTTTTGAACAGCAAGGCACAGACCCTGAGCTGACAGGGGGTTTTGAGCCATCCGGAATTTGATGAATCTCGGGGGTGGCCAGGCTGCAAACTCTATCTTGTAGCCGGAGGACACTACCTCCTGAATCCACCGGTCTAAGACGTGAAGCCTCCAGACGTGAGCAAAAAGCCGAAGCCGTCCCCCACCCGGATGGGTGAGGGCGCCCCTTCATGCCTGAGGGGGCTTGGGGGAGGACTTTGGCTTGGGACCCCAGGAGGGAGTCCAAGCGTTCCCCAAAGAGGCGCAGCCCTTTAAAGGGAAAACCAGTGAGAGCCTTCTTAGCAGCATTATCAGCTACCCACTGACGCAGCCAAACAGAGTGGCGTATAGCCACCAAAAGGGCAGATGTCCTTCCACCCATTCTAATGGTATCATCCATGGCAGAAAGAACATATGCAACAAGTTCATAGCAAAGCAGGAGAGATCTATACTCTTCTCCTCCCGCGTCATGAGAGGCCCATCTAAGAGACTCTTGAACAGCCCTTTAATAGCAATAGCAGTAATAGCAGAGGCACAAACCAGTGCGGTCCCCAAATAGGCAAAAGCATGAAAAGCCAGCTGGTCCATGCGCCGGTCCTCACCATCCCGCAGAGTAGTAGTGTCAGGAGAATGCATGACAGATGCATTTGACAGCCCCAAAATGGGCGCGTCCACCTCGGGAGGGCATGACCAACGCTTAATCACATCAGCAGGAAAGGGATACCTCTTGTCCCAACTCTTGGGCACCCCAGGGAGCTTACTAGGTCGTTCCCATTCTTTGAGAACCAGATTATTAAAGTGAGTCTGCTCCGGAAACTCCAAGCGTGGTTTAACCACGTGGTTTAACCGTATGAAAAAGCTCACCCTGCTGCTGCGGAGCCACTGCAGGAGGGAAAATACAAAGCACTTCAAAAATGTGGGACAAAAGCCTGTCAGTGTCATCTAAGGACCATGGGTCTTCTCCAAAGGGAGACCCAGTACCACCATAAACCTTAGGCTGTTCCTCAGATGATTCTGAATCAGAGAATAACTCCCCCTCCTCAAGGGGGGAAATTCCTCATCCTCAACAGGGAAGAGTGAAACAGCGGGTGACAAATGCCGCTTCTAAGCAGAAGTCTTACGCGGGAGAGATCCAGCAATATGTTTCTCAATGCTGGCCACCCGTGCAGCCAAATCAGGTTGAGACTCCCCGCTAGTATTCCCCTCGCTGGGGGTCAGATGTAAGTGTGGCGGGGTAGGCGAAGCCAGAGGGGGCGCAGCACCAGGCCCAGACACAGACAACCCAGACTGCAGCGCAAGCACCTGCTGGGCGCAGGGTACACACACCCTGACATCATCACTTAGAGGGGATACCCCACACGCAACACATAGCCGGGCTTGTCCCGAAGGAACCCCAAGCACATTATCCCAGAAGCCTCCATATGGTGATTTGAGTGGCACAACAGGCCAGTAGAGCTACCCGGGATGCCCCAAGGACCTCAAGGACCCACTAGGGAAGTGGGAGCACGAGGGGGCAGGGTCGGGAGAAACCACAGTCGCTGAAGGTTTAACCCGCCTGAAAGACATAAAGCATCCCCATAAGAAATACATTAGCGAACATAGCCAGAAAAAAAAAAACACCCTGCAGGGGTTACTCACGGACCGCAGGGAACCAGCAGCGCACGCAGGGTAAAATGGCGCTGCAGAGATCTCGAGGGGCGTGCCGTGATGTCAAAATCGTCATCCAGGGAGCCCCCCCCCTCGAAGATTGCGAATCTACGTGGCCCGGCCGGCCAATAGCGGCCCCCCAGCTCTGAAGTAAATGTCGCCGCCGTCCGCGGAGCGCTGTACAGTGTGACAAAATAAAAGTACAAATCACCAGCCACCCCCCCCCCCTCGGTGATCTCCCAGAGGGCAGCGCCCAAGAGAAAAAAAGGGGGGGCAGGAGGATGGAGGAGGACACCTATGGGGATAAGGGTTAACAGCACAGGAAGACTGGCAAACCCAAGGTGCAGGGGGGGGGCATCCCAAATAGCTCACCATCAGCCTAAACCGCCTACCCCGTCAGAGCAGGGACTGGGGTAGGAGCAGTGCTTCTCAGCACCTACCTGGTGCTTACTGACCTACCTTCACCCGAACCTTGTCAGCCGAAGCTGGGAGGCAATGGTATGGATCGGAACGGGTGGGAATAGTCCTGCAGGGCCGCAGGCATATAAGCCCCGCTCACCTGCACAACATAGAGAGCCATCTTCTATCTTCGCAGCCCAGACTGCAGATAAGAACTGGGGAATTTGTGGGGAGGTCCCTGGTTTATATGGGGCCGGGAGGAGCCACAAGTTGTTTTCTGCAGTCCAGCGCCATCTTGTGGATGTATTACCCATGTGTAAGGAATATTGTGGAACAGGACGTGCTGTATACTTGGAATAAACATATTGCATGTGAATGCCCCATTTCTCCCGCTTACAAAGGTGTATCAGTAGCCCCCCGTTCCTGCCCAGGAGATCCACCAAACTTACTAGAGCAATTTATACTATTTACAAATAAAACAAAACTACTTTCAACACTATGAAGGGTAAATTAAAAAATTTACATGGGGTCCCCCTTCCCAGTAAAACCAGCCCCAGCACCAGCTATGCGGAGGTCCCTGGCCCTGAAGGCTACATGCCCAGATAGCCTTCATGGGCCAGGGGCTCTTCTGCCCCCCCCCTGGATTTTGGGGAGGTAGTTAATGGGGAGCCATTGTCGCAGGTGACTTGCCAGCCCCCCTAGTCTATGTAAATGTAAAAAGACAAACTGACACATACACAGAAAAATATATTTAATTTATATATTTAATTTTCTTTTTCTTTTAACATAAGAAGCCAATTTTAAAAAAATGAGAAGCCGTTAATGGTAAGTCATCTACTTGCTACGGGTGATTTCCAGCCCCCCAAGTCTTGTAATATATGTGATATATCTCATAGATTCCTCACCAGTTCACAGACCTCTGATCCTGTGTCCTGCACAGATTAATGATGAGAGATTCCCGTGAAAGGTGAGGGGTGGGGAGGCAGGGGATCAGTCACCTACCCCTTTACCCTCCGTCCACCGATCACCAGCATGTGAGGACTCTCAGCACAAAGCGAGGGATGACATCGCACAATAATGTCATCAGTCTGCCCACAAAAGGTGGGACTAGAGGCAGCAGCCAGTAGTGACGGCGGAAGCAGTAGGTGGGGACCCTGCTACAGGCCCTCTCCTGAAGCCTGAGGAGGCTTGGGGGGGTGGAGGCCCTCCTGGCTGGTGGGATCAGATCCTGCAGTTTGTGAATGACATATTTTTTTCTACAGCGATGTCAGTGGGGGTGGAAGAGGGGGACTTGTTGAGGGCCCTCTTCTGAAGCCGGAAGAGCCCCGGGGGGATCGTGGGTGGAGGTGAGTTTATATCTTCATTTTTTTTTACAGGTCAGCTATGTAAGTCTTACATAGCTGGAACTTAATGGTTGGAGAGGCAGCTACATGAGACTCACATAGCTGGCACTAATAGGGTTACGGGATTAATGGAAAAAATCTCAACCAATCAGATAACTTTCAATCTCAAGAGAAATATGTATATATATATTGACTTTGCGTTGAGGTGAAGAAGCTTTTCCAACTTCAGGATATAAAGACCAGGTAAGGTAGAATTGATCCTCATATGAAGATTTAAACAGTTTTGCATAAATTATGGTTCTTTACAGATTTGTATTAAACCTGAAGAAGAAGCCTGGGGTGCTTTGAAATAGTATCACCTTCATACTTTGTAATAAATTATAAAAACTTATGCACCTCTCTTTTATACATCAAGCCCCAATATAGCATCCTTTTTTGTTTAAAATCTATTTACCTTTCTGCACTATCAAAAAAAAACTAGCAAACCTTTGTGAAATACAGGGACCTGTAGCTAACATATATTGCAATATATATTGCTGTTCTGACCTGTCTTGCTGTACATATTTATACTGGCTTTACAGAGACAGTACCAACGTATTACTTGTCTGTATAAAAATATTGTGTCATTTTAAACTTGTCTGTACAAGTACAAATAAAAATTAGGTAACCATAAAAAGTCAGCAGGCCTGGTCACTGATCTGAAACATGGAAAAGACAAAATAAGGAAAGGCAGTGCAATGTGACCACATACTCAATACAAAAAAATCGTATTTATGTTTTAAGGTGCAAAGTTTATTTAAATGTTAAGAATGGGGAGTCTGCCAACAAGTCAGGTTCTCACCAGAGCACGCCCCCCCCCCCCTCAAGGTAGGATGGAGAGGGCTGCAGACAGACTGGGGTTTACTTCAGGTGCGTGCAGGAGCAGAGCTGGGAGAGTTCAGTGCTCAAGCATGTGCAGGGAGCAGAGTCAGAAGTTTAGAGCTCAGGTAAGTGCAGGAACAGAGCCGCGGTCTTCAGAGCTCAGGTAAGTGCAAGAATAGAGCCGAAGCAGTTGTTTTTCAAACCAAAGGTCAGAGAGCTGGAGTTGGTAGTCTTCTAAGCCAGGGGTTCTAGAGCCAAAATGGGTAGTCATCCAAGCCAGGGGTTGAGAGCCAGAGTGGGTAGTTTTCTAAGCCAGGGGTTGTAGAGCCAGAATGGGTAGTCATCCAAGCCAGGGGTTGTAGAGCCAGAATGGGTAGTCATCCAAGCCAGGGGTTGTAGAGCCAGAATGGGTAGTCATCCAAGCCAAGGGTTGGAGAGCCAGAATGGGTAGTCATCCAAGCCAGGGGTTGAGAGCCAGAGTGGGTAGTTTTCTAAGCCAGGGGTTGTAGAGCCAGAATGGGTAGTCATCCAAGCCAGGGGTTGTAGAGCCAGAATGGATAGTCATCCAAGCCAGGGGTTGTAGAGCCAGAATGGGTAGTCATCCAAGCCAGGGGTTGTAGAGCCAGAATGGGTAGTCATCCAAGCCAGGGGTTGTAGAGCCAGAATGAGTAGTCATCCAAGCCAGGGGTTGTAGAACCAGAATGGGTAGTCATCCAAGCCCGGGGTTGTAGAGCCAGAATGGGTAGTCATCCAAGCCAGGGGTTGAGAGCCGGAGTGGGTAGTCTTCTAAGCCAGGGGTTGGAGAGCCAGAATGGGTAGTCATCCAAGCCAGGGGTTGAGAGCCAGAGTGGGTAGTTTTCTAAGCCAGGGGTTGTAGAGCCAGAATCGGTAGTCATCCAAGTCAGGGGTTGTAGAGCCAGAATGGGTAGTCATCCAAGCCAGGGATTGTAGAGCCAGAATGGGTAGTCAACCAAGCCAGGGGTTGTAGAGCCAGAATGGGTAGTCATCCAAGCCAGGGGTTGAGAGCCGGAGTGGGTAGTCTTCTAAGCCAGGGGTTGGAGAGCCAGAGTGGGTAGTCATCAAAAGCTAAAGGTCAAGAGGATGGTAGTCAGTACTCCCGAGGTCAAGCTGGGTATTCTCAGAATCACAGGAACAGGAAAGTAGGTGTCACTTCAAAGAATATCTGCAGGCATCTTCACAGTGCTGATGGCCTTCCTTTAGAGGCCGCATGGTTCCAGGAAGTGCTTATAGCACATGCCCAGTAGGGTGGGAACGTGCAGGATCCAGGGAACCATCCGGTGTATGTGTGATCTATCGAGCCAGTCACAATCATGACTGCACATGCCCTTGGTCTCACAAATGCCGAACAGAGAAACCCAAATAGCACGCTTGCGACTACATGTGTTTACACACTAAATGTACTCAACAAAAACAAAAAAGTAACAATACACTACCACAATAAATCAATGTATGGGTGTGATGTGCCGACCTGGTGTCCTTACACTAACATGAGTCAAAATGCAAAAGATTCTGACCCCAGCTACCATAGAACGGACAAAGAATGGACAAAGTGCCACCTTGAAAAAGTGGTTGTTCTCCACGGAACACGTGGGTGAAGGGCTACCAGCAGGGACACCATTGTTTCCCAAATAGGTGAATTCATTTCATGTAATTGTGTTTTATTTACAATTCTCTTTCTCTTTCTTGATTGCACATAAGTATTGGCACATTGCACTTTATTATAGCACTATCATTTTTATTTGACATTGTTGTATTTTATGGCTTTTATATAATAAATTGATGGAGACTATTTATCAATAGTTTGATTACTATTTGATCTTTTGTGGTGATTGGGTGATTGACTGCATGGGTTTGTTAGATTCCACCTTCCACCTTGAGAGCATCCTTCTGGGACAACAGCCATGCAGAACAATCTGATGCAGTGTGTGCCATTAAGTCTGAGCACTGACAGGCTGACCCCCCCCCCCTTAACCTCTGCAGAAATGCTTGTAGTACTTATGTTAAAAAGTTGTCTTTCGTTGTCTGTGTGTCTATGAGTGTGCACTCACCTTCTTTAGTCCACCATGACGAGCCCTGTTCTGAGTGGAACCTGCCTTGTTAAACTGCTGTATAGCTACCTTGCAAGAGCTCATTTTTACTTCTAATAGCCTAGGCCATCTTTATGTGGAGCAACAATTCTTTTTTTGGATCCTCTGAGAGTTCTGATGTGCCATGATGTGCCTTGTTCAGCTTCCAGTGATCAGTATGATCGATAAAACTTTTTTCAACTAATACTAATGAGTCACATGATAATGGGGAGGGAAAATAGCTAATATGGCGCAATTTGTCTATTTTTGATTTGAGTGAAGCTGACCGTTTCTTGAAATATGTGCTCTCTTTCAGGACGGGGCACAAATGAAGAACCAGACATCTATTACAGAGTTTAACATTTTAGGGTTTTCCACTAAAACACTTGGAAATTATTTACTTTTCATTCTGTTCTCCTTGCTGTACTGGACTGGAGTGATGATGAATGTGATTATAGTTTCAACAGTATACGTCAATCACAGCCTAAAGTCTCCCATGTATCTGTTTCTATGTAACTTGTCTTGTTCAGATATTTGTTTCACCACCACAACAATCCCCAACCTCCTGTACATGTTACTATCGGGGAATAACAGAATGTCCCTCACCCGATGCCTCACTCAGATGTTCTTTTACTATTTTGCAGGAAGTACTGAAGATTTTGTGCTTGTCACAATGGCCTATGATAGATATGTTGCCATCTGTCACCCTTTACACTATCACAATATCCTCAATAGGAAAACATGCACACTGCTTATTTTTGTAAACTGCGTACTTGGTGCTTTGAATTCTGCAATTGTTACAGCCCCAGTTTCAGACATGGTGTTTTGTATGTCAAACAACGTCAGACAGTTACTTTGTGAAGCTAAGGCCTTGGCAACAATTGCCTGTTCTGGTGTAGAAGCATTTTATATGGCTGTCTATTTTGAGTGTTTCTTTGTAGCGGTTTTAGCATTTTTGTGTTGTTTGGTGTCTTACATAAAAATATTTTGTGTTATTTTGGATATTAAGTCATGGGCTGGAAGAAGAAAAGCTTTCTCCACCTGTTCATCCCATCTCACTATCTTAACTCTCTACTATAGCACTGCTGCAACAGCATATTTAATTCCAGAATCCAAAAATTCTGATTTATGTGAGGAAGTCATGACTGTGCTGTATGGAGTTGTCACACCCTTGTTGAACCCTCTAATATACAGTCTACGCAACCAAGAACTCATGGGAGCCATTCACAAATTACTGAGGAAGTAATTAAAATAAAGGGTAGTATAATAGTATGATCATATTAATATGATGATAACCAGAACCCATAGTATATTTCTTTTATATGGAGAATATCTAGGGTTATCAGTGTGTGAGCTACCTCTCCACCGCCATGTTTAAACAGGGGAATGCAGAAAAGAAGGAGACTGCTTTCACTTATTGCGACCTTAAAGGAGCACTATTGCGAAAATAGCCACACAATAGCTTATAACATGTGTATAAATATTGTGACTAGAGATGAGCGAACTTTTGAAAAGTTCGATTCGGCCGATTCGACGAATTTCACAAAGAAATTCGGGTTCGGCCGAATCGAACTTTTACGAAGTTCCCCATCAAAAATGCCGGCATGGTGGGAGCGGGCCGGCCGGTTTCGCTGTCAGCGGGCCGGCCGGCGGGGCGGTAAAGCCGGCCGGCCCGCTCCCACCATGCCGGCATTTAAAAAACAAAAAAAAAAAAAAAAAAAGCATTTTTGCCGGCATGGTGGGAGCTGTCAGCGGAACCGGCCGGCCCGCTCACACCATGCCGGCATTTAAAAAAAAAGCAAACACTTACCTGCAGGTCCGGAGCGTGGAGGCCGGCGCCCTCAGATGACAGCTGAGAGCGGCGCCGGCCTCCACGCTCCGGACCTGCAGGTAAGTGTTTGCTTTTTTTTTAAATGCCGGCATGGTGGGAGCGGGCCGGCCCGCTCCCACCATGCCGGCAAAAATGCTTTTTTTTTATTTTTTTGTTTTTTAAATGCCGGCATGGTGGGAGCGGGCCGGCCGGTTCCGCTGTCAGCGTGGAACCGGCCGGCCCGCTCCCACCATGCCGGCAAAAATGCTTTTTTTTTTTTTTGTTTTGTTTTTTAAATGCCGGCATGGTGGGAGCGGGCCGGCCGGCTTTACCGGCCCTCCGGCCGGCTTCGCCGGCCCGCTGACAGGGGAGCCGGCCGGCCCGCTCCCACCATGCCGGCTTATTTTTTTTTTTTTAATTTCAGGAAAAATTCGATCGGCACGAACCACAAAATATTCAGGTTCGTACCGAATCGAATGTTTCCTGAAATTCGGAGCGAATTCCGGTTCGTCCGAACTGGTTCGCTCATCTCTAATTGTGACAATAGAAAAAGGAAAAAAACGTGTGCCTTACCTTTAAATTATTAAACCGGACCTTCAGCGTGATTTAGTGAAAATCCCAAACTCTTAAAAAACGGTTCCCCAGCATCTAAAATTAATATATTTTACGTTTTTAGTCACTAACTTATTATTCTTTCCCCCACTGGGCTGCAACTCTGTTCAGGAATTTAGGATACGGGCTCCGCCATCTTGACTTAGAAGCATCACACTTACTGAGGAGAGGAGGGTGGGATAAGGTACGGGGGGCGGGTTATAGCTGTGCTTTGCTCAGACAGAGCAGAGCTGGGGTCAGGTAAAGGTCAGCAGTCCCAGAATGCAGAGCAGCACAGTCAGGAGGCACTTCCTGTTTGCAGGCTGCCTGATAAGATGGCGGCTTCCATAAGCCGCCATCTTGAATGTTTAAAGGCTCATAACATGCAGTAGATGCAGGTAGGATGATTTTTAATGTGGACAATCTGTATGTACAGGGTGTGGGAAACATATAAGATAGACTCTTATTCAGAGTGAAGGTCCGCTTTAAATTCAGAATCCTTGGCACACAGTATTCCCCTGATCCTGGTAAGTCCCTATATATCTCCCCCTCTCTGCTCTCAACCTCCTGCCTTTCTGCTCCAAATCACTCGCCACCTCTATAGGGTTGATTCAGAGAGACAAAAAAACACTTTAGTTTTTGTGTCGATCTGTTTTTTTTTTTTTAAATGTTCCCGCTCTCATATGAGTGTACGAGCGATTCTATGCATGCATTGCAAGCCTTCTGTAAAGTCTTCGTCCGTTCGTATGCCAACGAGAATGTCATTTTCCAGCTTTCGTTTTCCGTTTATGTTACTCATGTTACAACGTAGGCTTTAGTTTTTGCCCTTTTTCCATCGTCTCCTCCCACGAATCCTTTACGTTTCCCGTTAGATTCTGATTTCCTTTTACAATAAATAATTGTCCAGACGAAAATCCTTATGACCTTACGCCTGCGCACTACAAACTTAACGCATTAAAGTGCTCGCCTACATATTTGGTTCACTAAATGTGGCTACAATGCTTAGCTAAATCACTCCGCGCTCTCATTCTTCTTGCATTTCCCACCCCTAAAACTTACCCAAGTCACTTTGCGGTCTCATTCTTCTTGCATTTCCCACCCCTAAAACTTACCTAAATCACTTTGCGGTCAGTATATTCTTGCATTTCCCACCCCTAAAACTTACCCAAATCACTTCGCGGTCTCATTCTTCTTGCATTTCCCACCCCTAAAACTTACCTAAATCACTTTGCGGTCAGTATATTCTTGCATTTCCCACCCCTAAAACTTACTCAAATCACTTTGCGGTCTCATTCTTCTTGCATTTCCCACCCCTAAAACTTACCTAAATCACTTTGCGGTCAGTATATTCTTGCATTTCCCACCTCTAAAACTTACCCAAATCACTTCGCGGTCTCATTCTTCTTGCATTTCCCACCCCTAAAACTTACCTAAATCACTTTGCGGTCAGTATATTCTTGCATTTCCCACCCCTAAAACTTACCCAAATCACTTCGCGGTCTCATTCTTCTTGCATTTCCCACCCCTAAAACTTACCTAAATCACTTTGCGGTCAGTATATTCTTGCATTTTCCACCCCTAAAACTTACCCAAATCAGTTCACGGTCTCATTCTTCTTGCATTTCCCACCCCTAAAACTTACCCAAATCACTTTGCGGTCTCATTCTTCTTGCATTTCCCACCCCTAAAACTTACCCAGATCATTTCGCGGTCTCATTCTTCTTGCATTTCCCACCCCTAAAACTTACCCAAATCACTTAGCGGTCTCATTCTTCTTGCATTTCCCACCCCTAAAACTTACCCAAATCACTTTGAGGTCTCATTCTTCTTGCATTTCCCACCCCTAAAACTTACATAAATCACTTTGCAGTCTCATTCTTCTTGCATTTCCCACCCCTAAAACTTACCCAAATCACTCCGCGGTCAGTATATTCTTGCATTTCCCACCCCTAAAACTTACCCAAATCACTTCACGGTCAGTATATTCTTGCATTTCCCACCCCTAAAACTTGCCCAATCACTTCGAGGTCTCATTCTTCTTGCATTTCCCACTCCTAAAACTTACCTAAATCACTTTGCGGTCATTATATTCTTGCATTTCCCACCCCTAAAACCCAATTCACTTCGCGGCCTCATTCTTCTTGCATTTCCCACCCCTAAAAATTACCCAAATCACTTCGCGGTCTCATTCTTCTTGCATTTTCCACCCCTAAAACTTACCCAAATCACTTCGCGGTCTCATTCTTCTTGCATTTCCCACCCCTAAAACTTACCCAAATCACTTCGCGGTCTCATTCTTCTTGCATTTCCCACCCCTAAAACTTACCCAAATCACTTTGAGGTCTCATTCTTCTTGCATTTCCCACCCCTAAAACTTACATAAATCACTTTGCAGTCTCATTCTTCTTGCATTTCCCACCCCTAAAACTTACCCAAATCACTCCGCGGTCAGTATATTCTTGCATTTCCCACCCCTAAAACTTACCCAAATCACTTCACGGTCAGTATATTTTTGCATTTCCCACCCCTAAAACTTGCCCAATCACTTCGAGGTCTCATTCTTCTTGCATTTCCCACTCCTAAAACTTACCTAAATCACTTTGCGGTCATTATATTCTTGCATTTCCCACCCCTAAAACCCAAATCACTTCGCGGCCTCATTCTTCTTGCATTTCCCACCCCTAAAAATTACCCAAATCACTTCGCGGTCTCATTCTTCTTGCATTTCCCACCCCTAAAACTTACCCAAATCACTTCGCGGTCTCATTCTTCTTGCATTTCCCACCCCTAAAACTTACCCAAATCACTTCACGGTCAGTATATTCTTGCATTTCCCACCCCTAAAACTTGCCCAATCACTTCGAGGTCTCATTCTTCTTGCATTTCCCACTCCTAAAACTTACCTAAATCACTTTGCGGTCATTATATTCTTGCATTTCCCACCCCTAAAACCCAAATCACTTCGCGGCCTCATTCTTCTTGCATTTCCCACCCCTAAAAATTACCCAAATCACTTCGCGGTCTCATTCTTCTTGCATTTCCCACCCCTAAAACTTACCCAAATCACTTCGCGGTCTCATTCTTCTTGCATTTCCCACCCCTAAAACTTACCCAAATCACTTCACGGTCAGTATATTCTTGCATTTCCCACCCCTAAAACTTGCCCAATCACTTCGAGGTCTCATTCTTCTTGCATTTCCCACTCCTAAAACTTACCTAAATCACTTTGCGGTCATTATATTCTTGCATTTCCCACCCCTAAAACCCAAATCACTTCGCGGCCTCATTCTTCTTGCATTTCCCACCCCTAAAAATTACCCAAATCACTTCGCGGTCTCATTCTTCTTGCATTTCCCACCCCTAAAACTTACCCAAATCACTTCGCGGTCTCATTCTTCTTGCATTTCCCACCCCTAAAACTTACCCAAATCACTTCGCGGTCAGTATATTCTTGCATTTCCCACCCCTAAAACTTACCCAAATCACTTCACGGCCAGTATATTCTTGCATTTCCCACCCCTAAAACTTACCCAAATCACTTTGCGGTCTCATTCTTCTTGCATTTCCCACCCCTAAAACTTACCCAAATCACTTCGCGGTCAGTATATTCTTGCATTTCCCACCCCTAAAACTTACCCAAATCACTTCACGGCCAGTATATTCTTGCATTTCCCCCAGCCAGCTCTGCCTCTCCTGAGCCACGTGCCAGTACCTCCCATGGGCATTGAAGCACTAGTGGCAAGGCCACAAAGAGGCACAGGGCCAGAAGCCCCACACCCCCAAGCACACCCTCTCTTCCTCGGCCACATTTGACACCGGCACAGGTGGCAACCACCGATCCATATGCCACATCCACGCCTGGAAGTTCGGTGGCCACCCAGGCAAAGACCCCCAGTCCGATTGCAAGTCCAGTCCATTCGTTCTCAAGCCACGTGTTGCACATTTCTACAACACACAGCCAGCCCAGAATGTCCCCCGAATTGCCTAGATACAGAGATGAGCCAGAACAACAACATTGCGGCGAGGACAGTTGAGTGGCAGGTTTGGCGAGGCCCAAACTCTCGCATTGGTAAGTGGGCTCACACTCCATTATGACGAGCTATATGGGCGAAAATCAAAATCTACATGCAAAATGAGAAAGATCCAAATCTTGGAGGAGCTCACCAGACAGGTCAATGCAGCGGGGGAGGAGCTTGAAGATGTGGAGCAGATACAGCACAAAATATCTGACCTGAAGTATGCAGCACGGAAGAAACTAAATAAACGGCGCAATTACAGGTACATATTTGAGTTGTGCACTTTTCTGCTTGTTGTATTGACCACAATGACCTAAATTTGCAAACCTCTATTTTTCAGCTTACAGACTGGCGAGGCTTCCCAACAAAATTAGAGTATACATGAGCTGAGGAGATGGTGCTGGCGTTGATACACCCCGCCGCATTAGAGGGCCTCTCTGGCAGACGGGACACGGACATCCCAACCATTCCTGCAGGTTAGTAATTAGAGATGAGCGAACTTTTGAAAAATTCGATTCGGCTGATTCGCCGAATTTTCCGACAAACTTTGTTTCGGTCCGAATTTATTCGCGATGAATCGCTATTAAAAATGGCTATTTCTGAGCCTCCTAGAGCCTCAATAGGGTTATAAAGCATTCTGCCTTGCTGTAACACGCATAGGATGCGTGCTGGGTTAGTTAAATAATACTGTAAATAAATATCACATGCAGATCAGAGGCATCGCTAATAGAATCGCACAGCAGCACAATTGCAGAGAGTTGAAGTGGCATCACTATGAGGGGCAGGAGCCCAAACATTGCTTTAAAGAGACACTGGAGTTGGCTGCAGGAGGCCAAAAATTGGATGAATCACACCCTGGAGTTGCAAGCAGCAGCAGGAGCACAAACATTGCTTTAAAGAGACACTGGAGTTGGCTGCAGGAGGCCAAAAATTGGATGAATCACACCCTGGAGTTGCAAGCAGCAGCAGCAGCAGGAGCCCAAACATAGCTTGAAAGAGACACTGGAGTTGGCTGCAGGAGCCCAAAGATTGGATGAATCACACCCTGGAGTTGCAAGCAGCAGCAGCAGCAGCCCAAACATTGGCTGAAAGAGACACTGGAGTTGGCAGCAGGAGCCCAAAATTGGATGAATCACACCCTGGAGTTGCAAGCAGCAGCAGGAGCCCAAACATAGCTTGAAAGAGACACTGGAGTTGGCAGCAGGAGCCCAAAAATTGGATGAATCACACCCTGGAGTTGCAAGCAGCAGCAGGAGCCCAAACATTGGCTGAAAGAGACACTGGAGTTGGCAGCAGGAGCCCAAAAATTGGATGAATCACACCCTGGAGTTGCAAGCAGCAGCAGGAGCCCAAACATTACTTTAAAGAGACAGTGGAGTTGGCAGCAGGAGCCCACAAATTGACTGACACACCCTGGAGTTGGCAGCAGCAGCAGCAGGAACCTAGAAATTGTCTGGAAGGCACCCTGAAGTTGGCAGCAGCAGGAGCACATACATTAGCTGGAAGGCACACCCTGGAGTTGGCAGCAGCATAAGCAGGAGTCCAAACATTGCTTGAAAGACACCCTGGAGTTTGCAGCAGCAGCAGCAGGAGGCCAAAAATTGGCTGAGAGAGACACTGGAGTTGGCAGCAGGAGCCCAAAAATTGGATAAATCACACCCTGGAGTTGCAAGCAGCAGCAGCAGCCCGAACATTACTTTAAAGAGACACTGGAGTTGGCAGCAGGAGCCCAAAAATTGGATGAATCACACCCTGGAGTTGCAAGCAGCAGCAGGAGCCCGAACATTACTTTAAAGAGACACTGGGGTTGGCTTCAGCAGCCCAAAAATTGGATGAATCACACCCTGGAGTTGCATGCAGCAGCAGCAGGAGCCCAAACATTACATTAAAGAGACAGTGGAGTTGGCAGCAGGAGCCCAAAAATTGGATGAATCACACCCTGGAGTTGCAAGCAGCAGCAGCAGGAGCCCAAATATTACTTTAAAGAGACACTGGAGTTGGCTGCAGGAGCCCAAAAATTGGATGAATCACACCCTGGAGTTGCAAGCAGCAGCAGCAGGAGCCCAAACATTACTTTAAAGAGACACTGGAGTTGGCAGCAGGAGCCCAAAAATTGGATGAATCACACCCTGGAGTTGCAAGCAGCAGCAGGAGCCCAAACATTACTTTAAAGAGACACTGGAGTTGGCAGCAGGAGCCCAAAAATTGGATGAATCACACCCTGGAGTTGCAAGCAGCAGCAGCAGGAGCCCAAACATTACTTTAAAGAGACACTGGGGTTGGCTTCAGGAGCCCAAAAATTGGATGAATCACACCCTGGAGTTGCAAGCAGCAGCAGCAGCCCAAACATTACTTTAAAGAGACACTGGAGTTGGCAGCAGGAGCCCAAAAATTGGATGAATCACACCCTGGAGTTGCAAGCAGCAGCAACAGGAGCCCAAACATTACTTTAAATAGACACTGGAGTTGGCAGCAGGAGCCCAAAAATTGACTGACACACCCTGGAGTTGACAGCAGCAGCAGCAGGAACCTAGAAATTGGCTGGAAGGCACCCTGAAGTTGGCAGCAGCAGGAGCACATACATTAGCTGGAAGGCACACCCTGGAGTTGGCAGCAGCATAAGCAGGAGCCCAAACATTGCTTGAAAGACACCCTGGAGTTGGCAGCAGCAGCAGGAGGCCAAAAATTGGCTGAGAGACACACTGGAGTTGGCAGCAGGAGCCCAAAAATTGGATGAATCACAACCTGGAGTTGCAAGCAGCAGCAGCAGGAGCCCGATCATTACTTTAAAGAGACACTGGAGTTGGCTTCAGGAGCCCAAAAATTGGATGAATCACACCCTGGAGTTGCAAGCAGCAGCAGCAGGAGGCCAAACATTGGCTGAAAGGCACACCCTGAAGTTGGCATCAGCAGGAGGCCAAAAATTGGTTGGAAGGCACACCCTGAAGTTGGCATCAGCAGGAGCTCAAAAATTGGCCTAAAGACATAAATATGTTTTGCACCATTTGGAAAGTGTAAAACGTGGCACCATGCTGAATCTAGTCGCATGCATCAGGCATTGGTGGGTGGAAATCCTGGCTGATCCATCCCTGATTCATTTTGACAAAGGTGAGTCTCTCCACATTTTTAGTTGACAGACGAGTTCTTCTCACCGTAACTATGGCCCCCACCGCACTAAACACCCGCTCAGATGGCACGCTACTTGCCGGGCAGGACAGCTTTTCCAGGGCAAACTCTGCTAGTTTGGCTGCCCAGAAGTCCAGCGGATCCTCAAGGTGGGTTGGCATGGTCATGTCAAGGCATGACCTGCTGGTTCAGGTCCTGCTCCAGGTCTTCCTGCTGCTCATGAGTAGCCTCACTATGCGGGTAGAAAGCTACTCATTAGCGACTGAAGACTGAGGCTGCTGCTGATGGAGCTGCTGCTGCTGCTCCTGCCAACCCCCCCAGCAGCCATGGCAGTGGAAGGTGAGTGCAGAGGTCCCCTCGAGTCAGACCTGCGAGAGTATGGACCATGGCGCAGATAGGCATCGGCCAACTGCCTACGTAGAATGTCTTTGTAGTAGTTCAGTTTGTCCTCCCTCTCGGTGGGTTTAAAAAATGCCCCCATTTTGTGCCGGAAGCGAGGGTCCAATAAGGTGGACAGCCAGAAGTCATCCCGCCGACAAATGGAAACAATTCTGGGGTCAATACGCAAGCACGTGAGCATGCTTCCTGCCATTTGCGCAAGTGACTCGGATGGACTACCTGTCTCCATCACCACTGCATACTGCCACGGTGTGTCCGGGTCCTCTGTCTCGCCTTCCTCAAAACCCTCTAGCTCCTCTGGCTGCTCCTGCTCCTCCTCTCCTGTCCGCTGACTAGATAAACCAGCCATTTCGCCAAGCCTAAACTGTGTTTCGCTGGGCAACTCCTCCTCCTTTTCCTCCTCCTCCTCCAGTTCAGCTCCAACGGGGTTCATGTGGCCATAAGATGTAGACGCCATGTCTCCAGTGCCCTGACCAGCCATGGTTTCCAACATGTGCTGTAGTACATGAAGCAGTGGAATCACGTCGTTCATCCCATAATCCTGCCGACTGACAAATAAAGTGGCTTCCTCAAAGGGCCTGAGCAAACGGCAGGTGTCACGTATGAGCTGCCACTGGTTGACATTGAAGTTACACAGGGGAGTCCCCCTATCCGCTTGTATCATCAGGAAATCCGTGATGGTTTTTCTCTGTTCATATAATCGGTCCAACATGTGAAGGGTGGAATTCCAAAGGGTGGAAACATCGCAAATCAGACTATGTTGGGGGATACCGTTCTGACGCTGTAGCTCAAGAAGGGTGTGTTTGGCGGTGTATGAGTGGCTGAAGTGCATGCAAAGTTTCCTTGAAGTTGTTAGGATGTCTTGCAGATGGGGGGAACACTTCAGAAACCGCTTGACAACCAGATTGAAGGCGTGAGCCATGCAGGGGGCATGGGTCAGGCTTCCTTGGCGCAGCGCAGACAAAATGTTCTTCCCATTGTCGGTAACCATGATTCCCATTTTAAGTTTTCTTGGAGTAAGCCATGTTTGGATTTCCTGCTGAATAAATTTAAGCAGTTCCTCCCCTGTGTGACTCCGTTCGCCAAGACAAACCATGTGAAGCACTGCGTGACTGTAAGGATCTTACCTGCCTCCCGGCCCCGGTCCCGCGGCGCGTCACGGCCCCGTCCTGCTGCTGGTTCTCTGTGCCGCTCTGGGGCCAGCGTGGCGGCGGCGGGGTGCGGCGGCCTCGCTGCGGGCAGTGCGGCGGGGGCAGGCGGCCCCGTGGTGTCCTCTGCCGGCGCGGCTGTGCTTCTCCCGGCCGGGAGCGCGCCCGGCCATTCACATGCTCGCGCTCGCGCGCGAGCACGCTCTGTATATGCCCCCAGGCGGCGCTGCTCCCAGCGCATCCGCCGGGGGCAAGTGTTAAGTTAATTGCTCTGCTGTCCTGATGGGAGACGGGCCCAGGGACTGGACAGCCCGTCTGGCCTGGGCAGGTCCAGTTCCTGGGACCGCTCCCATTGGGTAGTTACAGTCGCACCAATCAGCACACTTCCCTCTCCTTTCCTTTTTCCCCTTCCCATTGGCCAGTCTTCCCTTTATTACCATGCTGCCCCATTGTCCAGTGCCCGTTATAGCCTCTGGTTAATAGGGTGTGCGTTATAGTCTGCGTTTACTGTGTTCAACTCGGCTTCGTCTCTGACCAGCCTTGTCTGCTGCCCGTCCTGACCTTTTCGCCTGTCCTGACTTCGCTTGTGCCTGATCCCTCTGTTACTGCGTTTTTGTGCTCACCTGGTTTGACCTCGGCTCGTTTTTGACTATTCTTCGCTTGACCCCTTGGATACCGCGCTCTGTGACCACCTGGCTTGACCTTGGCTTGTTTCTGGACCTCTCTGATTGACTCTCCGTTTGTAATCCCATTTACATCCCGGCATCCATATTCGGGATACCCCGCCGTTCACCCGTCTCCACCTTAAGCCGGAAATCTTTGCGCCAACTAAGTCCTGGGGGTAACCGAGTCTGGAGAGGCACAATCCGCGTCTCCTGCGAGCGGGGACTTGTCTAAAGGCAGAAGAGGCGGTGGAGATTGGGGATTATCTGGCTTAAGAGAGAAGGGTGTCCGGCGCCTAACAGTGACACCTCCGTGCCCTGCACACATGGTAGACTGGAGGGGCACTGAGACTTGAGCCTACAGTGGAGGGTGAGGAGATGGCGGAGGATGAGGAGGCCGAGTCGCACAGTGTCACAGGCCCAACGGGCAGGGAGCGCGGAGGCCGAAGCGGCGTGACCTGTCCAAGTTGCTGCTGCTGCTGCAAAGGGACCACATTCACCTAGTGGGCCGTAAACGACATGTACTGTCCCTGACCGTAGTTACAGTTCCAGATGTCGGCGCTGCCATGCACTTTGCTGCACACTGACAGGCTCAAGGACTGGCCTTCTGTTCAACAAAAGTGTGCAGCGCTGGTACTGCCTTCTTGGCAAAGAAATGACGGCTTGGGACTCTCCACCTCGGCTCGGCACAAGCCATCAGTTCTCTGAAAGGTACAGAGTTCACCACCTGAAAAGGGAGCGACTGCAGCACCAGCAACTTGGACAGGAGCACATTCAGCTTCTGCGCCGTAGGATGAGTGGGCGCATACTGCTGTCTCTTGGACATGGCTTTGCTGATGGATTGCTGGCGGGATGCATGGCTTGAAGGAGGAAGAGCAGGAGCGACAGAGGATGGGTATGACGCACAGCTGCCTTCGGCTGAGCTGCTGGAGCCTTGGTTGGCAGAAATTGGGAGCGGCGTATTTACTATAACAGATAGACTGCTAAGTGCAGGTTTGGGATGCCCTGCGGCCTAGTGTTTTGGCAGCAGGACAAAGAACTATTCAAAATGCAATACTTTGATTAAGCTGAGGAAGGATGAACAAGCGTATTTAGCATAACAGATAGGCTGCCTAATGCAGGTTTGGGATACCCAGGTGGGCTGGTGTTTTTTTTGTTAAAGGCAGACCAAAAACCAATTCAAAATGCAATACTTTGATTAAGCTGAGGAAGGATGAACAAGCGTATTTAGTATAACAGATAGGCTCCGTAATTCAGGTTTTGGATACCCAGGTGGGCTGGTGTTTTTTTTGTTAAAGGCAGACCAAAAACCAATTCAAAATGCAATACTTTGATTAAGCTGAGGAAGGATGAACAAGCGTATTTAGTATAACAGATAGGCTGCTAAGTGCAGGTTTGGGATACCCAGGTGGGCTGGTGTTTTTTTTTTGTTAAAGGCAGACCAAAAACCAATTCAAAATGCAATACTTTGATTAAGCTGAGGAAGGATGAACAAGCGTATTTAGTATAACAGATAGGCTGCTAAGTGCAGGTTTGGGATGCCCTGCGGCCTGGTGTTTTTTTTGTTAAAGGCAGACCAAAAACCAATTCAAAATGCAATACTTTGATTAAGCTGAGGAAGGATGAACAAGCGTATTTAGTATAACAGATAGGCTGCTAAGTGCAGGTTTGGGATGCCCTTTGGCCTTGTGTTTTTTTGTTAAAGGCAGACCAAAAACCAATTCAAAATGCAATACTTTGATTAAGCTGAGGAAGGATGAACAAGCGTATTTAGTATAACAGATAGGCTGCTAAGTGCAGGTTTGGGATACCCAGGTGGGCTGGTGTTTTTTTTTGTTAAAGGCAGACCAAAAACCTATTCAAAATGCAATACTTTGATTAAGCTGAGGAGGATCAACAAGCGTATTTAGTATAACAGATAGGCTGCTAAGTGCAGGTTTGGGATGCCCTACGACCTGGTGTTTTTTTTGTTAAAGACAGACCAAAAACCAATTAAAAATGCAATACTTTGATTAAGCTGAGAAGGATGAACAAGCGTATTAGCATAACAGATAGGCTGCTAAGTGCAGGTTTAGGATGCCCTGCGGCCTGGTGTTTTTTTTGTTAAAGGCAGACCAAAAACCAATTCAAAATGCAATACTTTGATTAAGCTGAGAAGGATGAACAAGCGTTTTTAGCATAACAGATAGGCTGCTAAGTGCAGGTTTGAGATGCCCTACGGCCTGGTGTTTTTTTTGTTAAAGACAGACCAAAAACCAATTTAAAATGCAATACTTTGATTAAGCTGAGAAGCATGAACAAGCGTATTTAGCATAACAGATAGGCTGTTAAGTGCAGGTTTAGGATGCCCTGCGGCCTGGTGATTTTTTTGTTAAAGGCAGACCAAAATCCAATTCAAAATGCAATACTTTGATTAAGCTGAGGAAGGATGAACAAGCGTATTTAGTATAACAGATAGGCTGCTAAGTGCAGGTTTGGGATGCCCTGTGGCCTGGTGTTTTTTTGTTAAAGGCAGACCAAGAACCAATTCAAAATGCAATACTTTGATTAAGCTGAGGAAGGATGAACAAGCGTATTTAGTATAACAGATAGGCTGCTAAGTGCATGTTTGGGATGCCCTGCGGCCTGGTGTTTTTTTTGTTAAAGGCAGACCAAAAACCAATTCAAAATGCAATACTTTGATTAAGCTGAGGAAGGATGAACAAGCGTATTTAGTATAACAGATAGGCTGCTAAGTGCAGGTTTGGGATGCCCTGTGGCCTGGTGTTTTTTTGTTAAAGGCATACCAAAAACCAATTCAAAATGCAATACTTTGATTAAGCTAAGGAGGTTCAACAAGCGTATTTAGTATAAAAGATAGGCTGCTAAGTGCAGGTTTGGGATACCCAGGTGGGCTGGTGTTTTTTTTGTTAAAGGCAGACCAAAAACCAATTCAAAATGCAATACTTTGATTAAGCCGAGAAAGGATGAACAAGCAAATTTAGTATAACAAGATAGGTTGCAAAGTGAAGGTTTGGGATGCCCTGCGGCCTGGTGTTTTTTTTGTTAAAGGCAGACCAAAAACCAATTCAAAATGCAATACTTTGAGTAAGCTGAGGAAGGATGAACAAGCGTATTTAGTATAACAGATAGGCTGCTAAGTGCAGGTTTGGGATGCCCTGTGGCCTGGTGTTTTTTTGTTAAAGGCAGACCAAAAACCAATTCAAAATGCAATACTTTGATTAAGCTGAGGAAGGAAGAACAAGCGTATTTAGTATAACAGATAGGCTGCTAAGTGCAGGTTTGGGACGCCCTGCGGCCTGGTGTTTTTTTTGTTAAAGGCAGACCAAAAACCAATTCAAAATGCAATACTTTGATTAAGCTGAGAAGGATGAACAAGCATATTTAGCATAACAGATAGGCTGCTAAGTGCAGGTATGGGATACCCTGCGGCCTGGTGTTTTTTTTGTTAAAGGCAGACCAAAAACCAATTCAAAATGCAATACTTTGATTAAGCTGAGGAGGATCAACAAGCGTATTTAGTATAAAAGATAGGCTGCTAAGTGCAGGTTTGGGATACCCAGGTGGGCTGATGTTTTTTTTGTTAAAGGCAGACCAAAAACCAATTCAAAATGCAATACTTTGATTAAGCTGAGAAAGGATGAACAAGCGTATTTAGTATAAAAGATAGGCTGCTAAGTGCAGGTTTGGGATACCCAGGTGGGCTGGTGTTTTTTTTTTGTTAAAGGCAGACCAGAAACCAATTCAAAATGCAATACTTTGATTAAGCTGAGGAAGGATGAACAAGCGTATTTAGTATAACAGATAGGCTGCTAAGTGCAGGTTTGGGATGCCCTGCGGCCTGGTGTTTTTTTTGTTAAAGGCAGACCAAAAACCAATTCAAAATGCAATACTTTGATTAAGCTGAGGAAGGATGAACAAGCGTATTTAGTGTAACAGATAGGCTGCTAAGTGCAGGTTTGGGATGCCCTTTGGCCTTGTGTTTTTTTGTTAAAGGCAGACCAAAAACCAATTCAAAATGCAATACTTTGATTAAGCTGAGGAAGGATGAACAAGCGTATTTAGTATAACAGATAGGCTGCTAAGTGCAGGTTTGGGATACCCAGGTGGGCTGGTGTTTTTTTTTTGTTAAAGGCAGACCAAAAACCTATTCAAAATACAATAATTTGATTAAGCTAAGGAGGATCAACAAGTGTATTTAGTATAACAGATAGGCTGCTAAGTGCAGGTTTGGGATGCCCTACGACCTGGTGTTTTTTTTGTTAAAGACAGACCAAAAACCAATTTAAAATGCAATACTTTGATTAAGCTGAGAAGGATGAACAAGCGTATTAGCATAACAGATAGGCTGCTAAGTGCAGGTTTAGGATGCCCTGCGGCCTGGTGTTTTTTTTGTTAAAGGCAGACCAAAAACCAATTCAAAATGCAATACTTTGATTAAGCTGAGAAGGATGAACAAGCGTACTTAGTATAACAGATAGGCTGCTAAGTGCAGGTTTGGGATGCCCTGTGGCCTGGTGTTTTTTTGTTAAAGGCAGACCAAAAACCAATTCAAAATGCAATACTTTGATTAAGCTGAGGAAGGATGAACAAGCGTATTTAGTATAACAGATAGGCTGCTAAGTGCAGGTTTGGGATGCCCTGCGGCCTGGTGTTTTTTTTGTTAAAGGCAGACCAAAAACCAATTCAAAATGCAATCCTTTGATTAAGCTGAGGAAGGATGAACAAGCGTATTTAGTATAACAGATAGGCTGCTAAGTGCAGGTTTGGGATACCCAGGTGGGCTGGTGTTTTTTTTTGTTAAAGGCAGACCAAAAACCAATTCAAAATGCAATACTTTGAATAAGCTGAGAAAGGATGAACAAGCGTATTTAGTATAACAGATAGGCTGCTAAGTGCAGGTTTGGGATACCCAGGTGGGCTGGTGTTTTTTTTGTTAAAGGCAGACCAAAAACCAATTCAAAATGCAATACTTTGATTAAGCTGAGGAAGGATGAACAAGCATATTTAGTATAACAGATAGGCTGCTAAGTGCAGGTTTGGGATGCCCTGTGGCCTGGTGATTTTTTGTTAAAGGCAGACCAAAAACCAATTCAAAATGCAATACTTTGATTAAGCTGAGGAAGGATGAACAAGCGTATTTAGTATAACAGATAGGCTGCTAAGTGCAGGTTTGGGATACCCAGGTGGGCTGGTGTTTTTTTTTGTTAAAGGCAGACCAAAAACCAATTCAAAATGCAATACTTTGATTAAGCTGAGAAAGGATGAACAAGCGTATTTAGTATAACAGATAGGCTGCTAAGTGCAGGTTTGGGATACCCAGGTGGGCTGGTGTTTTTTTTGTTAAAGGCAGACCAAAAACCAATTCAAAATGCAATACTTTGATTAAGCTGAGGAAGGATGAACAAGCGTATTTAGTATAACAGATAGGCTGCTAAGTGCAGGTTTGGGATGCCCGGCGGCCTGGTGTTTTTTTTGTTAAAGGCAGACCAAAAACCAATTCAAAATGCAATACTTTGATTAAGCTGAGGAAGGATGAACAAGCGTATTTAGTATAACAGATAGGCTGCTAAGTGCAGGTTTAGGATGCCCTGTGGCCTGGTGTATTTTTTTGTTAAAGGCAGACCAAAAACCAATTCAAAATGCAATACTTTGATTAAGCTGAGAAGGATGAACAAGCGAATTTAGCATAACAGATAGGCTGCTAAGTGCAGGTTTGGGATGCCCTGCGGCCTGGTGTTTTTTTTGTTAAAGGCAGACAAAAAACCAATTAAAAATGCAATACTTTGATTAAGCTGAGAAGGATGAACAAGCGTATTTAGCATAACAGATAATCTGCTAGGTGCAGGTTTGGGATGCCCTACGGCCTGGTGTTTTTTTTGTTAAAGACAGACCAAAAACCAATTCAAAATGCAATACTTTGATTAAGCTGAGAAGGATGAACAAGCATATTTAGCATAACAGATAGGCTGCTAAGTGCAGGTTGGGATGCCCTGCGGCCTGGTGTTTTTTTTGTTAAAGGCAGACCAAAAACCAATTCAAAATGCAAAACTTTGATTAAGCTGAGAAGGATGAACAAGCGTATTTAGCATAACAGATAGGCTGCTAAGTGCAGGTTTGGGATGCCCTGCAGCCTGGTGTTTTTTTTGTTAAAGGCAGACCAAAAACCAATCCAAAATGCAACACTTTGATTAAGCTGAGGAAGGATGATCAAGCGTATTTAGTATAACAGATAGGCTGCTAAGTGCAGGTTTGGGATGCCCTGCGGCCTGGTGTTTTTTTTGTTAAAGGCAGACCAAAAGCCAATTCAAAATGCAATACTTTGAGTAAGCTGAGAAGGATGAACAAGCGTATTTAGCATAACAGATAGGCTGCTAAGTGCAGGTTTGGGATGCCCTGCGGCCTGGTGTTTTTTTTGTTAAAGGCAGACCAAAAGCCAATTCAAAATGCAATACTTTGAGTAAGCTGAGAAGGATGAACAAGCGTATTTAGCATAACAGATAGGCTGCTAAGTGCCGGTTTGGGATTCCCTACGGCCTGGTGTTTTTTTTGTTAAAGACAGACCAAAAACCAATTCAAAATGCAATACTTTGATTAAGCTGAGAAGGATGAACAAGCGTATTAGCATAACAGATAGGCTGCTAAGTGCAGGTTTAGGATGCCCTGCGGCCTGGTGTTTTTTTTGTTAAAGGCAGACCAAAAACCAATTCAAAATGCAATACTTTGATTAAGCTGAGAAGGATGAACAAGCGTTTTTATCATAAAAGATAGGCTGCAAAGTGCAGGTTTGAGATGCCCTGTGGCCTGGTGTTTTTTTTGTTAAAGACAGACCAAAAACCAATTTAAAATGCAATACTTTGATTAAGCTGAGAAGCATGAACAAGCGTATTTAGCATAACAGATAGGCTGCTAAGTGCAGGTTTAGGATGCCCTGCGGCCTGTTGATTTTTTTGTTAAAGGCAGACCAAAATCCAATTCAAAATGCAATACTTTGATTAAGCTGAGGAAGGATGAACAAGCGTATTTAGTATAACAGATAGGCTGCTAAGTGCAGGTTTGGGATGCCCTGTGGCCTGGTGTTTTTTTGTTAAAGGCAGACCAAAAACCAATTCAAAATGCAATACTTTGATTAAGCTGAGGAAGGATGAACAAGCGTATTTAGTATAACAGATAGGCTGCTAAGTGCAGGTTTGGGATACCCAGGTGGGCTGGTGTTTTTTTTGTTAAAGGCAGACCAAAAACCAATTCAAAATGCAATACTTTGATTAAGCTGAGAAGGATGAACAAGCGTATTTAGCATAACAGATAGGCTGCTAAGTGCAGGTTTGGGATGCCCTGCGGCCTGGTGTTTTTTTTGTTAAAGGCAGAAAAAAAACCAATTAAAAATGCAATACTTTGATTAAGCTGAGAAGGATGAACAAGCGTATTTAGCATAACAGATAATCTGCTAGGTGCAGGTTTGGGATGCCCTACGGCCTGGTGTTTTTTTTGTTAAAGACAGACCAAAAACCAATTCAAAATGCAATACTTTGATTAAGCTGAGAAGGATGAACAAGCGTATTAGCATAACAGATAGGCTGCTAAGTGCAGGTTTAGGATGCCCTGCGGCCTGGTGTTTTTTTTGTTAAAGGCAGACCAAAAACCAATTCAAAATGCAATACTTTGATTAAGCTGAGAAGGATGAACAAGCATATTTAGCATAACAGATAGGCTGCTAAGTGCAGGTTGGGATGCCCTGCGGCCTGGTGTTTTTTTTGTTAAAGGCAGACCAAAAACCAATTCAAAATGCAAAACTTTGATTAAGCTGAGAAGGATGAACAAGCGTATTTAGCATAACAGATAGGCTGCTAAGTGCAGGTTTGGGATGCCCTGCGGCCTGGTGTTTTTTTTTGTTAAGGGCAGACCAAAAACCAATCCAAAATGCAATACTTTGATTAAGCTGAGGAAGGATGATCAAGCGTATTTAGTATAACAGATAGGCTGCTAAGTGCAGGTTTGGGATGCCCTGCGGCCTGGTGTTTTTTTTGTTAAAGGCAGACCAAAAGCCAATTCAAAATGCAATACTTTGAGTAAGCTGAGAAGGATGAACAAGCGTATTTAGCATAACAGATAGGCTGCTAAGTGCAGGTTTGGGATGCCCTACGGCCTGGTGTTTTTTTTGTTAAAGACAGACTAAAAACCAATTCAAAATGCAATACTTTGATTAAGCTGAGGAAGGATGAACAAGCGTATTTAGTATAACAGATAGGCTGCTAAGTGCAGGTTTGGGATGCCCTGCGGCCTGGTGTTTTTTTTGTTAAAGGCAGACCAAAAACCAATTCAAAATGCAATACTTTGATTAAGCTGAGGAAGGATGAACAAGCGTATTTAGTATAACAGATAGGCTGCTAAGTGCAGGTTTGGGATGCCCTTTGGCCTTGTGTTTTTTTTGTTAAAGGCAGACCAAAAGCCAATTCAAAATGCAATACTTTGATTAAGCTGAGGAAGGATGAACAAGCGTATTTAGTATAACAGATAGGCTGCTAAGTGCAGGTTTGGGATGCCCTGTGGCCTGGTGTTTTTTTGTTAAAGGCATACCAAAAACCAATTCAAAATGCAATACTTTGATTAAGCTAAGGAGGTTCAACAAGCGTATTTAGTATAAAAGATAGGCTGCTAAGTGCAGGTTTGGGATACCCAGGTGGGCTGGTGTTTTTTTTGTTAAAGGCAGACCAAAAACCAATTCAAAATGCAATACTTTGATTAAGCCGAGAAAGGATGAACAAGCAAATTTAGTATAACAAGATAGGTTGCAAAGTGAAGGTTTGGGATGCCCTGCGGCCTGGTGTTTTTTTTGTTAAAGGCAGACCAAAAACCAATTCAAAATGCAATACTTTGAGTAAGCTGAGGAAGGATGAACAAGCGTATTTAGTATAACAGATAGGCTGCTAAGTGCAGGTTTGGGATGCCCTGTGGCCTGGTGTTTTTTTGTTAAAGGCAGACCAAAAACCAATTCAAAATGCAATACTTTGATTAAGCTGAGGAAGGAAGAACAAGCGTATTTAGTATAACAGATAGGCTGCTAAGTGCAGGTTTGGGATGCCCTGCGGCCTGGTGTTTTTTTTGTTAAAGGCAGACCAAAAACCAATTCAAAATGCAATACTTTGATTAAGCTGAGAAGGATGAACAAGCATATTTAGCATAACAGATAGGCTGCTAAGTGCAGGTTTGGGATACCCTGCGGCCTGGTGTTTTTTTTGTTAAAGGCAGACCAAAAACCAATTCAAAATGCAATACTTTGATTAAGCTGAGGAGGATCAACAAGCGTATTTAGTATAAAAGATAGGCTGCTAAGTGCAGGTTTGGGATACCCAGGTGGGCTGATGTTTTTTTTGTTAAAGGCAGACTAAAAACCAATTCAAAATGCAATACTTTGATTAAGCTGAGAAAGGATGAACAAGCGTATTTAGTATAAAAGATAGGCTGCTAAGTGCAGGTTTGGGATACCCAGGTGGGCTGGTGTTTTTTTTTTGTTAAAGTCAGACCAAAAACCAATTCAAAATGCAATACTTTGATTAAGCTGAGGAAGGATGAACAAGCGTATTTAGTATAACAGATAGGCTGCTAAGTGCAGGTTTGGGATGCCCTGCGGCCTGGTGTTTTTTTTGTTAAAGGCAGACCAAAAACCAATTCAAAATGCAATACTTTGATTAAGCTGAGGAAGGATGAACAAGCGTATTTAGTATAACAGATAGGCTGCTAAGTGCAGGTTTGGGATGCCCTTTGGCCTTGTGTTTTTTTGTTAAAGGCAGACCAAAAACCAATTCAAAATGCAATACTTTGATTAAGCTGAGGAAGGATGAACAAGCGTATTTAGTATAACAGATAGGCTGCTAAGTGCAGGTTTGGGATACCCAGGTGGGCTGGTGTTTTTTTTTTGTTAAAGGCAGACCAAAAACCTATTCAAAATGCAATACTTTGATTAAGCTGAGGAGGATCAACAAGTGTATTTAGTATAACAGATAGGCTGCTAAGTGCAGGTTTGGGATGCCCTACGACCTGGTGTTTTTTTTGTTAAAGACAGACCAAAAACCAATTTAAAATGCAATACTTTGATTAAGCTGAGAAGGATGAACAAGCGTATTAGCATAACAGATAGGCTGCTAAGTGCAGGTTTAGGATGCCCTGCGGCCTGGTGTTTTTTTTGTTAAAGGCAGACCAAAAACCAATTCAAAATGCAATACTTTGATTAAGCTGAGAAGGATGAACAAGCGTTTTTAGCATAACAGATAGGCTGCTAAGTGCAGGTTTGAGATGCCCTACGGCCTGGTGTTTTTTTTGTTAAAGACAGACCAAAAACCAATTTAAAATGCAATACTTTGATTAAGCTGAGAAGCATGAACAAGCGTATTTAGCATAACAGATAGGCTGCTAAGTGCAGGTTTAGGATGCCCTGCGGCCTGGTGATTTTTTTGGTAAAGGCAGACCAAAATCCAATTCAAAATGCAATACTTTGATTAAGCTGAGGAAGGATGAACAAGCGTATTTAGTATAACAGATAGGCTGCTAAGTGCAGGTTTGGGATGCCCTGTGGCCTGGTGTTTTTTTGTTAAAGGCAGACCAAAAACCAATTCAAAATGCAATACTTTGATTAAGCTGAGGAAGGATGAACAAGCGTATTTAGTATAACAGATAGGCTGCTAAGTGCAGGTTTGGGATGCCCTGCGGCCTGGTGTTTTTTTTGTTAAAGGCAGACCAAAAACCAATTCAAAATGCAATACTTTGATTAAGCTGAGGAAGGATGAACAAGCGTATTTAGTATAACAGATAGGCTGCTAAGTGCAGGTTTGGGATACCCAGGTGGGCTGGTGTTTTTTTTTGTTAAAGGCAGACCAAAAACCAATTCAAAATGCAATACTTTGAATAAGCTGAGAAAGGATGAACAAGCGTATTTAGTATAACAGATAGGCTGCTAAGTGCAGGTTTGGGATACCCAGGTGGGCTGGTGTTTTTTTTGTTAAAGGCAGACCAAAAACCAATTCAAAATGCAATACTTTGATTAAGCTGAGAAGGATGAACAAGCGTATTTAGCATAACAGATAGGCTGCTAAGTGCAGGTTTGGGATGCCCTGCGGCCTGGTGTTTTTTTTGTTAAAGGCAGAAAAAAAACCAATTAAAAATGCAATACTTTGATTAAGCTGAGAAGGATGAACAAGTGTATTTAGCATAACAGATAATCTGCTAGGTGCAGGTTTGGGATGCCCTACGGCCTGGTGTTTTTTTTGTTAAAGACAGACCAAAAACCAATTCAAAATGCAATACTTTGATTAAGCTGAGAAGGATGAACAAGCATATTTAGCATAACAGATAGGCTGCTAAGTGCAGGTTGGGATGCCCTGCGGCCTGGTGTTTTTTTTGTTAAAGGCAGACCAAAAACCAATTCAAAATGCAAAACTTTGATTAAGCTGAGAAGGATGAACAAGCGTATTTAGCATAACAGATAGGCTGCTAAGTGCAGGTTTGGGATGCCCTGCGGCCTGGTGTTTTTTTTGTTAAAGGCAGACCAAAAACCAATCCAAAATGCAATACTTTGATTAAGCTGAGGAAGGATGATCAAGCGTATTTAGTATAACAGATAGGCTGCTAAGTGCAGGTTTGGGATGCCCTGCGGCCTGGTGTTTTTTTTGTTAAAGGCAGACCAAAAGCCAATTCAAAATGCAATACTTTGAGTAAGCTGAGAAGGATGAACAAGCGTATTTAGCATAACAGATAGGCTGCTAAGTGCAGGTTTGGGATGCCCTACGGCCTGGTGTTTTTTTGTTAAAGACAGACTAAAAACCAATTCAAAATGCAATACTTTGATTAAGCTGAGGAAGGATAAACAAGCGTATTTAGTATAACAGATAGGCTGCTAAGTGCAGGTTTGGGATGCCCTGCGGCCTGGTGTTTTTTTTGTTAAAGGCAGACCAAAAACCAATTCAAAATGCAATACTTTGATTAAGCTGAGGAAGGATGAACAAGCGTATTTAGTATAACAGATAGGCTGCTAAGTGCAGGTTTGGGATGCCCTTTGGCCTTGTGTTTTTTTTGTTAAAGGCAGACCAAAAGCCAATTCAAAATGCAATACTTTGATTAAGCTGAGGAAGGATGAACAAGCGTATTTAGTATAACAGATAGGCTGCTAAGTGCAGGTTTGGGATGCCCTGTGGCCTGGTGTTTTTTTGTTAAAGGCATACCAAAAACCAATTCAAAATGCAATACTTTGATTAAGCTAAGGAGGTTCAACAAGCGTATTTAGTATAAAAGATAGGCTGCTAAGTGCAGGTTTGGGATACCCAGGTGGGCTGGTGTTTTTTTTGTTAAAGGCAGACCAAAAACCAATTCAAAATGCAATACTTTGATTAAGCCGAGAAAGGATGAACAAGCAAATTTAGTATAACAAGATAGGTTGCAAAGTGAAGGTTTGGGATGCCCTGCGGCCTGGTGTTTTTTTTGTTAAAGGCAGACCAAAAACCAATTCAAAATGCAATACTTTGATTAAGCTGAGAAGGATGAACAAGCATATTTAGCATAACAGATAGGCTGCTAAGTGCAGGTTTGGGATACCCTGCGGCCTGGTGTTTTTTTTGTTAAAGGCAGACCAAAAACCAATTCAAAATGCAATACTTTGATTAAGCTGAGGAGGATCAACAAGCGTATTTAGTATAAAAGATAGGCTGCTAAGTGCAGGTTTGGGATACCCAGGTGGGCTGATGTTTTTTTTGTTAAAGGCAGACCAAAAACCAATTCAAAATGCAATACTTTGATTAAGCTGAGAAAGGATGAACAAGCGTATTTAGTATAAAAGATAGGCTGCTAAGTGCAGGTTTGGGATACCCAGGTGGGCTGGTGTTTTTTTTTTGTTAAAGTCAGACCAAAAACCAATTCAAAATGCAATACTTTGATTAAGCTGAGGAAGGATGAACAAGCGTATTTAGTATAACAGATAGGCTGCTAAGTGCAGGTTTGGGATGCCCTGCGGCCTGGTGTTTTTTTTGTTAAAGGCAGACCAAAAACCAATTCAAAATGCAATACTTTGATTAAGCTGAGGAAGGATGAACAAGCGTATTTAGTATAACAGATAGGCTGCTAAGTGCAGGTTTGGGATGCCCTTTGGCCTTGTGTTTTTTTGTTAAAGGCAGACCAAAAACCAATTCAAAATGCAATACTTTGATTAAGCTGAGGAAGGATGAACAAGCGTATTTAGTATAACAGATAGGCTGCTAAGTGCAGGTTTGGGATACCCAGGTGGGCTGGTGTTTTTTTTTTGTTAAAGGCAGACCAAAAACCTATTCAAAATGCAATACTTTGATTAAGCTGAGGAGGATCAACAAGTGTATTTAGTATAACAGATAGGCTGCTAAGTGCAGGTTTGGGATGCCCTACGACCTGGTGTTTTTTTTGTTAAAGACAGACCAAAAACCAATTTAAAATGCAATACTTTGATTAAGCTGAGAAGGATGAACAAGCGTATTAGCATAACAGATAGGCTGCTAAGTGCAGGTTTAGGATGCCCTGCGGCCTGGTGTTTTTTTTGTTAAAGGCAGACCAAAAACCAATTCAAAATGCAATACTTTGATTAAGCTGAGAAGGATGAACAAGCGTTTTTAGCATAACAGATAGGCTGCTAAGTGCAGGTTTGAGATGCCCTACGGCCTGGTGTTTTTTTTGTTAAAGACAGACCAAAAACCAATTTAAAATGCAATACTTTGATTAAGCTGAGAAGCATGAACAAGCGTATTTAGCATAACAGATAGGCTGCTAAGTGCAGGTTTAGGATGCCCTGCGGCCTGGTGATTTTTTTGGTAAAGGCAGACCAAAATCCAATTCAAAATGCAATACTTTGATTAAGCTGAGGAAGGATGAACAAGCGTATTTAGTATAACAGATAGGCTGCTAAGTGCAGGTTTGGGATGCCCTGTGGCCTGGTGTTTTTTTGTTAAAGGCAGACCAAAAACCAATTCAAAATGCAATACTTTGATTAAGCTGAGGAAGGATGAACAAGCGTATTTAGTATAACAGATAGGCTGCTAAGTGCAGGTTTGGGATGCCCTGCGGCCTGGTGTTTTTTTTGTTAAAGGCAGACCAAAAACCAATTCAAAATGCAATACTTTGATTAAGCTGAGGAAGGATGAACAAGCGTATTTAGTATAACAGATAGGCTGCTAAGTGCAGGTTTGGGATACCCAGGTGGGCTGGTGTTTTTTTTTGTTAAAGGCAGACCAAAAACCAATTCAAAATGCAATACTTTGAATAAGCTGAGAAAGGATGAACAAGTGTATTTAGTATAACAGATAGGCTGCTAAGTGCAGGTTTGGGATACCCAGGTGGGCTGGTGTTTTTTTTGTTAAAGGCAGACCAAAAACCAATTCAAAATGCAATACTTTGATTAAGCTGAGGAAGGATGAACAAGCATATTTAGTATAACAGATAGGCTGCTAAGTGCAGGTTTGGGATGCCCTGTGGCCTGGTGATTTTTTGTTAAAGGCAGACCAAAAACCAATTCAAAATGCAATACTTTGATTAAGCTGAGGAAAGATGAACAAGCGTATTTAGTATAACAGATAGGCTGCTAAGTGCAGGTTTGGGATACCCAGGTGGGCTGGTGTTTTTTTTTGTTAAAGGCAGACCAAAAACCAATTCAAAATGCAATACTTTGATTAAGCTGAGAAAGGATGAACAAGCGTATTTAGTATAACAGATAGGCTGCTAAGTGCAGGTTTGGGATACCCAGGTGGGCTGGTGTTTTTTTTGTTAAAGGCAGACCAAAAACCAATTCAAAATGCAATACTTTGATTAAGCTGAGGAAGGATGAACAAGCGTATTTAGTATAACAGATAGGCTGCTAAGTGCAGGTTTGGGATGCCCGGCGGCCTGGTGTTTTTTTTGTTAAAGGCAGACCAAAAACCAATTCAAAATGCAATACTTTGATTAAGCTGAGGAAGGATGAACAAGCGTATTTAGTATAACAGATAGGCTGCTAAGTGCAGGTTTAGGATGCCCTGTGGCCTGGTGTTTTTTTTGTTAAAGGCAGACCAAAAACCAATTCAAAATGCAATACTTTGATTAAGCTGAGAAGGATGAACAAGCGAATTTAGCATAACAGATAGGCTGCTAAGTGCAGGTTTGGGATGCCCTGCGGCCTGGTGTTTTTTTTGTTAAAGGCAGACAAAAAACCAATTAAAAATGCAATGCTTTGATTAAGCTGAGAAGGATGAACAAGCGTATTTAGCATAACAGATAATCTGCTATGTGCAGGTTTGGGATGCCCTACGGCCTGGTGTTTTTTTTGTTAAAGACAGACCAAAAACCAATTCAAAATGCAATACTTTGATTAAGCTGAGAAGGATGAACAAGCATATTTAGCATAACAGATAGGCTGCTAAGTGCAGGTTGGGATGCCCTGCGGCCTGGTGTTTTTTTTGTTAAAGGCAGACCAAAAACCAATTCAAAATGCAAAACTTTGATTAAGCTGAGAAGGATGAACAAGCGTATTTAGCATAACAGATAGGCTGCTAAGTGCAGGTTTGGGATGCCCTGCAGCCTGGTGTTTTTTTTGTTAAAGGCAGACCAAAAACCAATCCAAAATGCAACACTTTGATTAAGCTGAGGAAGGATGATCAAGCGTATTTAGTATAACAGATAGGCTGCTAAGTGCAGGTTTGGGATGCCCTGCGGCCTGGTGTTTTTTTTGTTAAAGGCAGACCAAAAGCCAATTCAAAATGCAATACTTTGAGTAAGCTGAGAAGGATGAACAAGCGTATTTAGCATAACAGATAGGCTGCTAAGTGCAGGTTTGGGATGCCCTGCGGCCTGGTGTTTTTTTTGTTAAAGGCAGACCAAAAGCCAATTCAAAATGCAATACTTTGAGTAAGCTGAGAAGGATGAACAAGCGTATTTAGCATAACAGATAGGCTGCTAAGTGCAGGTTTGGGATGCCCTGCGGCCTGGTGTTTTTTTTTGTTAAAGACAGACCAAAAACCAATTCAAAATGCAATACTTTGATTAAGCTGAGAAGGATGAACAAGCGTATTAGCATAACAGATAGGCTGCTAAGTGCAGGTTTAGGATGCCCTGCGGCCTGGTGTTTTTTTTGTTAAAGGCAGACCAAAAACCAATTCAAAATGCAATACTTTGATTAAGCTGAGAAGGATGAACAAGCGTTTTTAGCATAACAGATAGACTGCAAAGTGCAGGTTTGAGATGCCCTACGGCCTGGTGTTTTTTTTGTTAAAGACAGACCAAAAACCAATTTAAAATGCAATACTTTGATTAAGCTGAGGAAGGATGAACAAGCGTATTTAGTATAACAGATAGGCTGCTAAGTGCAGGTTTGGGATACCCAGGTGGGCTGGTGTTTTTTTTGTTAAAGGCAGACCAAAAACCAATTCAAAATGCAATACTTTGATTAAGCTGAGAAGGATGAACAAGCGTATTTAGCATAACAGATAGGCTGCTAAGTGCAGGTTTGGGATGCCCTGCGGCCTGGTGTTTTTTTTGTTAAAGGCAGAAAAAAAACCAATTCAAAATGCAATACTTTGATTAAGCTGAGAAGGATGAACAAGCGTATTTAGCATAACAGATAATCTGCTAGGTGCAGGTTTGGGATGCCCTACGGCCTGGTGTTTTTTTTGTTAAAGACAGACTAAAAACCAATTCAAAATGCAATACTTTGATTAAGCTGAGGAAGGATGAACAAGCGTATTTAGTATTACAGATAGGCTGCTAAGTGCAGGTTTGGGATGCCCTGCGGCCTGGTGTTTTTTTTGTTAAAGGCAGACCAAAAACCAATTCAAAATGCAATACTTTGATTAAGCTGAGGAAGGATGAACAAGCATATTTAGTATAACAGATAGGCTGCTAAGTGCAGGTTTGGGATGCCCTGTGGCCTGGTGTTTTTTTGTTAAAGGCAGACCAAAAACCAATTCAAAATGCAATACTTTGATTAAGCTGAGGAAGGATGAACAAGCGTATTTAGTATAACAGATAGGCTGCTAAGTGCAGGTTTGGGATACCCAGGTGGGCTGGTGTTTTTTTTTTGTTAAAGGCAGACCAAAAACCTATTCAAAATGCAATACTTTGATTAAGCTGAGGAGGATCAACAAGTGTATTTAGTATAACAGATAGGCTGCTAAGTGCAGGTTTGGGATGCCCTACGACCTGGTGTTTTTTTTGTTAAAGACAGACCAAAAACCAATTTAAAATGCAATACTTTGATTAAGCTGAGAAGGATGAACAAGCGTATTAGCATAACAGATAGGCTGCTAAGTGCAGGTTTAGGATGCCCTGCGGCCTGGTGTTTTTTTTGTTAAAGGCAGACCAAAAACCAATTCAAAATGCAATACTTTGATTAAGCTGAGAAGGATGAACAAGCGTACTTAGTATAACAGATAGGCTGCTAAGTGCAGGTTTGGGATGCCCTGTGGCCTGGTGTTTTTTTGTTAAAGGCAGACCAAAAACCAATTCAAAATGCAATACTTTGATTAAGCTGAGGAAGGATGAACAAGCGTATTTAGTATAACAGATAGGCTGCTAAGTGCAGGTTTGGGATGCCCTGCGGCCTGGTGTTTTTTTTGTTAAAGGCAGACCAAAAACCAATTCAAAATGCAATCCTTTGATTAAGCTGAGGAAGGATGAACAAGCGTATTTAGTATAACAGATAGGCTGCTAAGTGCAGGTTTGGGATACCCAGGTGGGCTGGTGTTTTTTTTTGTTAAAGGCAGACCAAAAACCAATTCAAAATGCAATACTTTGAATAAGCTGAGAAAGGATGAACAAGCGTATTTAGTATAACAGATAGGCTGCTAAGTGCAGGTTTGGGATACCCAGGTGGGCTGGTGTTTTTTTTGTTAAAGGCAGACCAAAAACCAATTCAAAATGCAATACTTTGATTAAGCTGAGGAAGGATGAACAAGCATATTTAGTATAACAGATAGGCTGCTAAGTGCAGGTTTGGGATGCCCTGTGGCCTGGTGATTTTTTGTTAAAGGCAGACCAAAAACCAATTCAAAATGCAATACTTTGATTAAGCTGAGGAAAGATGAACAAGCGTATTTAGTATAACAGATAGGCTGCTAAGTGCAGGTTTGGGATACCCAGGTGGGCTGGTGTTTTTTTTTGTTAAAGGCAGACCAAAAACCAATTCAAAATGCAATACTTTGATTAAGCTGAGAAAGGATGAACAAGCGTATTTAGTATAACAGATAGGCTGCTAAGTGCAGGTTTGGGATACCCAGGTGGGCTGGTGTTTTTTTTGTTAAAGGCAGACCAAAAACCAATTCAAAATGCAATACTTTGATTAAGCTGAGGAAGGATGAACAAGCGTATTTAGTATAACAGATAGGCTGCTAAGTGCAGGTTTGGGATGCCCGGCGGCCTGGTGTTTTTTTTGTTAAAGGCAGACCAAAAACCAATTCAAAATGCAATACTTTGATTAAGCTGAGGAAGGATGAACAAGCGTATTTAGTATAACAGATAGGCTGCTAAGTGCAGGTTTAGGATGCCCTGTGGCCTGGTGTATTTTTTTGTTAAAGGCAGACCAAAAACCAATTCAAAATGCAATACTTTGATTAAGCTGAGAAGGATGAACAAGCGAATTTAGCATAACAGATAGGCTGCTAAGTGCAGGTTTGGGATGCCCTGCGGCCTGGTGTTTTTTTTGTTAAAGGCAGACAAAAAACCAATTAAAAATGCAATACTTTGATTAAGCTGAGAAGGATGAACAAGCGTATTTAGCATAACAGATAATCTGCTAGGTGCAGGTTTGGGATGCCCTACGGCCTGGTGTTTTTTTTGTTAAAGACAGACCAAAAACCAATTCAAAATGCAATACTTTGATTAAGCTGAGAAGGATGAACAAGCATATTTAGCATAACAGATAGGCTGCTAAGTGCAGGTTGGGATGCCCTGCGGCCTGGTGTTTTTTTTGTTAAAGGCAGACCAAAAACCAATTCAAAATGCAAAACTTTGATTAAGCTGAGAAGGATGAACAAGCGTATTTAGCATAACAGATAGGCTGCTAAGTGCAGGTTTGGGATGCCCTGCAGCCTGGTGTTTTTTTTGTTAAAGGCAGACCAAAAACCAATCCAAAATGCAACACTTTGATTAAGCTGAGGAAGGATGATCAAGCGTATTTAGTATAACAGATAGGCTGCTAAGTGCAGGTTTGGGATGCCCTGCGGCCTGGTGTTTTTTTTGTTAAAGGCAGACCAAAAGCCAATTCAAAATGCAATACTTTGAGTAAGCTGAGAAGGATGAACAAGCGTATTTAGCATAACAGATAGGCTGCTAAGTGCAGGTTTGGGATGCCCTGCGGCCTGGTGTTTTTTTTGTTAAAGGCAGACCAAAAGCCAATTCAAAATGCAATACTTTGAGTAAGCTGAGAAGGATGAACAAGCGTATTTAGCATAACAGATAGGCTGCTAAGTGCAGGTTTGGGATGCCCTACGGCCTGGTGTTTTTTTTGTTAAAGACAGACCAAAAACCAATTCAAAATGCAATACTTTGAGTAAGCTGAGAAGGATGAACAAGCGTATTTAGCATAACAGATAGGCTGCTAAGTGCCGGTTTGGGATGCCCTACGGCCTGGTGTTTTTTTTGTTAAAGACAGACCAAAAACCAATTCAAAATGCAATACTTTGATTAAGCTGAGAAGGATGAACAAGCGTATTAGCATAACAGATAGGCTGCTAAGTGCAGGTTTAGGATGCCCTGCGGCCTGGTGTTTTTTTTGTTAAAGGCAGACCAAAAACCAATTCAAAATGCAATACTTTGATTAAGCTGAGAAGGATGAACAAGCGTTTTTATCATAAAAGATAGGCTGCAAAGTGCAGGTTTGAGATGCCCTACGGCCTGGTGTTTTTTTTGTTAAAGACAGACCAAAAACCAATTTAAAATGCAATACTTTGATTAAGCTGAGAAGCATGAACAAGCGTATTTAGCATAACAGATAGGCTGCTAAGTGCAGGTTTAGGATGCCCTGCGGCCTGTTGATTTTTTTGTTAAAGGCAGACCAAAATCCAATTCAAAATGCAATACTTTGATTAAGCTGAGGAAGGATGAACAAGCGTATTTAGTATAACAGATAGGCTGCTAAGTGCAGGTTTGGGATGCCCTGTGGCCTGGTGTTTTTTTGTTAAAGGCAGACCAAAAACCAATTCAAAATGCAATACTTTGATTAAGCTGAGGAAGGATGAACAAGCGTATTTAGTATAACAGATAGGCTGCTAAGTGCAGGTTTGGGATACCCAGGTGGGCTGGTGTTTTTTTTGTTAAAGGCAGACCAAAAACCAATTCAAAATGCAATACTTTGATTAAGCTGAGAAGGATGAACAAGCGTATTTAGCATAACAGATAGGCTGCTAAGTGCAGGTTTGGGATGCCCTGCGGCCTGGTGTTTTTTTTGTTAAAGGCAGAAAAAAAACCAATTAAAAATGCAATACTTTGATTAAGCTGAGAAGGATGAACAAGCGTATTTAGCATAACAGATAATCTGCTAGGTGCAGGTTTGGGATGCCCTACGGCCTGGTGTTTTTTTTGTTAAAGACAGACCAAAAACCAATTCAAAATGCAATACTTTGATTAAGCTGAGAAGGATGAACAAGCATATTAGCATAACAGATAGGCTGCTAAGTGCAGGTTTAGGATGCCCTGCGGCCTGGTGTTTTTTTTGTTAAAGGCAGACCAAAAACCAATTCAAAATGCAATACTTTGATTAAGCTGAGAAGGATGAACAAGCGTTTTTAGCATAAAAGATAGGCTGCAAAGTGCAGGTTTGAGATGCCCTACGGCCTGGTGTTTTTTTTGTTAAAGACAGACCAAAAACCAATTTAAAATGCAATACTTTGATTAAGCTGAGAAGCATGAACAAGCGTATTTAGCATAACAGATAGGCTGCTAAGTGCAGGTTTAGGATGCCCTGCGGCCTGTTGATTTTTTTGTTAAAGGCAGACCAAAATCCAATTCAAAATGCAATACTTTGATTAAGCTGAGGAAGGATGAACAAGCGTATTTAGTATAACAGATAGGCTGCTAAGTGCAGGTTTGGGATGCCCTGTGGCCTGGTGTTTTTTTGTTAAAGGCAGACCAAAAACCAATTCAAAATGCAATACTTTGATTAAGCTGAGGAAGGATGAACAAGCGTATTTAGTATAACAGATAGGCTGCTAAGTGCAGGTTTGGGATACCCAGGTGGGCTGGTGTTTTTTTTGTTAAAGGCAGACCAAAAACCAATTCAAAATGCAATACTTTGATTAAGCTGAGAAGGATGAACAAGCGTATTTAGCATAACAGATAGGCTGCTAAGTGCAGGTTTGGGATGCCCTGCGGCCTGGTGTTTTTTTTGTTAAAGGCAGAAAAAAAACCAATTAAAAATGCAATACTTTGATTAAGCTGAGAAGGATGAACAAGTGTATTTAGCATAACAGATAATCTGCTAGGTGCAGGTTTGGGATGCCCTACGGCCTGGTGTTTTTTTTGTTAAAGACAGACCAAAAACCAATTCAAAATACTTTGATTAAGCTGAGAAGGATGAACAAGCATATTTAGCATAACAGATAGGCTGCTAAGTGCAGGTTGGGATGCCCTGCGGCCTGGTGTTTTTTTTGTTAAAGGCAGACCAAAAACCAATTCAAAATGCAAAACTTGGATTAAGCTGAGAAGGATGAACAAGCGTATTTAGCATAACAGATAGGCTGCTAAGTGCAGGTTTGGGATGCCCTGCGGCCTGGTGTTTTTTTTGTTAAAGGCAGACCAAAAACCAATCCAAAATGCAATACTTTGATTAAGCTGAGGAAGGATGATCAAGCGTATTTAGTATAACAGATAGGCTGCTAAGTGCAGGTTTGGGATGCCCTGCGGCCTGGTGTTTTTTTTGTTAAAGGCAGACCAAAAGCCAATTCAAAATGCAATACTTTGAGTAAGCTGAGAAGGATGAACAAGCGTATTTAGCATAACAGATAGGCTGCTAAGTGCAGGTTTGGGATGCCCTACGGCCTGGTGTTTTTTTTGTTAAAGACAGACTAAAAACCAATTCAAAATGCAATACTTTGATTAAGCTGAGGAAGGATGAACAAGCGTATTTAGTATAACAGATAGGCTGCTAAGTGCAGGTTTGGGATGCCCTGCGGCCTGGTGTTTTTTTTGTTAAAGGCAGACCAAAAACCAATTCAAAATGCAATACTTTGATTAAGCTGAGGAAGGATGAACAAGCGTATTTAGTATAACAGATAGGCTGCTAAGTGCAGGTTTGGGATGCCCTTTGGCCTTGTGTTTTTTTTGTTAAAGGCAGACCAAAAGCCAATTCAAAATGCAATACTTTGATTAAGCTGAGGAAGGATGAACAAGCGTATTTAGTATAACAGATAGGCTGCTAAGTGCAGGTTTGGGATGCCCTGTGGCCTGGTGTTTTTTTGTTAAAGGCATACCAAAAACCAATTCAAAATGCAATACTTTGATTAAGCTAAGGAGGTTCAACAAGCGTATTTAGTATAAAAGATAGGCTGCTAAGTGCAGGTTTGGGATACCCAGGTGGGCTGGTGTTTTTTTTGTTAAAGGCAGACCAAAAACCAATTCAAAATGCAATACTTTGATTAAGCCGAGAAAGGATGAACAAGCAAATTTAGTATAACAAGATAGGTTGCAAAGTGAAGGTTTGGGATGCCCTGCGGCCTGGTGTTTTTTTTGTTAAAGGCAGACCAAAAACCAATTCAAAATGCAATACTTTGAGTAAGCTGAGGAAGGATGAACAAGCGTATTTAGTATAACAGATAGGCTGCTAAGTGCAGGTTTGGGATGCCCTGTGGCCTGGTGTTTTTTTGTTAAAGGCAGACCAAAAACCAATTCAAAATGCAATACTTTGATTAAGCTGAGGAAGGAAGAACAAGCGTATTTAGTATAACAGATAGGCTGCTAAGTGCAGGTTTGGGATGCCCTGCGGCCTGGTGTTTTTTTTGTTAAAGGCAGACCAAAAACCAATTCAAAATGCAATACTTTGATTAAGCTGAGAAGGATGAACAAGCATATTTAGCATAACAGATAGGCTGCTAAGTGCAGGTTTGGGATACCCTGCGGCCTGGTGTTTTTTTTGTTAAAGGCAGACCAAAAACCAATTCAAAATGCAATACTTTGATTAAGCTGAGGAGGATCAACAAGCGTATTTAGTATAAAAGATAGGCTGCTAAGTGCAGGTTTGGGATACCCAGGTGGGCTGATGTTTTTTTTGTTAAAGGCAGACCAAAAACCAATTCAAAATGCAATACTTTGATTAAGCTGAGAAAGGATGAACAAGCGTATTTAGTATAAAAGATAGGCTGCTAAGTGCAGGTTTGGGATACCCAGGTGGGCTGGTGTTTTTTTTTTGTTAAAGTCAGACCAAAAACCAATTCAAAATGCAATACTTTGATTAAGCTGAGGAAGGATGAACAAGCGTATTTAGTATAACAGATAGGCTGCTAAGTGCAGGTTTGGGATGCCCTGCGGCCTGGTGTTTTTTTTGTTAAAGGCAGACCAAAAACCAATTCAAAATGCAATACTTTGATTAAGCTGAGGAAGGATGAACAAGCGTATTTAGTATAACAGATAGGCTGCTAAGTGCAGGTTTGGGATGCCCTTTGGCCTTGTGTTTTTTTGTTAAAGGCAGACCAAAAACCAATTCAAAATGCAATACTTTGATTAAGCTGAGGAAGGATGAACAAGCGTATTTAGTATAACAGATAGGCTGCTAAGTGCAGGTTTGGGATACCCAGGTGGGCTGGTGTTTTTTTTTTGTTAAAGGCAGACCAAAAACCTATTCAAAATGCAATACTTTGATTAAGCTGAGGAGGATCAACAAGTGTATTTAGTATAACAGATAGGCTGCTAAGTGCAGGTTTGGGATGCCCTACGACCTGGTGTTTTTTTTGTTAAAGACAGACCAAAAACCAATTTAAAATGCAATATTTTGATTAAGCTGAGAAGGATGAACAAGCGTATTAGCATAACAGATAGGCTGCTAAGTGCAGGTTTAGGATGCCCTGCGGCCTGGTGATTTTTTTGGTAAAGGCAGACCAAAATCCAATTCAAAATGCAATACTTTGATTAAGCTGAGGAAGGATGAACAAGCGTATTTAGTATAACAGATAGGCTGCTAAGTGCAGGTTTGGGATGCCCGGTGGCCTGGTGTTTTTTTGTTAAAGGCAGACCAAAAACCAATTCAAAAAGCAATACTTTGATTAAGCTGAGGAAGGATGAACAAGCGTATTTAGTATAACAGATAGGCTGCTAAGTGCAGGTTTGGGATGCCCTGCGGCCTGGTGTTTTTTTTGTTAAAGGCAGACCAAAAACCAATTCAAAATGCAATACTTTGATTAAGCTGAGGAAGGATGAACAAGCGTATTTAGTATAACAGATAGGCTGCTAAGTGCAGGTTTGGGATGCCCTACGACCTGGTGTTTTTTTTGTTAAAGACAGACCAAAAACCAATTTAAAATGCAATACTTTGATTAAGCTGAGAAGGATGAACAAGCGTATTAGCATAACAGATAGGCTGCTAAGTGCAGGTTTAGGATGCCCTGCGGCCTGGTGATTTTTTTGGTAAAGGCAGACCAAAATCCAATTCAAAATGCAATACTTTGATTAAGCTGAGGAAGGATGAACAAGCGTATTTAGTATAACAGATAGGCTGCTAAGTGCAGGTTTGGGATGCCCTGTGGCCTGGTGTTTTTTTGTTAAAGGCAGACCAAAAACCAATTCAAAAAGCAATACTTTGATTAAGCTGAGGAAGGATGAACAAGCGTATTTAGTATAACAGATAGGCTGCTAAGTGCAGGTTTGGGATGCCCGGCGGCCTGGTGTTTTTTTTGTTAAAGGCAGACCAAAAACCAATTCAAAATGCAATACTTTGATTAAGCTGAGGAAGGATGAACAAGCGTATTTAGTATAACAGATAGGCTGCTAAGTGCAGGTTTGGGATACCCAGGTGGGCTGGTGTTTTTTTTTGTTAAAGGCAGACCAAAAACCAATTCAAAATGCAATACTTTGAGTAAGCTGAGAAGCATGAACAAGCGTATTTAGCATAACAGATAGGCTGCTAAGTGCAGGTTTAGGATGCCCTGCGGCCTGGTGATTTTTTTGGTAAAGGCAGACCAAAATCCAATTCAAAATGCAATACTTTGATTAAGCTGAGGAAGGATGAACAAGCGTATTTAGTATAACAGATAGGCTGCTAAGTGCAGGTTTGGGATGCCCTGTGGCCTGGTGTTTTTTTGTTAAAGGCAGACCAAAAACCAATTCAAAATGCAATACTTTGATTAAGCTGAGGAAGGATGAACAAGCGTATTTAGTATAACAGATAGGCTGCTAAGTGCAGGTTTGGGATGCCCTGCGGCCTGGTGTTTTTTTTGTTAAAGGCAGACCAAAAACCAATTCAAAATGCAATACTTTGATTAAGCTGAGGAAGGATGAACAAGCGTATTTAGTATAACAGATAGGCTGCTAAGTGCAGGTTTGGGATACCCAGGTGGGCTGGTGTTTTTTTTTGTTAAAGGCAGACCAAAAACCAATTCAAAATGCAATACTTTGAATAAGCTGAGAAAGGATGAACAAGCGTATTTAGTATAACAGATAGGCTGCTAAGTGCAGGTTTGGGATACCCAGGTGGGCTGGTGTTTTTTTTGTTAAAGGCAGACCAAAAACCAATTCAAAATGCAATACTTTGATTAAGCTGAGGAAGGATGAACAAGCGTATTTAGTATAACAGATAGGCTGCTAAGTGCAGGTTTGGGATGCCCTGTGGCCTGGTGATTTTTTGTTAAAGGCAGACCAAAAACCAATTCAAAATGCAATACTTTGATTAAGCTGAGGAAAGATGAACAAGCGTATTTAGTATAACAGATAGGCTGCTAAGTGCAGGTTTGGGATACCCAGGTGGGCTGGTGTTTTTTTTTGTTAAAGGCAGACCAAAAACCAATTCAAAATGCAATACTTTGATTAAGCTGAGAAAGGATGAACAAGCGTATTTAGTATAACAGATAGGCTGCTAAGTGCAGGTTTGGGATACCCAGGTGGGCTGGTGTTTTTTTTGTTAAAGGCAGACCAAAAACCAATTCAAAATGCAATACTTTGATTAAGCTGAGGAAGGATGAACAAGCGTATTTAGTATAACAGATAGGCTGCTAAGTGCAGGTTTGGGATGCCCGGCGGCCTTGTGTTTTTTTTGTTAAAGGCAGACCAAAAGCCAATTCAAAATGCAATACTTTGATTAAGCTGAGGAAGGATGAACAAGCGTATTTAGTATAACAGATAGGCTGCTAAGTGCAGGTTTGGGATGCCCTGTGGCCTGGTGTTTTTTTGTTAAAGGCATACCAAAAACCAATTCAAAATGCAATACTTTGATTAAGCTAAGGAGGTTCAACAAGCGTATTTAGTATAAAAGATAGGCTGCTAAGTGCAGGTTTGGGATACCCAGGTGGGCTGGTGTTTTTTTTGTTAAAGGCAGACCAAAAACCAATTCAAAATGCAATACTTTGATTAAGCCGAGAAAGGATGAACAAGCAAATTTAGTATAACAAGATAGGTTGCAAAGTGAAGGTTTGGGATGCCCTGCGGCCTGGTGTTTTTTTTGTTAAAGGCAGACCAAAAACCAATTCAAAATGCAATACTTTGAGTAAGCTGAGGAAGGATGAACAAGCGTATTTAGTATAACAGATAGGCTGCTAAGTGCAGGTTTGGGATGCCCTGTGGCCTGGTGTTTTTTTGTTAAAGGCAGACCAAAAACCAATTCAAAATGCAATACTTTGATTAAGCTGAGGAAGGAAGAACAAGCGTATTTAGTATAACATATAGGCTGCTAAGTGCAGGTTTGGGATGCCCTGCGGCCTGGTGTTTTTTTTGTTAAAGGCAGACCAAAAACCAATTCAAAATGCAATACTTTGATTAAGCTGAGAAGGATGAACAAGCATATTTAGCATAACAGATAGGCTGCTAAGTGCAGGTTTGGGATACCCTGCGGCCTGGTGTTTTTTTTGTTAAAGGCAGACCAAAAACCAATTCAAAATGCAATACTTTGATTAAGCTGAGGAGGATCAACAAGCGTATTTAGTATAAAAGATAGGCTGCTAAGTGCAGGTTTGGGATACCCAGGTGGGCTGATGTTTTTTTTGTTAAAGGCAGACCAAAAACCAATTCAAAATGCAATACTTTGATTAAGCTGAGAAAGGATGAACAAGCGTATTTAGTATAAAAGATAGGCTGCTAAGTGCAAGTTTGGGATACCCAGGTGGGCTGGTGTTTTTTTTTTGTTAAAGTCAGACCAAAAACCAATTCAAAATGCAATACTTTGATTAAGCTGAGGAAGGATGAACAAGCGTATTTAGTATAACAGATAGGCTGCTAAGTGCAGGTTTGGGATGCCCTGCGGCCTGGTGTTTTTTTTTGTTAAAGGCAGACCAAAAACCAATTCAAAATGCAATACTTTGATTAAGCTGAGGAAGGATGAACAAGCGTATTTAGTATAACAGATAGGCTGCTAAGTGCAGGTTTGGGATGCCCTTTGGCCTTGTGTTTTTTTGTTAAAGGCAGACCAAAAACCAATTCAAAATGCAATACTTTGATTAAGCTGAGGAAGGATGAACAAGCGTATTTAGTATAACAGATAGGCTGCTAAGTGCAGGTTTGGGATACCCAGGTGGGCTGGTGTTTTTTTTTTGTTAAAGGCAGACCAAAAACCTATTCAAAATGCAATACTTTGATTAAGCTGAGGAGGATCAACAAGTGTATTTAGTATAACAGATAGGCTGCTAAGTGCAGGTTTGGGATGCCCTACGACCTGGTGTTTTTTTTGTTAAAGACAGACCAAAAACCAATTTAAAATGCAATACTTTGATTAAGCTGAGAAGGATGAACAAGCGTATTAGCATAACAGATAGGCTGCTAAGTGCAGGTTTAGGATGCCCTGCGGCCTGGTGTTTTTTTTGTTAAAGGCAGACCAAAAACCAATTCAAAATGCAATACTTTGATTAAGCTGAGAAGGATGAACAAGCGTTTTTAGCATAACAGATAGGCTGCTAAGTGCAGGTTTGAGATGCCCTACGGCCTGGTGTTTTTTTTGTTAAAGACAGACCAAAAACCAATTTAAAATGCAATACTTTGATTAAGCTGAGAAGCATGAACAAGCGTATTTAGCATAACAGATAGGCTGCTAAGTGCAGGTTTAGGATGCCCTGCGGCCTGGTGATTTTTTTGGTAAAGGCAGACCAAAATCCAATTCAAAATGCAATACTTTGATTAAGCTGAGGAAGGATGAACAAGCGTATTTAGTATAACAGATAGGCTGCTAAGTGCAGGTTTGGGATGCCCTGTGGCCTGGTGTTTTTTTGTTAAAGGCAGACCAAAAACCAATTCAAAATGCAATACTTTGATTAAGCTGAGGAAGGATGAACAAGCGTATTTAGTATAACAGATAGGCTGCTAAGTGCAGGTTTGGGATGCCCTGCGGCCTGGTGTTTTTTTTGTTAAAGGCAGACCAAAAACCAATTCAAAATGCAATACTTTGATTAAGCTGAGGAAGGATGAACAAGCGTATTTAGTATAACAGATAGGCTGCTAAGTGCAGGTTTGGGATACCCAGGTGGGCTGGTGTTTTTTTTTGTTAAAGGCAGACCAAAAACCAATTCAAAATGCAATACTTTGAATAAGCTGAGAAAGGATGAACAAGCGTATTTAGTATAACAGATAGGCTGCTAAGTGCAGGTTTGGGATACCCAGGTGGGCTGGTGTTTTTTTTGTTAAAGGCAGACCAAAAACCAATTCAAAATGCAATACTTTGATTAAGCTGAGGAAGGATGAACAAGCGTATTTAGTATAACAGATAGGCTGCTAAGTGCAGGTTTGGGATGCCCGGCGGCCTTGTGTTTTTTTTGTTAAAGGCAGACCAAAAGCCAATTCAAAATGCAATACTTTGATTAAGCTGAGGAAGGATGAACAAGCGTATTTAGTATAACAGATAGGCTGCTAAGTGCAGGTTTGGGATGCCCTGTGGCCTGGTGTTTTTTTGTTAAAGGCATACCAAAAACCAATTCAAAATGCAATACTTTGATTAAGCTAAGGAGGTTCAACAAGCGTATTTAGTATAAAAGATAGGCTGCTAAGTGCAGGTTTGGGATACCCAGGTGGGCTGGTGTTTTTTTTGTTAAAGGCAGACCAAAAACCAATTCAAAATGCAATACTTTGATTAAGCCGAGAAAGGATGAACAAGCAAATTTAGTATAACAAGATAGGTTGCAAAGTGAAGGTTTGGGATGCCCTGCGGCCTGGTGTTTTTTTTGTTAAAGGCAGACCAAAAACCAATTCAAAATGCAATACTTTGAGTAAGCTGAGGAAGGATGAACAAGCGTATTTAGTATAACAGATAGGCTGCTAAGTGCAGGTTTGGGATGCCCTGTGGCCTGGTGTTTTTTTGTTAAAGGCAGACCAAAAACCAATTCAAAATGCAATACTTTGATTAAGCTGAGGAAGGAAGAACAAGCGTATTTAGTATAACAGATAGGCTGCTAAGTGCAGGTTTGGGATGCCCTGCGGCCTGGTGTTTTTTTTGTTAAAGGCAGACCAAAAACCAATTCAAAATGCAATACTTTGATTAAGCTGAGAAGGATGAACAAGCATATTTAGCATAACAGATAGGCTGCTAAGTGCAGGTTTGGGATACCCTGCGGCCTGCTGTTTTTTTTGTTAAAGGCAGACCAAAAACCAATTCAAAATGCAATACTTTGATTAAGCTGAGGAGGATCAACAAGCGTATTTAGTATAAAAGATAGGCTGCTAAGTGCAGGTTTGGGATACCCAGGTGGGCTGATGTTTTTTTTGTTAAAGGCAGACCAAAAACCAATTCAAAATGCAATACTTTGATTAAGCTGAGAAAGGATGAACAAGCGTATTTAGTATAAAAGATAGGCTGCTAAGTGCAAGTTTGGGATACCCAGGTGGGCTGGTGTTTTTTTTTTGTTAAAGTCAGACCAAAAACCAATTCAAAATGCAATACTTTGATTAAGCTGAGGAAGGATGAACAAGCGTATTTAGTATAACAGATAGGCTGCTAAGTGCAGGTTTGGGATGCCCTGCGGCCTGGTGTTTTTTTTTGTTAAAGGCAGACCAAAAACCAATTCAAAATGCAATACTTTGATTAAGCTGAGGAAGGATGAACAAGCGTATTTAGTATAACAGATAGGCTGCTAAGTGCAGGTTTGGGATGCCCTTTGGCCTTGTGTTTTTTTGTTAAAGGCAGACCAAAAACCAATTCAAAATGCAATACTTTGATTAAGCTGAGGAAGGATGAACAAGCGTATTTAGTATAACAGATAGGCTGCTAAGTGCAGGTTTGGGATACCCAGGTGGGCTGGTGTTTTTTTTTTGTTAAAGGCAGACCAAAAACCTATTCAAAATGCAATACTTTGATTAAGCTGAGGAGGATCAACAAGTGTATTTAGTATAACAGATAGGCTGCTAAGTGCAGGTTTGGGATGCCCTACGACCTGGTGTTTTTTTTGTTAAAGACAGACCAAAAACCAATTTAAAATGCAATACTTTGATTAAGCTGAGAAGGATGAACAAGCGTATTAGCATAACAGATAGGCTGCTAAGTGCAGGTTTAGGATGCCCTGCGGCCTGGTGTTTTTTTTGTTAAAGGCAGACCAAAAACCAATTCAAAATGCAATACTTTGATTAAGCTGAGAAGGATGAACAAGCGTTTTTAGCATAACAGATAGGCTGCTAAGTGCAGGTTTGAGATGCCCTACGGCCTGGTGTTTTTTTTGTTAAAGACAGACCAAAAACCAATTTAAAATGCAATACTTTGATTAAGCTGAGAAGCATGAACAAGCGTATTTAGCATAACAGATAGGCTGCTAAGTGCAGGTTTAGGATGCCCTGCGGCCTGGTGATTTTTTTGGTAAAGGCAGACCAAAATCCAATTCAAAATGCAATACTTTGATTAAGCTGAGGAAGGATGAACAAGCGTATTTAGTATAACAGATAGGCTGCTAAGTGCAGGTTTGGGATGCCCTGTGGCCTGGTGTTTTTTTGTTAAAGGCAGACCAAAAACCAATTCAAAATGCAATACTTTGATTAAGCTGAGGAAGGATGAACAAGCGTATTTAGTATAACAGATAGGCTGCTAAGTGCAGGTTTGGGATGCCCTGCGGCCTGGTGTTTTTTTTGTTAAAGGCAGACCAAAAACCAATTCAAAATGCAATACTTTGATTAAGCTGAGGAAGGATGAACAAGCGTATTTAGTATAACAGATAGGCTGCTAAGTGCAGGTTTGGGATACCCAGGTGGGCTGGTGTTTTTTTTTGTTAAAGGCAGACCAAAAACCAATTCAAAATGCAATACTTTGAATAAGCTGAGAAAGGATGAACAAGCGTATTTAGTATAACAGATAGGCTGCTAAGTGCAGGTTTGGGATACCCAGGTGGGCTGGTGTTTTTTTTGTTAAAGGCAGACCAAAAACCAATTCAAAATGCAATACTTTGATTAAGCTGAGGAAGGATGAACAAGCGTATTTAGTATAACAGATAGGCTGCTAAGTGCAGGTTTGGGATGCCCTGTGGCCTGGTGATTTTTTGTTAAAGGCAGACCAAAAACCAATTCAAAATGCAATACTTTGATTAAGCTGAGGAAAGATGAACAAGCGTATTTAGTATAACAGATAGGCTGCTAAGTGCAGGTTTGGGATACCCAGGTGGGCTGGTGTTTTTTTTTGTTAAAGGCAGACCAAAAACCAATTCAAAATGCAATACTTTGATTAAGCTGAGAAAGGATGAACAAGCGTATTTAGTATAACAGATAGGCTGCTAAGTGCAGGTTTGGGATACCCAGGTGGGCTGGTGTTTTTTTTGTTAAAGGCAGACCAAAAACCAATTCAAAATGCAATACTTTGATTAAGCTGAGGAAGGATGAACAAGCGTATTTAGTATAACAGATAGGCTGCTAAGTGCAGGTTTGGGATGCCCGGCGGCCTGGTGTTTTTTTTGTTAAAGGCAGACCAAAAACCAATTCAAAATGCAATACTTTGATTAAGCTGAGGAAGGATGAACAAGCGTATTTAGTATAACAGATAGGCTGCTAAGTGCAGGTTTAGGATGCCCTGTGGCCTGGTGTTTTTTTTGTTAAAGGCAGACCAAAAACCAATTCAAAATGCAATACTTTGATTAAGCTGAGAAGGATGAACAAGCGAATTTAGCATAACAGATAGGCTGCTAAGTGCAGGTTTGGGATGCCCTGCGGCCTGGTGTTTTTTTTGTTAAAGGCAGACAAAAAACCAATTAAAAATGCAATACTTTGATTAAGCTGAGAAGGATGAACAAGCGTATTTAGCATAACAGATAATCTGCTAGGTGCAGGTTTGGGATGCCCTACGGCCTGGTGTTTTTTTTGTTAAAGACAGACCAAAAACCAATTCAAAATGCAATACTTTGATTAAGCTGAGAAGGATGAACAAGCATATTTAGCATAACAGATAGGCTGCTAAGTGCAGGTTGGGATGCCCTGCGGCCTGGTGTTTTTTTTGTTAAAGGCAGACCAAAAACCAATTCAAAATGCAAAACTTTGATTAAGCTGAGAAGGATGAACAAGCGTATTTAGCATAACAGATAGGCTGCTAAGTGCAGGTTTGGGATGCCCTGCAGCCTGGTGTTTTTTTTGTTAAAGGCAGACCAAAAACCAATCCAAAATGCAACACTTTGATTAAGCTGAGGAAGGATGATCAAGCGTATTTAGTATAACAGATAGGCTGCTAAGTGCAGGTTTGGGATGCCCTGCGGCCTGGTGTTTTTTTTGTTAAAGGCAGACCAAAAGCCAATTCAAAATGCAATACTTTGAGTAAGCTGAGAAGCATGAACAAGCGTATTTAGCATAACAGATAGGCTGCTAAGTGCAGGTTTAGGATGCCCTGCGGCCTGGTGATTTTTTTGGTAAAGGCAGACCAAAATCCAATTCAAAATGCAATACTTTGATTAAGCTGAGGAAGGATGAACAAGCGTATTTAGTATAACAGATAGGCTGCTAAGTGCAGGTTTGGGATGCCCTGTGGCCTGGTGTTTTTTTGTTAAAGGCAGACCAAAAACCAATTCAAAATGCAATACTTTGATTAAGCTGAGGAAGGATGAACAAGCGTATTTAGTATAACAGATAGGCTGCTAAGTGCAGGTTTGGGATGCCCTGCGGCCTGGTGTTTTTTTTGTTAAAGGCAGACCAAAAACCAATTCAAAATGCAATACTTTGATTAAGCTGAGGAAGGATGAACAAGCGTATTTAGTATAACAGATAGGCTGCTAAGTGCAGGTTTGGGATACCCAGGTGGGCTGGTGTTTTTTTTTGTTAAAGGCAGACCAAAAACCAATTCAAAATGCAATACTTTGAATAAGCTGAGAAAGGATGAACAAGCGTATTTAGTATAACAGATAGGCTGCTAAGTGCAGGTTTGGGATACCCAGGTGGGCTGGTGTTTTTTTTGTTAAAGGCAGACCAAAAACCAATTCAAAATGCAATACTTTGATTAAGCTGAGGAAGGATGAACAAGCGTATTTAGTATAACAGATAGGCTGCTAAGTGCAGGTTTGGGATACCCAGGTGGGCTGGTGTTTTTTTTTGTTAAAGGCAGACCAAAAACCAATTCAAAATGCAATACTTTGATTAAGCTGAGAAAGGATGAACAAGCGTATTTAGTATAACAGATAGGCTGCTAAGTGCAGGTTTGGGATACCCAGGTGGGCTGGTGTTTTTTTTGTTAAAGGCAGACCAAAAACCAATTCAAAATGCAATACTTTGATTAAGCTGAGGAAGGATGAACAAGCGTATTTAGTATAACAGATAGGCTGCTAAGTGCAGGTTTGGGATGCCCGGCGGCCTGGTGTTTTTTTTGTTAAAGGCAGACCAAAAACCAATTCAAAATGCAATACTTTGATTAAGCTGAGGAAGGATGAACAAGCGTATTTAGTATAACAGATAGGCTGCTAAGTGCAGGTTTAGGATGCCCTGTGGCCTGGTGTTTTTTTTGTTAAAGGCAGACCAAAAACCAATTCAAAATGCAATACTTTGATTAAGCTGAGAAGGATGAACAAGCGAATTTAGCATAACAGATAGGCTGCTAAGTGCAGGTTTGGGATGCCCTGCGGCCTGGTGTTTTTTTTGTTAAAGGCAGACAAAAAAACAATTAAAAATGCAATACTTTGATTAAGCTGAGAAGGATGAACAAGCGTATTTAGCATAACAGATAATCTGCTAGGTGCAGGTTTGGGATGCCCTACGGCCTGGTGTTTTTTTTGTTAAAGACAGACCAAAAACCAATTCAAAATGCAATACTTTGATTAAGCTGAGAAGGATGAACAAGCATATTTAGCATAACAGATAGGCTGCTAAGTGCAGGTTGGGATGCCCTGCGGCCTGGTGTTTTTTTTGTTAAAGGCAGACCAAAAACCAATTCAAAATGCAAAACTTTGATTAAGCTGAGAAGGATGAACAAGCGTATTTAGCATAACAGATAGGCTGCTAAGTGCAGGTTTGGGATGCCCTGCAGCCTGGTGTTTTTTTTGTTAAAGGCAGACCAAAAACCAATCCAAAATGCAACACTTTGATTAAGCTGAGGAAGGATGATCAAGCGTATTTAGTATAACAGATAGGCTGCTAAGTGCAGGTTTGGGATGCCCTGCGGCCTGGTGTTTTTTTTGTTAAAGGCAGACCAAAAGCCAATTCAAAATGCAATACTTTGAGTAAGCTGAGAAGGATGAACAAGCGTATTTAGCATAACAGATAGGCTGCTAAGTGCAGGTTTGGGATGCCCTGCGGCCTGGTGTTTTTTTTGTTAAAGGCAGACCAAAAGCCAATTCAAAATGCAATACTTTGAGTAAGCTGAGAAGGATGAACAAGCGTATTTAGCATAACAGATAGGCTGCTAAGTGCAGGTTTGGGATGCCCTACGGCCTGGTGTTTTTTTTTGTTAAAGACAGACCAAAAACCAATTCAAAATGCAATACTTTGATTAAGCTGAGAAGGATGAACAAGCGTATTAGCATAACAGATAGGCTGCTAAGTGCAGGTTTAGGATGCCCTGCGGCCTGGTGTTTTTTTTGTTAAAGGCAGACCAAAAACCAATTCAAAATGCAATACTTTGATTAAGCTGAGAAGGATGAACAAGCGTTTTTAGCATAACAGATAGACTGCAAAGTGCAGGTTTGAGATGCCCTACGGCCTGGTGTTTTTTTTGTTAAAGACAGACCAAAAACCAAATTAAAATGCAATACTTTGATTAAGCTGAGAAGCATGAACAAGCGTATTTAGCATAACAGATAGGCTGCTGAGTGCAGGTTTAGGATGCCCTGTGGCCTGTTGATTTTTTTGTTAAAGGCAGACCAAAATCCAATTCAAAATGCAATACTTTGATTAAGCTGAGGAAGGATGAACAAGCGTATTTAGTATAACAGATAGGCTGCTAAGTGCAGGTTTGGGATGCCCTGTGGCCTGGTGTTTTTTTGTTAAAGGCAGACCAAAAACCAATTCAAAATGCAATACTTTGATTAAGCTGAGGAAGGATGAACAAGCGTATTTAGTATAACAGATAGGCTGCTAAGTGCAGGTTTGGGATACCCAGGTGGGCTGGTGTTTTTTTTTGTTAAAGGCAGACCAAAAACCAATTCAAAATGCAATACTTTGATTAAGCTGAGAAGGATGAACAAGCGTATTTAGCATAACAGATAGGCTGCTAAGTGCAGGTTTGGGATGCCCTGCGGCCTGGTGTTTTTTTTGTTAAAGGCAGAAAAAAAACCAATTAAAAATGCAATACTTTGATTAAGCTGAGAAGGATGAACAAGCGTATTTAGCATAACAGATAATCTGCTAGGTGCAGGTTTGGGATGCCCTACGGCCTGGTGTTTTTTTTGTTAAAGACAGACCAAAAACCAATTCAAAATGCAATACTTTGATTAAGCTGAGAAGGATGAACAAGCATATTTAGCATAACAGATAGGCTGCTAAGTGCAGGTTGGGATGCCCTGCGGCCTGGTGTTTTTTTTGTTAAAGGCAGACCAAAAACCAATTCAAAATGCAAAACTTTGATTAAGCTGAGAAGGATGAACAAGCGTATTTAGCATAACAGATAGGCTGCTAAGTGCAGGTTTGGGATGCCCTGCGGCCTGGTGTTTTTTTTGTTAAAGGCAGACCAAAAACCAATCCAAAATGCAATACTTTGATTAAGCTGAGGAAGGATGATCAAGCGTATTTAGTATAACAGATAGGCTGCTAAGTGCAGGTTTGGGATGCCCTGCGGCCTGGTGTTTTTTTTGTTAAAGGCAGACCAAAAGCCAATTCAAAATGCAATACTTTGAGTAAGCTGAGAAGGATGAACAAGCGTATTTAGCATAACAGATAGGCTGCTAAGTGCAGGTTTGGGATGCCCTACGGCCTGGTGTTTTTTTTGTTAAAGACAGACCAAAAACCAATTCAAAATGCAATACTTTGATTAAGCTGAGGAAGGATGAACAAGCGTATTTAGTATAACAGATAGGCTGCTAAGTGCAGGTTTGGGATGCCCTGCGGCCTGGTGTTTTTTTTGTTAAAGGCAGACCAAAAGCCAATTCAAAATGCAATACTTTGATTAAGCTGAGGAAGGATGAACAAGCGTATTTAGTATAACAGATAGGCTGCTAAGTGCAGGTTTGGGATGCCCTGTGGCCTGGTGTTTTTTTGTTAAAGGCAGACCAAAAACCAATTCAAAATGCAATACTTTGATTAAGCTAAGGAGGATCAACAAGCGTATTTAGTATAAAAGATAGGCTGCTAAGTGCAGGTTTGGGATACCCAGGTGGGCTGGTGTTTTTTTTGTTAAAGGCAGACCAAAAACCAATTCAAAATGCAATACTTTGATTAAGCCGAGAAAGGATGAACAAGCATATTTAGTATAACAGATAGGTTGCAAAGTGAAGGTTTGGGATGCCCTGCGGCCTGGTGTTTTTTTTGTTAAAGGCAGACCAAAAACCAATTCAAAATGCAATACTTTGATTAAGCTGAGGAAGGATGAACAAGCGTATTTAGTATAACAGATAGGCTGCTAAGTGCAGGTTTGGGATGCCCTGTGGCCTGGTGTTTTTTTGTTAAAGGCAGACAAAAACCAATTCAAAATGCAATACTTTCATTAAGCTGAGGAAGGAGGAACAAGCGTATTTAGTATAACAGATAGGCTGCTAAGTGCAGGTTTGCGATGCCCTGCGGCCTGGTGTTTTTTTTGTTAAAGGCAGACCAAAAACCAATTCAAAATGCAATACTTTGATTAAGCTGAGAAGGATGAACAAGCGTATTTAGCATAACAGATAGGCTGCTAAGTGCAGGTTTGGGATACCCTGCGGCCTGGTGTTTTTTTTGTTAAAGGCAGACCAAAAACCAATTCAAAATGCAATACTTTGATTAAGCTGAGGAAGGATGAACAAGCGTATTTAGTATAACAGATAGGCTGCTAAGTGCAGGTTTGGGATGCCCTGTGGCCTGGTATTTTTTTGTTAAAGGCAGACCAAAAACCAATTCAAAATGCAATACTTTCATTAAGCTGAGGAAGGAGGAACAAGCGTATTTAGTATAACAGATAGGCTGCTAAGTGCAGGTTTGGGATGCCCTGCGGCCTGGTGTTTTTTTTGTTAAAGGCAGACCAAAAACCAATTCAAAATGCAATACTTTGATTAAGCTGAGAAGGATGAACAAGCGTATTTAGCATAACAGATAGGCTGCTAAGTGCAGGTTTGGGATACCCTGCGGCCTGGTGTTTTTTTTGTTAAAGGCAGACCAAAAACCAATTCAAAATGCAATACTTTGATTAAGCTGAGGAAGGATGAACAAGCGTATTTAGTATAACAGATAGGCTGCTAAGTGCAGGTTTGGGATGCCCTGTGGCCTGGAGTTTTTTTGTTAAGGGCAGACCAAAAACCAATTCAAAATGCAATACTTTGATTAAGCTGAGGAAGGATGAACAAGCGTATTTAGTATAACAGATAGGCTGCTAAGTGCAGATTTGGGATGCCCTGTGGCCTGGTGTTTTTTTGTTAAAGGCAGACCAAAAACCAATTCAAAATGCAATACTTTGATTAAGCTGAGAAGGATGAACAAGCGTATTTAGTATAAAAGATAGGCTGCTAAGTGCAGGTTTGGGATACCCAGGTGGGCTGGTGTTTTTTTTGTTAAAGGCAGACCAAAAACCAATTCAAAATGCAATACTTTGAATAAGCTGAGAAAGGATGAACAAGCGTATTTAGTATAACAGATAGGCTGCTAAGTGCAGGTTTGGGATGCCCTGCGGCCTGGTGTTTTTTTTGTTAAAGGCAGACCAAAAACCAATTCAAAATGCAATACTTTGATTAAGCTGAGGAAGGATGAACAAGCGTATTTAGTATAACAGATAGGCTGCTAAGTGCAGGTTTGGGATGCCCTGTGGCCTGGTGTTTTTTTGTTAAAGGCAGACCAAAAACCAATTCAAAATGCAATACTTTGATTAAGCTAAGGAGGATCAACAAGCGTATTTAGTATAAAAGATAGGCTGCTAAGTGCAGGTTTGGGATACCCAGGTGGGCTGGTGTTTTTTTTGTTAAAGGCAGACCAAAAACCAATTCAAAATGCAATACTTTGATTAAGCCGAGAAAGGATGAACAAGCATATTTAGTATAACAGATAGGTTGCAAAGTGAAGGTTTGGGATGCCCTGCGGCCTGGTGTTTTTTTTGTTAAAGGCAGACCAAAAACCAATTCAAAATGCAATACTTTGATTAAGCTGAGGAAGGATGAACAAGCGTATTTAGTATAACAGATAGGCTGCTAAGTGCAGGTTTGGGATGCCCTGTGGCCTGGTGTTTTTTTGTTAAAGGCAGACAAAAACCAATTCAAAATGCAATACTTTCATTAAGCTGAGGAAGGAGGAACAAGCGTATTTAGTATAACAGATAGGCTGCTAAGTGCAGGTTTGGGATACCCTGCGGCCTGGTGTTTTTTTTGTTAAAGGCAGACCAAAAACCAATTCAAAATGCAATACTTTGATTAAGCTGAGGAAGGATGAACAAGCGTATTTAGTATAACAGATAGGCTGCTAAGTGCAGGTTTGGGATGCCCTGTGGCCTGGTATTTTTTTGTTAAAGGCAGACCAAAAACCAATTCAAAATGCAATACTTTCATTAAGCTGAGGAAGGAGGAACAAGCGTATTTAGTATAACAGATAGGCTGCTAAGTGCAGGTTTGGGATGCCCTGCGGCCTGGTGTTTTTTTTGTTAAAGGCAGACCAAAAACCAATTCAAAATGCAATACTTTGATTAAGCTGAGAAGGATGAACAAGCGTATTTAGCATAACAGATAGGCTGCTAAGTGCAGGTTTGGGATACCCTGCGGCCTGGTGTTTTTTTTGTTAAAGGCAGACCAAAAACCAATTCAAAATGCAATACTTTGATTAAGCTGAGGAAGGATGAACAAGCGTATTTAGTATAACAGATAGGCTGCTAAGTGCAGGTTTGGGATGCCCTGTGGCCTGGAGTTTTTTTGTTAAGGGCAGACCAAAAACCAATTCAAAATGCAATACTTTGATTAAGCTGAGGAAGGATGAACAAGCGTATTTAGTATAACAGATAGGCTGCTAAGTGCAGATTTGGGATGCCCTGTGGCCTGGTGTTTTTTTGTTAAAGGCAGACCAAAAACCAATTCAAAATGCAATACTTTGATTAAGCTGAGAAGGATGAACAAGCGTATTTAGTATAAAAGATAGGCTGCTAAGTGCAGGTTTGGGATACCCAGGTGGGCTGGTGTTTTTTTTGTTAAAGGCAGACCAAAAACCAATTCAAAATGAAATACTTTGAATAAGCTGAGAAAGGATGAACAAGCGTATTTAGTATAACAGATAGGCTGCTAAGTGCAGGTTTGGGATGCCCTGCGGCCTGGTGTTTTTTTTGTTAAAGGCAGACCAAAAACCAATTCAAAATGCAATACTTTGATTAAGCTGAGGAAGGATGAACAAGCGTATTTAGTATAACAGATAGGCTGCTAAGTGCAGGTTTGGGATGCCCTGTGGCCTGGTGTTTTTTTGTTAAAGGCAGACCAAAAACCAATTCAAAATGCAATACTTTGATTAAGCTGAGGAAAGATGAACAAGCGTATTTAGTATAACAGATAGGCTGCTAAGTGCAGGTTTGGGATACCCAGGTGGGCTGGTGTTTTTTTTTTGTTAAAGGCAGACCAAAAACCAATTCAAAATGCAATACTTTGATTAAGCTGAGGAAGGATGAACAAGCGTATTTAGTATAACAGATAGGCTGCTAAGTGCAGGTTTGGGATACCCAGGTGGGCTGGTGTTTTTTTTGTTAAAGGCAGACCAAAAACCAATTCAAAATGCAATATTTTGATTAAGCTGAGGAAGGATGAACAAGCGTATTTAGTGTAACAGATAGGCTGCTAAGTGCAGGTTTGGGATGCCCGGCGGCCTGGTGTTTTTTTTGTTAAAGGCAGACCAAAAACCAATTCAAAATGCAATACTTTGATTAAGCGGTGGAAGGATGAACAAGCGTATTTAGTATAACAGATAGGCTGCTAAGTGCAGGTTTAGGATGCTCTGTGGCCTGGTGTTTTTTTGTTAAAGGCAGACCAAAAACCAATTCAAAATGCAATACTTTGATTAAGCTGAGAAGGATGAACAAGCGTATTTAGCATAACAGATAGGCTGCTAAGTGCAGGTTTGGGATGCCCTGTGGCCTGGTGGTTTTTATGTTAAAGGCAGACAAAAAAACAATTAAAAATGCAATACTTTGATTAAGCTGAGAAGGATGAACAAGCGTATTTAGCATAACAGATAATCTGCTAGGTGCAGGTTTGGGATGCCCTACGGCCTGGTGTTTTTTTTGTTAAAGACAGACCAAAAACCAATTCAAAATGCAATACTTTGATTAAGCTGAGAAGGATGAACAAGCATATTTAGCATAACAGATAGGCTGCTAAGTGCAGGTTGGGATGCCCTGCGGCCTGGTGTTTTTTTTGTTAAAGGCAGACCAAAAACCAATTCAAAATGCAAAACTTTGATTAAGCTGAGAAGGATGAACAAGCGTTTTTAGCATAACAGATAGGCTGCTAAGTGCAGGTTTGGGATGCCCTGCGGCCTGGTGTTTTTTTTGTTAAAGGCAGACCAAAAACCAATCCAAAATGCAATACTTTGATTAAGCTGAGGAAGGATGATCAAGCGTATTTAGTATAACAGATAGGCTGCTAAGTGCAGGTTGGGATGCCCTGCGGCCTGGTGTTTTTTTTGTTAAAGGCAGACCAAAAGCCAATTCAAAATGCAATACTTTGAGTAAGCTGAGAAGGATGAACAAGTGTATTTAGCATAACAGATAGGCTGCTAAGTGCAGGTTTGGGATGCCCTACGGCCTGGTGTTTTTTTTGTTAAAGACAGACCAAAAACCAATTCAAAATGCAATACTTTGATTAAGCTGAGAAGGATGAACAAGCGTATTTAGCATAACAGATAGGCTGCTAAGTGCAGGTTTGGGATGCCCTGTAGCCTGGTGTTTTTTTTGTTAAAGGCAGACCAAAAACCAATTCAAAATGCAATACTTTGATTAAGCTGAGAAGGATGAACAAGCGTATTTAGCATAACAGATAGGCTGCTAAGTGCAGGTTTGGGATGCCCTGCGGCCTGGTGTTTTTTTTGTTAAAGGCAGACCAAAAACCAATTCAAAATGCAATACTTTAATTAAGCTGAGGAAGGATGGACAAGCGTATTTAGTATAACAGATAGGCTGCTAAGTGCAGGTTTGGGATACCCAGGTGGGCTGGTGTTTTTTTGTTAAAGGCAGACCAAAAACCAATTCAAAATGCAATACTTTGATTAAGCTGAGGAAGGATGAACAAGCGTATTTAGTATAACAGATAGGCTGCTAAGTGCAGGTTTGGGATGCCCTGTGGCCTGGTGTTTTTTTGTTAAAGGCAGACCAAAAACCAATTCAAAATGCAATACTTTGATTAAGCTGAGAAGGATGAACAAGCGTATTTAGCATAACAGATAGGCTGCTAAGTGCAGGTTTGGGATGCCCTGTGGCCTGGTGGTTTTTATGTTAAAGGCAGACAAAAAAACAATTAAAAATGCAATACTTTGATTAAGCTGAGAAGGATGAACAAGCGTATTTAGCATAACAGATAATCTGCTAGGTGCAGGTTTGGGATGCCCTACGGCCTGGTGTTTTTTTTGTTAAAGACAGACCAAAAACCAATTCAAAATGCAATACTTTGATTAAGCTGAGAAGGATGAACAAGCATATTTAGCATAACAGATAGGCTGCTAAGTGCAGGTTGGGATGCCCTGCGGCCTGGTGTTTTTTTTGTTAAAGGCAGACCAAAAACCAATTCAAAATGCAAAACTTTGATTAAGCTGAGAAGGATGAACAAGCGTTTTTAGCATAACAGATAGGCTGCTAAGTGCAGGTTTGGGATGCCCTGCGGCCTGGTGTTTTTTTTGTTAAAGGCAGACCAAAAACCAATCCAAAATGCAATACTTTGATTAAGCTGAGGAAGGATGATCAAGCGTATTTAGTATAACAGATAGGCTGCTAAGTGCAGGTTGGGATGCCCTGCGGCCTGGTGTTTTTTTTGTTAAAGGCAGACCAAAAGCCAATTCAAAATGCAATACTTTGAGTAAGCTGAGAAGGATGAACAAGTGTATTTAGCATAACAGATAGGCTGCTAAGTGCAGGTTTGGGATGCCCTACGGCCTGGTGTTTTTTTTGTTAAAGACAGACCAAAAACCAATTCAAAATGCAATACTTTGATTAAGCTGAGAAGGATGAACAAGCGTATTTAGCATAACAGATAGGCTGCTAAGTGCAGGTTTGGGATGCCCTGTAGCCTGGTGTTTTTTTTGTTAAAGGCAGACCAAAAACCAATTCAAAATGCAATACTTTGATTAAGCTGAGAAGGATGAACAAGCGTATTTAGCATAACAGATAGGCTGCTAAGTGCAGGTTTGGGATGCCCTGCGGCCTGGTGTTTTTTTTGTTAAAGGCAGACCAAAAACCAATTCAAAATGCAATACTTTAATTAAGCTGAGGAAGGATGGACAAGCGTATTTAGTATAACAGATAGGCTGCTAAGTGCAGGTTTGGGATACCCAGGTGGGCTGGTGTTTTTTTGTTAAAGGCAGACCAAAAACCAATTCAAAATGCAATACTTTGATTAAGCTGAGGAAGGATGAACAAGCGTATTTAGTATAACAGATAGGCTGCTAAGTGCAGGTTTGGGATGCCCTGCGGCCTGGTGTTTTTTTTGTTAAAGGCAGACCAAAAATCAATTCAAAATGCAATACTTTGATTAAGCTGAGGAGGATCAACAAGCGTATTTAGTATAACAGATAGGCTGCTAAGTGCAGGTTTGGGATACCCAGGTGGGCTGGTGTTTTTTTGGTTAAAGGCAGACCAAAAAATATTTAAACTAATCCAGTTATATTATGATAAATGCTTGTGTGTAACAGATAGGGTTAAATAAGCCACTGCATAGATGGCATGCACAGTAACAAGGCAGATTTACAGCACAAAGAACTGAAATTGAATTGAAAACTGATCTGGCTAATGAAAAAAAAAATTTTTCACTGTCACTTCTAAGCTGTCCCTGGCTGGATGGTTCTGTTTTTTCCCTATCTTTCCCTATCTTTCCCTGGCTCTGTCTACCTCTCTGTCTGCCTCTCTGACTCTCCCTACCTATCTCTAACGCTCTGTCCCTGTCTGTAACGAGCTCTGCTCTGGCAACAATAGAACGCTGAAATGCGCACAAGGAAGATGGCCGCCACTTTATATAGCACGGTGACGTCACCGGGCTTCCTGGCTGCTGATAGGATGCATGTGACTTACCCATGATACCTTGCCCCAGGGGATATGTCCGGACATGTGCTTCCACCATTTTAGAATGCCTGTAATTGAAATAAATGGAGTTTAAAGAAAAACTTTGATCGATCGAATCGCGGGGAAATTCGGATTCGTTCAGAATCGAATTTTTCATGAAATTCGGAATTAATCCGGGTTCGTCCGGATTGATTCGCTCATCCCTACTGATAACAACAGCAGGTTAATGGCAAGAAGTTGTCCAATAAACCAGAGCCAAGGTAAATTATACCGGGCCAGTTAAGGATAAAAGGGTTGATTCAGCACCAGGTGAGAAAACTCTACTCTTTAGGAGAGAAAACTGACATTCATTTTCATTGTTAACCTTAGGAATGATCCAGCACCAGTTGAAAATTTCGGTAGACAATGAAAGTGAACAATGAAAAAGTAGTAGTTTTCTCACCTGGTATGGAAACAACCCAAATGAAGTGGCAGAGGGCATATGTACATGTAACTTGTAATATTTGCCTGCAGTTACAAGTTTGTGATACTTCTACATACTTTTACGTTAATTATAATGCATATTAATATAACCAATTATTTCCTCAATTATCTTGATTTGAAAAAACTTTGAAAAGATTGTTAAAGCCTTTAATAAGGCCCTTAGTGATGTGCATTTTATCAAGCGTTTATTTGAATTCTCCTCGGTGTTTATTGCCATTGCTTTTTCTATCCATATATTGAAGTTGTTTTAGTGATATTATGGTAAGGGCCCTTCCTTTGTTCAGCTAAAATGTACATGTTACAGCAACTGCCATTGTCTATTTAATTTATTCCCCCTTTTTCTATGGAAATTGTGTAGTGTCATCCAGCTAATACAACCGATATTTCTAAAATTAAGACATGGGAAACAAATGTCATGCCTAAGTTTAGAGGAATTGTAAGCTAACTTTTATCCATTATGTATCTTTAAAGTGAGTCTGAGAGTCCATTGGTTACTACCCCGTGTGCCGTGCACACCTGCATATCTAACCTGCTGGTGGCTGGTGCATGCGTCTGCTGGAGCGGAGGTAGTGGCTGTTCAACGACAATTAATTCATTATTCTTTTCCTGATATTGACAGGTATGGAAATGAATCATAACTGCAGGAGAGCTTGTGCATGCACCATGAAATCACCAGATCGAGGTCTGTACAGAATAAACGGGGGGGGTCATAAACAGGGGGATCGAAATAACGGATGCCCTACAAATCATATCATATTCGGGGGGGGGGGGTAAATCCTGGGTTTTAAATCTACTTTTGGCATACAGGAGTTATTTATTAAAGTGGTAAAAACTGTTCCATCCCACCCTAACCCTATATAACAGGTTTAAATTGATTTGAAGCAGAACAAAACCCAGTGGGCTGGCCGCTGCCCTTCCTCCAGAGCACCACAAATCAGGATACCTTGCTGTGAACACCCCCCCAAAATAGCTAACCTGTTTCCTGGCTCCCATCACCCCAGAAGCTTTCATCAGATCACCGTGGGACACAGGATCGGAGGTGAGTGGAAAAATAAATAAATAAATAAAGGTATTTTTTTAACTGTGTGGTGAGTTTTTTAATAGTTAACTCTTTGTGAACTGGAGTCCCCGGGTAAAGAGTAGACCCTGATGGATCGAACGTGGGCTCAGGTGAGTCTGTATGTTTTATACTTTTTTTTATAGCAGGAAGAATTCAGCTATGTGAGTCTCACAAAGTTGGCACTTAACGGTTAACCCACTAAATGGGTTAAATTAGGTTTTAATGTTTCACTTTCATATGCATTAGTTGTCTAATGGTGACATCTGCCATTATCTACAGATTACTGGTGTGAACATTTTTCTTGTATACCAAAGAACAGCTGGTCAAATTGGACCCATGTGTTCTGTTTTGGGTGAACCAAACTGAATTTGCTAAATTCTGGTCAAATGTACCTGAATTCAAAGCCCAACTACATTTGACCACAACTGTATAAAACTGTTACACTACAAGGACATTGGAAATGTGCTATTAAAAGATTGCCTTGAGCAAACCTCAGCAAACAAGGCTACTGATCTGATGTTTAATTATGTGTTCTGTTTTAGAAGGGGCACAAATGAAGAACAAGACATCTATCAATGAGTTTTATATTTTAGGGTTTTCTGAAAAAAAAATTGGGACAATTTTAATTTCCATTCTGTTCTCCTTGCTGTACTTGTTTGGAGTGTTGATGAATGTCATTATAGTTGTATCAGTATACACTAATCTAAACTTAAAGTCTCCTCTGTACACGTTCTTGCGTAACCTGTCATGTGTAGATGTTTGTTTTACAACCACAGCGAGAAGAAAGATGGGATGTGCTCATCCAGTCAATATATAGCAGTCAAAAGGTGCTAGAGGGGTGTGACCACACACTAAGCAAAAAAGAAAGTTAACCCTCTGCACACTCATACTATTGAAAAACCTAGCTAACACTTGTTAAGAACATGGACTGTTAGTTAACATAGAGGCTGATTCAATACTAGCAGCAGGTAGCGACAGATGAGCGTCTGGAGTGCGGCGCTATGAGCCACCGCTATTGTCCGCCCCAATCTGCTGTCAGTCGCTATTGCAGGGCTCCTCAGTCGCTATCTGCCGTACTTGGGAATCACGCTGACATTGGTGAATGTGATGTTAAAGATCTGCTTTATAGGCGCTGTTGAGTTTTTACACCGTGTTCAATACTGTTTTTGCTGTTGGCTAGAAATCAATCTGTTAGAACATTCTGTAGAAAACACATTGAACCATGTATGTTTTGATAACTTTTATTTATATTAAATTGTCTTTTGTTATATTTACAGAAGTCAAAATCTGGGTTTTCAATCTTCATGGTGCCTAAAAAAGAAACAAAAGTGTAGTTAGTTAATTTTTTTATTTTTTTTATACTTCCCTATTTGGTTTGGTTGTTGCATTTAATTACATACCAAACCCCCTTTTTTTTTGTTACAATTTGAATTTTTGTCATTTCCCATATAAGTAGACCCCTAATTTTTTTTTATTTGGAGTTTTGGGACCCATTTTTATTTTTTTGGGGTGAAACTTGAAGACCAACCACATTTGTTGGTTTAGTTTTTTTGAATGGCCCTCTAGTACAGTAGGTGTTTTAGAGTTAAGGTGACCTAGCTTACCGAAAAAAAAGAGGTAATCATGCTTTCCCGTCGCTCAAATCCCATCTGGGTGTCTTCAGTACTGTCTGCGGCCATGTTGGGGACTTCTGGTACCAGTGCTGTATCTTCAGGGGGTTCAATTCGGTGACATATGCAAATATTGTGTAGGACACAGCATGAAAGTATTATTTTGGAGACCTTTTGTGGACTGTACAACATTTCTCCTCTTGGGCGAGCCAAACAGAGAAAGCGTGCTTTCAGCAGGCCGATAGTTCTTTCCACAATGCATCTGGTATTGCGATGTGCTGCATTGTAGTGTCCTTGGGCAGAGATCTGTGGATTTCTGACCGGAGTCATTAGCCACGTTTTCTGCCCATATCCCTTGTTCGCTGTTGAATAAACAGATTGAAAGAGCGAGCAATTAGTAAATTTCAAACAGCATAATGTAAACATTATAGGTTCGGTTATATATTTGGTTCAGTTAATAGTCCACATATTAAACTTGCAAATAGATGTCATGGATTATTAATTACCCAGTAGCCAGCCAGGTGGCATTTCATTGTTCTCAAACTTCTGGCACAGGACTGATTGCTGGAGCACATAAGAATCATGGCATGAGCCGGGGAAGCCAGATCTCACGGCCCGCAGCTTCATGTCATGGTCACATACTACCATGACATTCATGGAATGGAACTGTTTCCGGTTCCGGTAATGCAGCTCCTGTGCACGGGGAGGGCGGAAAGGGATATGTGTACCATCCACGCAACCTAGCACATTAGGGATCCCTCCCATGTGGTAGAACGCACGCTTTATTTTGGCAACCTCCTCCTCATCCTCAGGAAATTTTATATAAACAGGGATAAGGTCACAAATAGCCAGGACTACCTGGTAAAATATCAGGCTTATTGTAGCCTGGCTGATCCCGCTGAGGAGGGCAGAGGTTGCCTGGAAATTCCCCCGTGCCACAATATTAAGCATGGCACATAGGCGAACTATGCCAGGGATGGATTGGGTGCATCTGGTGGATGGATCGATTTTGGTCTTAATCTGATCATATAGGGACTGTAGTGCTGCACGTTTCAGACAAAATCTGCTTCTGATCTGCTCGTCACTTAAATCCCAGACAGAGAGGCAGATGGCAAAGGATCGGGGTGCCCTAAGCCTCACAGGACCCTCCTCCCTTGCCTCCTGACCTTCCTGTATGCTGCCACAACAATACATCCATAACCCAAACATCACCCTCTCATCAATCTCACAATCACTGGCTAGAGCTCAGGCACTGCCCCAAAAACCAAAAACAATATCAACACACAGACCAACCACTCCACATACACAATCACAATCCACACACAATCACACAAATGCAGCTCACCACAAAACCAGATGTATAGTGGTTAGAACTAGAGATGAGTGAACTTCTCAAAAATTCGATTCGGGCGATTCGCCGAATTTCTCAAAGAAATTCGGGTTCGTCCGAATCGAACTTTAGCGAATTGCTCATCTCTGGTGGGAGCGGCGAGGCCGGCTGCGCTGTCAGCGGGAGGCGGAAGCCGACTTCCACCGCCCGCTGACAGCGCAGCCGGCCTCCCCGCTCCCACCAAGCCCTGAAATGGAAAAAAAATGCCGGCACGGTGGGAGCGGGGAGGCCGGCTGCGCTGTCAGCGGGCGGCGGAAGCCGACTTCCACCGCCCGCTGACTGCGCAGCCGGCCTCCCCGCTCCCACTATACAGCAAACACTTACCGGCATGGTGGGAGCGGGGAGGCCAGCTGCGCTGTCAGCTGTCATCAGAGGATGCGTCATCAGAGGAAGCCGGCTTCCTCTGATGACGCATCCTCTGATGACAGCTGACAGCGCAGCCGGCCTCCCCGCTCCCACCAAGCCGTGAAATGGAAAAAAAAATGCCGGCATGGTGGGAGCGGGGAGGCCGGCTGCACTGTCAGCGGGCGGCGGAAGCGGGCCTCCCCGCTGACAGCGCAGCCAGTCTCCCCGCTCCCATCATGCCGGCATTTTTTTTTTTTTTTTTTTATTTCAGGGAAAATTCGGTCAGCACGAACCACTAAAAATTCGGGTTCGTGCTTAATCAAATTTTCCCTGAAATTCGGAGCGAATTCAGGTTCTTTAGAACCGATTCGCTCATCCCTAGTTAGAACCATCAGCCTGCTGCAAGTATGCTTTCAAAGTTTGGCACAACCAAGAGGGGAGTTGCTGCACAATCCACAAAAGGTCCCCAAAACAATCCTCACTTGCTGTATTCCACACAATATTTGCATATGCCACCAAAAATAAACTCCCAAAGAAACAACACTGATGCCAGAAATCCTCAACAAAGCCATAGACAGTAAGCCAGAAACACAGCCAGATACTTATTTCAAGCTAGGGATAAGTAAACCAAAACACAACAGCCTTTGCCACAGTGTATCAATAAAAGAATGCTTAAGAAAAGAGGTATTTATACTTATCCAAAGGACTGGTCCACTTAGCCGCCTCTTGCGTTTGTTAGCTGTTTCCGGTCTGTAATTAGCTTACCACAGGTGTGTTGGAAATGGCTAGCGCAAGCATAATAGCATACTTTTGCGGATCTGTTTGCTCAGACATCTTTTGGCCAATGAAAGTTAGGTTGCTCAAAATTCAAATAGTCATTTTTGGCACCACATTTCCAATGTTGTTAAGAGACATGGTTCACATTTCTTCCTAATGTCTGTCTGCCTTGTTAAGTAGGTAATTAATTAGTTCATTGCCTGACACACATGTTTGCCAGAAACCTCAGTCATTGGAGTCAAGATGTAGCTACAAACACCTGGCCAGTATGTGTGAAGCAATTAACTGGGCCTGTTTGTGATTGGTTCTTAGAGCACATCAAATCTGGCACACTCAAACAGCAGTTGTTGCCATTTTTTTGTCTGCATGCGTGCTGGTGTGTGTTTTTTTGTGGTGTGTGCAGCTACAGGATGGAGCCAAATTCTGGACATCTGCCGGCAACTGCTGGACCGAGTACCAGTGGGGTGGGTTCGGGACGGAGACCTTCCTTAAGGAAAAGGGCACAGCCGGAAGGTGAAGCACCACCCAAGGCCAAGCGTCCATTTGCCAAGAGGGAGCCAGAATTTAATTTGGCGGATAACAATACTCTTGTGCGTCTGACACTGGCCAAATGGGACTTAATTTTTGGCTACCAAAGTCAGTGTTTAGGCAAACAAGAAAGGAGCAAATTGTGGGATGCCATTGGTGAGCAGCTTACTAGCACTGCTCAATACCCACGTAGTGGCACATCCAGCAAGAAACGCTTCTACACTTTGAAAAGGGCCCTTATGCAAAAGATGAAGAATGATCTATTGTAGACAGTGGGACCAAGCAGGGTCCAAAGAGTAAATACAGGCCATATGAGGAGATGCTGAAGTGCAAGATTCCTCTCAGTCGCCTGCAGGGTGTGGATGCTGGGGATGACACCACAGGTTGGGGTGAAGGTACATTGTTTTCACATTGCAAATTATGGTTGGTTTAATGTATCTTCTTATTTGTTAACCAATTCTTTGGCATATTAACAGTGGGAAATGTTAAGTAGCAGACTAAACCTCTGTAATATTTTAACTTCCTGTCTCTTGCTTTATGCATAGTGGCACATGATGACTCACATGATTCGCCTGAATCCTGCCCTTCCCCCACCCTCAAGCTTAACCCAGTCTGATATTGAAGGTCTGTTTTTTTGGGTTGTTTTCTTAACTTTTTTGTTTGTTTGTCACACATTAACAATGCATAATTCATTACTTTGCTTTATCATAGTTGCCCTCAGAATTGCACCAGCATCTCCTCATGAGGCTACCTACTCTTTGGATGCCAGTAAGTGCATGTGTCAACCTTGATTTTGGCAATGTCATATAAGTGTGCATGGCTTTCAGTCATGTTATTTCATTGTAGGCCAAGTCCCTGCTTCATCTTTGGACCCCACTTCCTGTGTTGCAGGTCGACAGGATCCTGTTGGTGTGTATTGCAAAGCACACTGTATCCTTTCTGTTGTTTGAGTTCAAATGTGTATATTTTGTTAGTTGAAACTTCAAAATCATGTTAATTCTCACTCCAAGCTGGATAGTTAAAGGGGGTTGGGCAGCAACCGGATCCTACATGATAATGTTGTAATGATGTCCATGCTAAGGTATTGTGCTTAAATAAGTCATTTTTTATGAAATGCAAACATTAACTATACTATGGTTTTTAATATTGATATCCATTGTGGCTTGTTTTAGACCCAAATACAGGAAGTGCGCGTCCGAAAGGGTCCTACACCGTGCGGCTGCTAGGGATGAGGGAAAAGACTGATTTTTGTTTGGTTCTAGTAAGGATGTTGTTTTCAATGAAATGTTGTTTGTGTCTTGACATTTGTTTGGAAACATGTGATTTTAGGGCAAAGCTCGAGTGAGGCCCTAGGTCTGGACATCTTTGAGGTGGCGGGTATGTGTAATTTGACCTATGTGTATATGTTCTAGTTTGGCACACTGATTACCTCATCTTGCTCTTCCATACATCTTAAGAATATGTTAGAAACTAAAAGCTTTTGTGTCTTGCACAATCAGTCACTTGGGAGAGGTATGGGTTCGATAATGTTTGTAAGAACTACACAATATCAAATGACACGCTAACACGACTTTCCTGTTTAGCATATGCGAGCTTGCCACATCTCTCAGATGATGATTTGCCCCTTTCTGGCAGCCAGACACCGGAACTATTTGTGGAGGTGCACACTCAGGTACCATGGATGAATGTGTTTGAGATTAACCACGATTACCTGTTTTGGGGTCAATCAGGTCCCACCATGTAACGTACAACATACTTTGTTGTTAGCAGGAATCCTTCCCTGAAACACAGGATGTGCCCTCCGCACAAGTGCCATGTGCGCAGGCTGCAGAGGCTGGACCAACGGTAAATTCTAATGGAGCCATACATTTATTTTTGTTGTTCTTACCTTCATTATTCAAGCTTGACTACAATATTGTGTTATTCTTAGTATGTCACACACCCCGCTTCAAGAATCCATAACATGTGGGTAATATCGTCCTGAAGAGGGCGTTCCTGCAGAGATGATAGCAAAAAAGAAAGCCCCTCCCTGATCCATAAATACCTGGGACCTCCCACTCATTACCCAGTTTTCCATCTCTGCAGACGGCGAGCAAGTCAGAAGATGATGGCTCCTCCTTGCACAGGGGGATTTCAGGTAGCCGGGGTAACTCCCGGCCTCTTATTTTGTTTATTTCCGCTCGGACCCCTGTTTGTCCCAAAAATTTACCTCATATTACATGCCTCCACAGTCTTGGCTGCTGGCCCGAGCGAGGGTACATTGGCACCTCTGGTGCTGAGGAGCAGAGCTCCACCGTGAGACCCTAAAAGAGAGGGTAGGCGGTCATACCGGGTAGGTGATCCCGGTTTGGGATGCCCCGTCCCTTGACCTTTCCCCTGGGGGGGGGGCCCTTCCCTTTACCAACTATGGGGGCTGGGGGTTCCTCTCATAGGGGTTAGCTTATTCACTTTCACTGTCTCTTTATTAATGTGTGTATCTAGAGTAGTTCCTCAATGTGTTATTTTCTTGTTACTATGTCCCAGCACCGCGGCTGTCATTGCAGCCGGGTGCCAGGGTTTTTCATTCTGTGAGGTGATTTTTCACCTCACGCGCGTTGGGGGGGCGGGGCTGGCACTCGGCGCTCTGCCGCGGCCAGCCCCCGTTCTCTCCTTCACTCCTCGCCGCAGCGAGCGGGGCGGGTGCTCCGCTAGTGATAGCGGACGCACCCGTTGTCATGCAGCCGGCGCCGCGGTTGTCGGCGGCGCCGGTCTCTGGGCTGGTGCGTGAGGGACTTCTTCCCTCACGCTTCATTCACACTGGAAGGGGGGGCGGAGCCGGGCTTTCGGCGCGTCGCCGCGGCTCCGCCCTCCTCTGTACTGGCGCCGCTGCGGAGCTGAGCTCCCTGTTACTAGGCAGCTCCCTGTTACTAGGCAGAAGGGGGCACAGATCAGCTTTGCGCGGGCTGCGCAGACCATGCCCCTGGCACGGCCGTGCTTCTTCTCTTCACTTCACCTCAGAGATCGCCATTGTTCTGAGGCGGATCGTTCACCGCAGCGTCTGTGAGTGGCCCTGTGGGCCTCATTTATTTCTTCTTTTCTTTATCTGTTAAGTTTTATTGTAGGGACTTATGGGTCTCTCTCTGTCTTTTAGGTAAAAGTTATCCAGGAGGATCTTCTGTAGTATTGGAAGGTCTCTCCTGATCCTGGGTCCCTGGGTCCATTTTAGCATCACAAATCCTCCCACTCGGGACATTAAAGGGGCATCCCGGGTTGCCTAACTGGCGTAATTCCCTGGGTCATAGCGACCACTCAAAATTCACCTTATGGAGGCATCCCCGGATACTGGGACTGGGACCCCTTCGGGGCATCCCAAAAAGTGTATGTTGTGTGGGATTTCCATTACTGGGGATGATGTGTTACTGTGTATACCATGTGCACAGCAAACTATTACGCGGCAGTCCGAACCCCAAGCGTCGGGGTCAGCACAGCCGGCCACCTCAACTCCCCCTCCCGCCTTGACTCGTGCCCCGTGTGACGTGGTCATGGGCAGGGATCTGCAATCCGAGATGTGTGCCAGATTGGCTAGCCTTGAGAAAATGCTCTCTAGCTTGGTCGCCCGTAAGGCTCCGTCAAAGAGAAAGCATTTGTCGCCGGCTCCGCCGGTGGATGATCTTGATGACAGAGATAATCTGGATTGGTCTGATTATCCCCAGCTAGAGGAGGGGGAAGTTGATGAGGGTTCAGAATTTTCGGATGATGAGCAGTCTGCTGGCGCTGATGCCGAGCTTTCTGATTTAGGGAGATCCTTGGACTCTCCTCACGCTCTGTCTCTCATGCTGGAAGTTCTGAATATTTCCCCTCCCGAGGAGGCGTCACAGCAGAAAGGTGAATTGTTTGAGGAATCCAGGCCGCGCCTGGAGTTTCCTACGCAACGCCATTTTGATAGAATCATTGACAAGGAATGGGATAGGCCGGCTCGGCTCCCTGGCATCCCTCAGGGGTGGGATAGGAAATATCCCTTTCCTTCTGAGGCGATCAAGCGCTGGGCATCTCCCCCCGAGGTGGATGCACCGGTTTTGGGGTTGTCTAACTCCTCGGTGTTAAACAGACCTGATTGTTCCACTCTCAAAGATGGAGAGGATAAACGTATTGATCAGATGGCTTCTCATGGCTTTACTAGCATTGGGTCGGCCATCCGGCCTGTGTGCACTTCGGAGCTAATGGTGTTGGCCACCAGGTCTGTGGTCAGGGACCTGTTGACTTCTTCCGGGCTTCGTCCTGGTAGTAACGAGTTCCTTAGCCTTAAACGGTGCGAGTTGTTTCTATCCTTTGTGTTGACCGCCTTGGATGATACTTTGATGATGTGTGGTAGGACTTCGGCTCTGCTTGTGGCTATTCGGCGGTCGGTGTGGCTGCGCCAGTGGGCGGCCGATTTTATGTCCAAAAAATCACTGACGGCCTTACCCTTTGTTGGTCTACGGCTCTTTGGAGAGACATTGGACTCTGTCACCAAGGGTGGTAGGTTACCTCAACGTAAGAAACAACGCCGCCCCTTTCGGGGGGCGCCTGCCTTTAACCCCTCCTTTCGGGCGGCCAGATCTGGCAGGGGTTCTGCATTTCCTTCTTCCAGAGGAGATTTCGGAAACAGGGGCAGAGGACGTGCCCGTTCTGGATACAGTTGGGGCTCTAAGCCCAAACCGGCTGCTAAGCCGGCTCAGCAATGAGGGGGCGCCCTCACCCATGCGGGTGGGGGGACGGCTGCAGCACTTCTCTCAGATCTGGGATCAAGTGGTCTCGGACAGATGGATCCGGGAAGTGGTGTCTTCCGGCTACAAGCTGGAGTTCGAGCTCCGTCCCCTTCCAGATTTGTCAGGTCTCGGATGCCGTCGGAGCCTCTAGCGGCGCAGGGGCTCCTGGTGGCAGTAGAGAATCTTCTGGACATGGCTGTCATTTGCCCAGTGCCCCCTTCAGATCGGGGCAGGGGCTTTTATTCCAATCTGTTCACGGTTCCCAAGAAGGACGGGTTGGTCCGACCCATCTTGGATCTGAAGTTTCTCAACCGGTTCATCCGGCCGAGGAAATTCCGCATGGAAACGCTGCGTTCGGCCATTCACTCCCTTCGTCAGGGAGACTTTCTGACGTCCATAGACATCAAGGATGCTTATCTACACGTTCCGGTTTTTCCAGCACACCAGAGGTTTCTCAGGTTCGTGGTGGAGGATCGGCACTTTCAGTTTGTGGCACTTCCTTTCGGTCTCACCTCAGCGCCTCGGGTGTTCACCAAGGTGCTAGCGGGGGTGATGGCTCTGCTCAGAGGTCAGGGTATCCGCATCGTGCCCTATTTGGACGATCTACTGATCATGGCCTCTTCCTTCAACCAAGCGGAGTTGGACACCAGAGCGGTGGTGTCCACTCTGGAGAGGTTCGGTTGGGTGATCAACCACCCCAAGTCTTCTCTTTCTCCGTCCAGAATTCTGACCTTTCTGGGAATGTCTCTGGACACTTCACAGGCCAGGGTGTTTCTACCCCAGGCCAAGATTCTTTTGATTCAGGAGTTAGTTCGGCTTCTCTTGTCAACCCCTCATCCGACCATCCGGTTAGGGATGAGGCTGGTGGGGTTAATGGTGGCCTCATTCGAGGCAGTTCCCTTTGCGCAGTTTCACACAAGGACGCTTCAGCTTCATCTGTTGAAGGTTTGGGACAAGTCTCCTCTATCGTTGGATCAGTCCTTCCTGATGACTCCCCGAGTTCGTCGATCCCTGCAATGGTGGCTGGGGTCGGTCAATCTGTTGAAGGGCAGATCTTTTCTGGCTCCGCGTTGGGAAACAGTCACCACGGATGCCAGTCTGTCAGGTTGGGGGGGTGTTTGGAAGGACCTCCAGTTTCAGGGTCTGTGGGGCCCGCAGGAGGCTCACGAGCCCATCAATGTTCTGGAGTTGAGAGCCATCAGGTTGGTTCTGTTTCGCTTGACTCATCAGTTGAGAGGCCTGCCAGTTCAGGTCCGGTCGGACAACAGAACGGCGGTTGCTTACATCAATCACCAAGGAGGAACTCGCAGCAGGAGTGCCCTCAGGGAAGTGTCTTTGATTCTGGACTGGGCAGAGACCCACGTCCCGTGTATCTCAGCAGTCTACATTCCGGGAGTGGAGAACACGGAGGCGGACTTGCTGAGCAGGGCCTCCTCTCGTCAGGGGGAGTGGTCTCTCAGTCCCAAGGTGTTTCGTTCGATATGTCTCAGGTGGGGGGTCCCAGCGGTGGACCTCTTTGCTTCTCGTCACAATCACAAGCTTCCAGTCTTTGTGTCTCTCTCGCAGGATCCTCTGGCTATGACAGTGGATGCCATGTCTCTAAACTGGAGGGATCTGGGGTTCCTTTACCTGTTTCCTCCGTTCCCAATGCTAGCCAGAGTGCTGCGCAAACTGGCCTTGGATGGTGCGTCGGCGATTCTGGTGGCCCCAAGGTGGCCAAGGCGAGTTTGGTTCGCAGACCTTGTAAGACTGGCAGAGGATCAGTTCGCCCTGCCTCTGCTGCCGGACCTGCTCACCCAGGGTCGGCTGCGCTATCCCAATTTACCATCGCTGGCTTTGACGGCATGGCTGCTGAAACCGCCATCTTGAAGGAAGAAGGTCTTTCTGACGCGGTGATTCAGACTCTTATCTGTGCCAGGAAGCGCTCTTCCTCTTCTATTTACTACAGGACTTGGAGGGCCTATATTGATTGGTGTGAAAGTAGGTCTTTCTCTTGTCGAGAGTTCTCCATTCCTAGAATTTTAGAGTTTCTCCAACATGGTCTAGATCTGGGGCTCCAGCTTAGTACATTGAAAGGGCAGGTTTCTGCCCTGGCGGTGTTCTTCCAAAGGTCTTTTGCACTTCATCCCTTAGTCAAGACCTTTTTCCAAGGTGTTACACATGTTCGGCCTCCTAGGAAGCCTTTTGTTCCAGTTTGGGATTTGAACCTGGTTCTTTCTGCTCTCCAGGGCCCTCCGTTTGAGCCCTTGAATGAGATAGCTTTGTCTTCTCTTACGCAAAAGGTGGCCTTTTTGGTGGCTATCACTTCGGTTAGGCGTGTTTCTGAGTTGGCAGCTTTATCCATTACAGCTCCGTACTTCGAGAAACATCAGGACAAGGTTGTCTTTCGTTTCAAGCAGGATTTTCTTCCTAAAGTGGTCTCGGAGTTTCATTTGAATCAGGACATTGTTTTGCCCTCTCTATGCCCAAATCCCAGCGACGACAGGGAAAGGGCATTGCATTCCTTGGATGTAGTTCGTGTTGTGGAACATTATCTGGAGGTTACGTCTTCCTTTCGTAAGACTGATGCTTTCTTTGTGGTGCCCTGCGGGCCTAGGAAAGGTTTGGCTCCTGCCAAATCTTCCATTAGTAAATGGATTCGTCAGGCCATCATTGGGGCCTACTCTGCCAAGGGGAGGAGTCCCCCTTTTCGTGTTACTGCTCATTCTACTCGTGCAGTTGGTGCGTCCTGGGCTTTTCAGCACCAGGCTTCTGTTGAGCAAGTTTGTAAGGCCGCTACCTGGTCTTCTGTTCACACCTTTTCCAAGTTTTACAAGGTTGATGTTCGGGCATCAGCGGATGCTGTTTTTGGCCGCAAAGTTTTGCAAGCTGTTGTGGTTTAAGGTTGTGCATTGTTGCCTAGTTTTGGATCCCCGCCCTTGTTATGGACACTGCTGTTGGATGTCCCACATGTTATGGATTCTTGAAGCGGGGTGTGTGACATACTAAGAATAATACCATTTTGTGAATACTCACCTTGTAAAATGGGTATTATGAGTATGTCACACACCCCGCTTCAACCCGCCCTTTTGTATTCAGGATCCTCTTTATTGCGAACTTTGCGTGGTTGTTGTTTATATTTGCCTCTTCCTGGTCCTTACCTTACTGCTTCTGTATACTGGGTAATGAGTGGGAGGTCCCAGGTATTTATGGATCAGGGAGGGGCTTTCTTTTTTGCTATCATCTCTGCAGGAACGCCCTCTTCAGGACGATATTACCCACATGTTATGGATTCTTGAAGCGGGGTGTGTGACATACTCATAATACCCATTTTACAAGGTGAGTATTCACAAAATGGTATTTTTTGTTTTAGGCTGCTCAACTACCAACTGGGCGAAGTGCATCGACAAGTGCTGACCTTTATGAGCTAGGGTCCCGGATGCTGGAGGCCTACAGTCGCCAACAGCTGCGTGATGGAACTCTGGAGCGCATTGCGGCGTTGGAAAATCAGTCGCTGGTGGACCAACAACAAATTAATGAACTGCGGCAACAACTTAATGAAGTGCGGACTCAACAGCAGTCTGGAGTGATGCATGCCATGCAAGAAATGATGCATGGCATCCAACAATCTTTACAGCGGCAGGACGAAACTTTGTTGCTGTTACAGCAGCTAATACAGCAGCAGTCAATTTTTTTTACTGCACTGTTGTCCCCCAACACCGCCCCTAGCCATGAGTCCCAACCTCCCCGCCCCACCCGGGGACTAATTGGTCCAGTTGGTAGACATTTGAAATGCTTGAATTTGTATTGACTTGAGTGACTTAAATAAATGTATTTGTAAACGCTAGAATTTGTGTCGGTTACCAAAATGCATACCTACAAACACAGTCAGGGATACCTCTCTATATCTAGATATGTTAATGTTGACTGAAAATTACTACTGTCATTGTTTTCCATACATTACTATGTTTACAAAATGAAATGCATAACAATGTTTTTAAGAATCCAAAAAAAATGGGTTGCTATACACTTAAAATATGAGGACAGCGGCAGCACCAGGAATATCCACCTTGCAGTCCTTGGAATTATACATTGGAGGCGGTACCCCCATTCCTTCCACTATCGGCCGATGGAATAGAGGTTGGGTGAGAACCGCTCCTGGTATCTAATGCACATATTTTACTGTCTTAATGTGAGTGCGAGATTGACACTTTTTATAGCTTTTAATGTTTATTAAAAACCTATTGCGCTAGATCCCTTTCTCCTTCTTTTTTGCTTTCATGGTTGAAACTTTAACTAAGCTCCTGTTGAAGGCATCTATATATAAATTCTGGTGACATAAAAGAAGGAGGATACTGGGATTTATTCCAAGTGGAGTTTTGCAAGGAAAAATCACAATTCCATATAAGCAGGAATTTTTGTGAACAACATCAAAACTAAAAAGGCGATTGATTAAATCCCTCTCTGGTAATAGCATAACCTAAGAGGTGGCGGGCACGTGTATAGGTGATTTGAAGATCGTTTCAACCACGGTGACACCACGCTTGAACCCATGGGATACTAATGGGACTTTCTATTAATGTTTTAATGACCAATCATGTTGATAGTCAATTGACTGCTCTGTGTGATACCATTTTACTTCACACTTAAAATATGGTTTAAAAGGCACGACACACTGAAAGTAGAAACCTAAAAAACATTTATTTTTTATAAAATGGGCCAACATGGCCAAAATTACTCCGCACAGCGGATCAAACCATACCCTACCGCTGTTTCTTCTTTCCCAGCAGCATAAGTCGCGTCCGCTGGACGTACTGCCACATCTGCGATGCTCATTAACGCAAGTTGTATGGAGACCAAAAAATGGATTAGTCAATAGAACGTGATACAAACGTACACAGATGATTTCACATTATATACTTTGGTCACATAATGTAACCAGCTACATTAACATTTGAGCAAACTGGGCCCTTATGTGGGTCCATTATATGAGTACTAGTGCCTTACATGTGCATTTATCAGCAATACCCTACATATTGAAGTAACCGTTTGTACTAAATGAAGGGTGAAGTAAGATTGTGGGCATTGATTGGGTTATTTTGCTCAAAACATCATGTCCAAAGTAATAAAGATTCTAACCCTTCTGCTATTCCTATTCTAGTTCTCAACCTTATTTTGAAATTAGTTCAATTTGGACACCAAAACTTTTTAACCAAAATGTATTATGGGTTTTAAAGGAAACAAAGGGGATGCAACAATCTAGCATGCAGACATGCATTTATGATTGTGGGTCACGAAAATGTCAGCTAAATGTGTGCTAATTAACCACATAGGGACAATGCCAATTATGATAGCTTTTAGGGTGACACATAGGTGGGCAAAGTATGTTTGGATATGAAGTAAGTGTACTTACCATCGCAGCTGTGGCTCGGGCCCATGCTGCTGGGTGTCCCTGGAGCTTGGGTGGGGATTATGGTCACAGGGTCCGTCTGCGTGGAACCATCTGTTTGGAAAAAACAAACAAAAAACAATCATAAGGTTTGCGCTTACAAACTAAGATTATACATCCACCTGTTTAGGGAGTCTAGTAAATCATGCTACCATGTTTACACACATGTTTGCTATACATTAGCATATTTACTGGTCCGTGAGGTCAGGTGAATAATTTAGGTGTGCAACATGGACACATCAATATAATGTGCCTCAAACATTTACAGTGCAATGCTAATGCAGTCATTTAAGTTGAGCTGATCAGATTCATAGTAGAGTGTGCAACATGTGTTTGCATGAAAAACAAAAAAATTTGCTAGGCAGCATCATGGCGTACGCAATAACTTTGGGGTTGGTTGCATTTGAATTGAACTGGAGTGGGGTTCCAGAATTTTCTTAAAATTACTAAAAAATATTATGCTATGTAGCAGCAAACATGTGTATGTAGTTTTGAATGTCATTACATATGCCATGTGAGTGATAACAACAAACGTTTACCATGACTATGCCCGCGGGCAAGGGCTGGCGCATAGCTGCTGGAGGTGCCGGCTCTATGATGGCATGCACAGTGGCAAGGCAGATTTACAGCACAAAGAACTGAAATTGAATTGAAAACTGATCTGGCTAATGAAAAAAATAAAATTTTCACTGTCACTTCTAAGCTGTCCCTGGCTGGATGGTTCCGGTTTTTCCCTTTCTTTCCCTATCTTTCCCTGGCTCTGTCTACCTCTCTGTCTGCCTCTCTGACTCTCCCTGCCTGTCTGTAAGTCTCTGCCTGTCTGCAGCAACCTCCGTTCTGTCTGCAATGCAAGGCTGAAATGCGCAAAAGGAAAATGGCCGCCGGTTTATATTGCACAGTGACGTCACCGGTATGATAGGCTGCATGTGACTTACCCATGATACCTTGCCCCAGGGGGTATGTCTGGACATGTTCATCCACCATTTTAGAATGCCTGTAATTGAAATAAATGGAGTTTAAAGGAAAACTTCGATCGATCGAATCGCGGGGAAATTCGGATTCGTTCAGAATCGAATTTTCCATGAAATTCGGAACGAATCCGGATTCGTCTGGATCGATTCGCTCCTCCCTAGTCACACCCCTCTAGCACCTCTTGACTGCTATATATTGACTGGATGAGCACATCCTATCTTTCTTCTCGCTGTTGCATTTGCAGGTCAGTGGCCAGATCTGCTGGATTGTAGCTCTCCCAATGTAACAGGGAGTTCAATTGGCCTCTACCTGAAATACCCCCTTTTTGAACTGTAACACTGTGCAGGTAAGTAAAGCATTTTTCATTGTGTGTGTGCAAGCAAGTTAAGTTATTGCAATGTCTTTTGACAGGCTGATTCATGTATTGCATTGCTTGTGCACACACAAGTAAAGAAGTAGCAATGTCTGCACAAACTTTTAAACTTAGTAATGGACGGGGTACAAACTGGAGGGCCTTGATGCGGCTACCTCGCTTTTACATTCATTGCAATCTATGGTAACTAACAGTCCATGTTCTTAACAAGTGTTAGCTAGGTTTTTCAATATTATGAGTGTGCAGAGGGTTAACTTTCTTTTTTGTTTTACAACCACAACAATTCCCAATCTACTGTTTATTTCGCTGTCAAATAATAATAGAATGTCCCTCATCCAATGCTTCTCCCAGATGTGCTTTTACTATCTGTCAGCAAATGCTGAAGAATTATTGCTAGTCACAATGGCCTATGATAGATATGTTGCCATTTGTCACCCTTTACACTACAACAATATCCTTAATAGGAAAACATGCACAATACTTGTTGTTGTAAACTGGGTAACCAGTGCTTTAAATTCTGTCATTATTTACGAATTCAGCTTCAAAAATGTTTTTTGTAGGTCACATATCATCAAGCAATTCTTTTGTGATTCTAAGGCCTTGACAATGATTGCTTGTTCTGGAGTAGGGGACTTTTATTCTGCTGTCTTTGTTGAAATTTTCTTGGTTGCACTTCCTGCATTTGTTTGCACTTTGGTATCTTATATAAAAATAGCTGGCGTCATTATGAAGATAAAGACATGGGCCGGAAGAAGGAAAGCTTTCTCTACTTGTTCATCTCATCTCATTGTCATGACAGTCTACTATGTAACTGCTTCAGCTGCATATTTAATTCCAACATCTAAATATTCTGATTTATGGGTAGGGATGCTGACTGTGCTGTATGCAGTCGCTACACCTAAGTTAAACCCTCTGATTTACAGTCTACGAAACAAAGAACAGAGAGCCATCCACAAATTATTCAACTCAATAAAATTAAGCAGGGGTATACAGGATAAGTTAATAAGCAGTAAATCATCCTAAAGTTGATATTTCCATGTTTTACTTTGTTAATATAAACAATAATACTTTTTAATGTTAAAACTACCGCACATATAAGATGTAGTTGGGTGGATGATACAACATTGGTCAACTCAGACCACAATCTTTTTTTCTTTACCAGGAAGTAAAAAAGTGAAGAATTGGGGGATTTCTAATCTAAATGAGTATATTTAAAGGTAAGCTTTTGAGAATAGCAACTTCTTTTCATCTGATATGACATTCTCCGTTTTTCTACTGTTCTGTATGGCTAATATAATACATTACAACACAACATACTACCAGACGCAGTGCAGACAGCCATTAGTCAGGAACAGGCTCTGTAATTTGTCCCATGCTAAATTCCAAAGACACTCTTAAGCAGTCTACATGGATCACACAGAAGAGGAACAGGAGGTAGTGGATAGATTAGAGCAGCACAGAGGTTTAGGTAGAACAGTAAAACAGAAACAATCTTTCAGGGCGAATTGACGTGAAGAGTTGAAGGGAAGCTACCAATACTCTTCCCACCAATCTTTCTTTACAGTTTCTAGTGTACGGTATACGTGTTCAGCAGCCACATCTGTTTTGTCGTAGACAGAACTACAATCTAAACAACTGCTGAGCCTAGATCCTTATCCCTCATTACACAGCTGCTGTCACTGCAGTTGCTACCACACAGACTAATGTACAAAGTCACATTCTATGTTATCTATGCTAAAGCCCTGTAAAAAAAATATACAACTATTTTTCGTGAAAAAGCTGTCCCTGCCCTACAGCACTAGGAAACTTCAGAACAGGGAGCACCAAACCATTATTTCTGGTCTAGTAAGCATGGCCATAGGAGTCACATAATTTACATGAGACTCTTTGTTCATCTATTAAAGATGGGAAGCTATCTACAACGGGCACCAAAAAGATGGCCGCCGCATGAGTGCTGCTAGCTACTGCCAGAGTCCTAACTCATAGGGGCAGCCATCTTTTCGAAGACCCGGTCGTGGAAATTTTGACAGGAAAATACGCCAACCAGATTGTAGGGCTCAGGTAAGTTGTACAACTGATTGCTGCTGCTGCACACTCAGCATTAAGTTAAGCTGGTTAATGGACTGCTTAGCACATCATTAGAGATGAGCGAATTTTTGAAAAATTCGATTCGGCCGAGTCGCCGAATTTTCCTGAAAAATTTGCTTCGGGTTGAATCTATTTGTGGCGAACCGCTATTAAAAATGGCCATTTCTGAGCCTCAATAGGTTTGTAGAACATTTTGCCTTGCTGTAACACGCATAGGATACATGATGGGTTAGTGAAATAATACTGTAAAGAAGTATAACATGCAGATCAGAGGCATCGCTATTAGAATCGCTGTCACAGAGCGGCACAATTACATAGCCTTGAGGTGGCATCAGCATAAGGAGTCAATATATTGCCTGAAAGACACACCCTGGACTTGGCAGCAGCATGGGGAGCCCATATATTGCCTGAAAAACACACCCTGGAGTTGGCAGCAGCATGGAGAGCTCATATATTACCTGGAAAACACACCCTGGAGATGGCAGCAGCATGAGGAGCCCGTATATTGCCTGAAAAACACGTCCTGATGTTGGCCGCAGTATGGAGAGCCCATATATTGCCTGAAAGACATGCCCTGGAGTTGTCAGCAGCATGAAGAGAACATATACACATTTTGGGCACATATATCTTATCCTAAAAATATTATTAAAAAATTAAGATTAACGTAAAGCATTTCCTCAAAAATTACTTGTGGTCTGATGCGGAGGGATGTCTGTAAGTGGAAAGCAGCGCCTTAAATCTGTTTTGCACTATCCATATTTCTGAAGTGTTGGTCTGGCTCCATGGTCAGTCTACTCTGATGCATCAGCCATTGGTGGGTGGAAATCTTGGCTGATCCATGCCTGATTCATCTTCACACAGGTCAGTCTCTCCATAGTTACACAACTACTGCTGTTGGACAAAAAAAAAACATTTTTCAAGCATACTGGAGCACATTGAACTGCCCTCATCAGTGTATCACATACGCACATCTTTTTACCACTTTGTTCCCGTTAAAGTTTTCAGGGCCTAGTTACTACTTAATGAAAGGCCATACATAGTTACACACTTGCTGCTGTTATCTACAAATCCTGTTTTAAGCGTAGTGTAGCGTTTTGTCCTCCCCTCATATACGCACTAAGTTTGTCAGGCAGAGAAGTGCAAGGATGGGCACAGAGGAGTGGCAGAGGCCTAAATTCATCAAGCAGAGGTTTGAAGCCAAGAAGAGGAGGAGACATACGCTGCTTCCTCCACTAGGTGGGCAACTAGTGATGAGGAGAGTGGCATGGGAGGTGGTGTTGCAAGCGTTTTGGCTTCTGAAGCAGACACTGTTAAGGAACCTGAGGAGGACATCATTGATGTGCAGACACAACTCGATGATGATGATGATTATTATTATTATTATTAATAATTTTATTTATATAGCGCCATCATCTTCTGTAGCGCTTTACAAGGTGTACAACACAGAGTAAAACATATAGTACAGAGAACAATACAAAACTCGAAGCTACGAGGCTCAAGCCAAGTGTTGTGACGACAGGAGACAATATGAAAGAGAGCCCTGCCCTTGCAAGCTTACAGTCTGAAGGATGGGGGGGAAACAAAAGGTAGGGATCACAAGTGGTAGAACTTGAGTTGGGCTGCATGTGTGTTTGAAGGTTATAGGAGTTGCTTAAGCCAGATTATATGCCCTGTCGGAAGCAGTGAGTTTTGAGGGCACTTTGAAAGGCTTGGAGTGATGGAGAGTGACGGATTTAGCGGTCAGCATGGTGGCAGAAGGGGAAAGTCTGGAGGCAAATGTGCCCAGTGTAGACCACTTGCTGCACAGCCGGCTACCTTCCCAGGAGGTAGTGGAAAAGGGGTTCCTGGAGCTGGCGGCAGCAGCAGTGAATTAGTGCGAACTGTTAGTGGGAAAATCAGCTACTCGGCGATATGGCAGTCTTTCATCAAGCATCCGCAGGATGTTAACATGGCTACATGCAAGATGTGTAGGCAAAAGGTGAAGTGTGGCCAGGGTCCCAATGTTAGCCCTACGTCAACATATGCAGCGTCACCATAAAGCGGCCTGGGAGAGCTGGCTCCAAAGTGTGGTCCAGCCTGCTGCATTACCCAGTGGCACGCCGCTCCCTGTTCCAGCCAGCCAAGGCTCCACCACCTCCTGTGAATCATACCCATCCTCTGTCGCTCCAGATGCTCCTCCTCTTACTCCGATTCAGTCATTCCGCCAGCAATCCATTGGCGAAGGCATGGCCAAGAGACAACAGTATGCACCCACTCATCCAACACACCCAAGCTAAATGTGCTTCTGTATAAGTTGCTGGTGCTGCAGTCTCTCCCTTTTCAGGTGGTGGACCGTCATTTCTTAGCAAAGAAGCAGTACCAGCCCTGTACAATTTTGTTGAACAGATGGTGGGCCAGTCCTTGAGCCTGTATGTGTGCCAAAGTGCATGGCAGTGCCTACGTCTGGAGCTGTAACTACGGTCAGGGACAATACATGTCCTCAACACCAACTTGGACAGGTTATGGCACTGTGGCCTCCACAGTCCTAGGCCATTGTGCCTGTGACAGTGCGTGACTCCATCTCCTCATCCTCTGCAGTCTCCGCAGCCTCCACTGCACGTACAAGTCTCAGTGCCCATCCAGCCTGTTCTTCACATGGTTTGCCTTGGCGAACGGAGTCACACATGGGGGGAACTGCTAAAAATCATTAATCAAGAAATCAAATCATGGCTTACTCCATGAAAACTGCAAATTGGAACCATGGTAACTGACAATGGGAAGATGGAAGATGTTGGTTCCTTGTGTTAACTTTAACAAGGTCTATTAGGCCATCCACATATAATCTCAGCTATGATAAATCCAGGAACAAGTATTGGGATGAAACCAACAATCGATGAGTGGATTTAATTTAAATAGAGCCGGTTACATTACAGAAAAAGTAATAACATAAACAGTGTAAATATGATGTAAAGTTGCAATTTCCATACAAAAAAGGCAGCAATCTCTCTCAAGTTAATTCAGCCAGGGCCTTTTGTCCTTTGCCCAGCCCCCACCATACTTCCTGCATGGCAGCCCTTGATGTCTCTTGCATTGTCAGAGGGGAAGCAGAGAGAAGAAGACCCTTCCCCCACGTTCCCTGCTTTAATATAATGCTCTGGTCAAATTTCTCCTCCACCCAACTGCCCCTTAGACTTTCTGTTACAAAAAGAGTCCGTCATTAAATACAATACTTCAGCCTAAACACAGATGTTTACAATTAAATAGTTGAAAATGCACATCAATTAATTACTAAGTGGGAACTCAAACATACCCAGACATTCTTTACATCTGCATATGAACTGCTTCCCTGAGGTCTGAAAGCAAAATCAATTAACAGAAATAACCTTTATATTATATGGATATGTATATATGTTATATGTGTATGATTTCCATTTAATCAGCCACATCCAGATCAGAATCATAATAAATGGCAGGTAAACATCCACAGCTTCCACATTCATCCAAGGTACCTATATACATCAATAATATTAGTGATTTAATAATAATTCATTAATAATTGAGATAAATTATTAATAAAAACATTTTATTCCTCCGGAACCTTCTTACAGAAAAACATCTTGTCTGTGCTGCAACAAGGAAGCCTGAGCCATGCCCCCTGTATGGCACACGTGTTCAACCTAGTTGTCAAGCGTTTTCTGAAGTTTTCCCCCCATCTGCAAGACATCCTAACAACGGGAAGGAAGCTTTGCATGCACTTCAGCCACTCCTACACTGCCAAGCACACCCTTCCTGAGCTGCAGCATCAGAACGGTATCCCCCAACATAGTCTGATTTCACTGCTTCATGTACTACAACACATGCTGGAAACCAGGGCTGGTCAGGGCACTGGAGACGTAGCGCCTATATCTCACGGCCACATGAACCCTGTGGGGGCTGAACTGGAGGAGGAGGGGGTGGGGCACAGTGAAGTTTAGGTTTAACGAAATGGCTGTTTTTTCTAGTCATCTGACAGGAGAGGAGGAGCAGGAGAAGCCAGAGGAGCTAGATGGTAGTGAGGAAGGCAAGACAGAGGATTCAGACACACCATGGCGGTATGCAGTGGAGATAGAGACAGGTAGTCCCTGCGAGTCACTTGCACAAATGGCACGATGCATGCTCATGTGCTTGCGTAGAGACCGCCGAATTGTCACCATTCGGCAGCTGGATGACTTCTGGCTCTCCCCCTTATTGGACCCTCGCTACCGGCACAAAATACTGTTTTAAGCCTACTGGAAAGCATTGAACTGCCCTTATCAGTACACACCACATATGTACATCTGAGAGTTGTACCATTTTTTCCTGTTAAGGTCTTCAGGGCCTAGTTACTGTGAAGGGCCTGACACATTTTTCGTGGACAGACAAGTTCTCCTTGTGGTTACTATGGCCCCTGCCACACTAAACCCCCTCTGATGGTACGCTACTGGCAGAGCAGGACAGATTTCCCAGGGCAAACTCTGCTAGTTGCGGCCACAGATCAAGTTTGGCTGCCCAGAAGTCCAGTGGATCCTCAAGGTGTGTTAGCATGGTCATGTCAAGGTATACCACCCCCTGCTGGTTCAGGTCCTGCTCCATGTCTACCTGCTGCTCATGAGTTGCCTCACTATGCAGGTGAAGAAAGCTACTCATTAGCAACTGAAGACTCAGAGGGCCCCCCGAGTCAGACCTGCGAGAGGATGGACGATGGTGCATATAAGCTTTTGCTAAACTGACTACGTAGGATGTCTCTGTAGTAGGTCAGCTTGTCCTCCCTCTCAGGGGGTGTACAAAAGGCCCCCATCTTTACACAACAGTGGCAGGTGTCTGGCCTTTCTCACTAACTAGCCCATCAGCACTTGAAGATAAAACCAAATGCAAACACTGCCAGATTGCCTGAAATGGGATGCCCCATGCTCAAAGTTAGTTAATAGCACTACAGCAAACTTTAAACCGTGGTTTTTGTAGAAAAGCAAAAGCAATTTAGACAGGTTCTCTTACTAAAAACAAATGAAAATACACTGTTAGATGGCCTTAAATAGGATGCCCCTGGTCAGAGTTAATTGCACTACAGGCAGCTTTACAGTGTGGTTTTGGTAGAAAAGCAAAAGCGATATAGGCAGGCACTCTAGCAAAAGATAAAGGCAAAGACACTGTTAGGTGGCCTTAAATAGGATGCCCCTGATTAGAGTAAATGCACTGCAGGCAGTTTTAAAACGTGATTTTGGTAGAAAAGCAAGATGGATATAGGCAGGTGCTCTAGCAAAAGATAAAGGTAAATACACTGTCACATCATGGGCTGCTATGGGATGCCACCAGTAAAAGTGACTTAAAAGCACTACAGAACTTTTAAAACTTGCTTTTGTTACAAAAGGAAAAGCTAAATAGGCAGGTTCTCTTTAAAGACAAATGCTAGCACACTGTCACATCATGGGCTGCTATGGGATGCCCCCGGTGAAAGTGATTTAAAAGCACTACAGAACTTTTAAAATGTGTTTTTTTTACAAAAGGCAAAGCTAAATAGGCAGGTTCTATTTAAAGATAAATGCTAGCACACTGTCACATGATCGGCTGCTATGGGATGCCCCGGTGAAAGTGATTTAAAAGCACTACAGAACTTTTAAAATGTGTTTTTTTTACAAAACAAAAAGCTAAATAGGCAGGTTCTCTTTAAAGACAAATGCTAGCACACTGTCACATCATGGGCTGCTATGGGATGCCACCAGTGAAAGTGACTTAAAAGCACTACAGAACTTTTAAAACTTGGTTTTGTTACAAAAGGAAAAGCTAAATAGGCAGGTTCTCTTTAAAGACAAATGCTAGCATACTGTCACATCATGGGCTGCTATGGGATGCCCCCGGTGAAAGTGATTCAAAAGCACTACAGAACTTTTAAAACGTGTTTTTTTTACAAAAGGAAAAGCTAAATAGGCAGGTGTGTGTGACCTGTATTAACACTAAATAGGCTTGAAAGATCTGGGCATGAAAGCTAATGCAAACACATTGTAAACTGTCTCTCTCTGGCACTGTCTCTGCCTCTCTCTTTCTTGCCCTGTCATTTTCTCTCCCTGGCTCTATCTCTCCCTGACCCGTTCTTGCCGCAATACACCGCCGAAATGAGACCCCGCAAGATGGCCGCCGCTTATATAGGGCTATGACATCATCAGGGAGCCTGGCTGCTGATAGGCAGTATGTGATGCCTACCCAGGATTCTTTGCCCCATGGGACATGTCCTGACATGTGGATCCACCATTTTAGATGGCCTGGACCGCAGTAAATAGAGTTTAAGGAAGCGTTTTGAACAATCGAATCGCTGCAATATTCGTATTCGTTTAGAATCAAATTTTTCCTAAAATTCATAATGAATTTGACAGATTTGATTCACTCATCTATAGTGGGTGGGTCTGGTTATCCGCTGCTACCGTGGCTTACGGCACCCATTTTACAGGCTCATACTCAGCCACATGCGTGGCTCATACCAAGACCAGGGCAGTGGTCGAGCGGGCTTTGGTTTGCTGAAGACCCGGTTTCGGTTCCTGGACCATATGGGGGGCCTCCAGTACCATCCACAGAAGGTTATAAAAATTATAGTGGCCTGTATGGTTCTCCACATTTATGAGATTGGTGTCCATCCTGAGCTGGATCAGAGCACACGGGGAGGCCGATTCATTAATAGCGCCAGGTAGCGACAGATGAGCGACTGTAGCTGTATTTTCACAGCGCCCGCTAGTAGTCGCTGTGCTTGGCCGTTGTTCGGTTGTTGACAGCGACTCAGTCGGTGTGCGGTAATGTTGAATATTGGGTGAGGAGTCGCTATTTGACAGGTTCCGCGCTGTATGGGAGCGCATGTTACCGAATGGCCATAGCGAACGGCTCCCACCATATTCATTAACAAATCACGCTCAAAAAATTATCGCGCTGTGAAATGCATGTTTAAACCCCAGAGCGCTGGCGGCGATGGGTTAAAAGTAGTTTTTTAACCCCCAAACAACCATATTTTTGGAAACAAAAAAAAACAAGTTTTTAAAATCATTTTGTAATATGAATACATTAACCCTTTAAGTGCCAGCCTACCAGGAGTTTTTGTCACACTCTGTTGCCGGACCATTTTGCACTATTTTGCGCTCCCCATGTTCAAATGTGATTTTTGAAGGGATTTCCAGGGATTTCCCAGGAAAATGATATATTGTTTTTTTCAGCAGAGTCTGGGCTTTAACATGACATGTCTTGTTTGTCATTTTTTAGGTGTATTCTCAATATTTTTGGGTGAAATATGTGCAAAAAAAAAAAAAAAAAAAAAAAATTTTACATATTGTAGTTTTTTTTTGTAATAAAAAATGTAAGTTTGTCAATAAAATCTTATTGCGTGTGAAATCCCAATTTCTCCCGGTTACAGCGGTACCACATATGTATAGGTAGACACCCTTTCCTGCCCAGGAGACTCCCCCAAACTGAAACAGCGCTTTGTTGTTTGCGCCATGTTTTGCGCCATTTTTGCTGGAACTTTCAGGAAAATTATATATATAATTTTTTGCAGCAGAGTTTAGGCTTTAACGTCTTGTTTGTAATTTTTTTTTTTTTACAATATTATTAAGTAAAAAAAATAAATAAATAAATAAAAAAATTTTTTAGAAAATTGACTCCTTTATTTTAAATAAAAAATGTATTTTATTAAGGAAAATCATATTGCATGTGAAAGCCCCATTTCTACCGATTAGAACGGTACCACATATTTATCGGTAGCCCCCTGTTCCTGCCCAGGAGACCCCTCTAACTGAAACAAGTATTTTATAACATTCACAAAAAAAATACAACTACCATCCACACTACAAAGGGTTAAATCGAGAAAAAAAATGACATAGGGTCCCCCCTCCCAGGGGAGGGAGACCCCTTTTTTTTTTTTGATTTTTAAGGGTTAAAAAAACCTTAAAAATCAAAAAAAAAAATTGACGTGGGGTCCCCCTTACCCAAAGTAACCAGCCCGGGACCAGCTATGGGGGCTTGTAGGCACAGAGTGGGGGGGCCAGCTTTTGTGGCCCCCCCACCCTGCAGCCTACGAGCCCACATAGCCTATGTGGGCCCGGGCTCTTCTGCCCCCCCCTGGCCTTTGGGGAAGCAGGTAATGGGGGTGCCAGGGGTTAATGGCAAGCCACCCGCTAGCGCAGGTGGCTTGCCATCCCCCCAGCCTTGTGAACTGGTATAGGGGTCATGGACCCCTTACCAGTTCACAAGGGGTTAAAAGTAAATAATCACACAGACACAAGCAGAGAAAAAAATATTTTATTAATTTTTATTTTTTTTTTACACTGTACTCACCTCCCATCCATCTTGGAGCACTCTGTCCCTCGGCGATCACTGGCTTCTGCTCACTTGCTAGAAGCCTTTTATAGCTGCTGGATGACAGAACACAAAGGGTTAATCAAAAAAAAAAATGACATAGGGTCCCCCCTCCCAGGGGGGGGGACCCCATTTTTTTTTTTTTTTTTAAGGGTTAAAAACCCTTAAAAATCAAAAAAAAAATTGACGTGGAGTCCCCCTTACCCAAAGTAACCAGTCCGGGACCAGCTATGGGGGCTTGTAGGCACAGAGTAGGGGGGCCAGCTTTTGTGGCCCCCCCCACCCTGCAGCCTACGAGCCCACATAGCCTATGTGGGCCCGGGCTCTTCTGCCCCCCCCCCTGGCCTTTGGGGAGGCAGGTAATGGGGGTGCCAGGGGTTAATGGCAAGCCACCCGCTTGCGCAGGTGACTTGCCAGACCCCCGAGCCGAAGGGGCGGGGCTAAAATCCAAGATGGCGGCCGCCATCGGAAGATGCGACGGAGGGAGGGCTGTTATGCCCCCCTCCAGAAGACAGAAGACCCGGGGGGGGTAATCGGAGCCCCCCCCCATGAAGAGGAGAGGTGGCGGGAGTCGGCGGGAGCGGAGGTGAGTAACTGTCATTTTTTTTTTTTTTTTTTTAACAGGCAATCCCGGCGGCTGCTGAAACGGGGGGGGGGCACCCTATTCCGGGCCCTCCCCTGCAGCCGGAGAAGCCCCGATCGGCGATCGGAGCCCCCGCTGGCTGAAGAGGAGACCTGGCCGGACCAAACAAGGGGTCAGGTAAGTGACTTTTTTTTAAACTTTTTTTTGTGTGATTGGGGAATGCCAGGCACGTAAAATTTACGTGGCTGGCACTTAAGTGGCGGAGAGGCAACCACGTAAATTTTACGTGGCTGGCATTTAAAGGGTTAATATCAGACCTGTAGTATCAATTCTGCACACATTTTTTTTTTTTTTACCATAAAAAAAAAACTAACATTGCAGAAGTGGTCACAGAATTTTTGACATTGAAAAAAAAAAAAAAAAATTAATAACAATTAATTATGAATATTTAAAGATTGCTCCATTGAAATGCATTGGAGAGCGCCAGGTAGCGAGAGGTCATACCTGTCGCTGTTCAAGGTCGTTCGCTGGCGCTGTGGGGTGAGGCTGGAATAATGATGAATGATTCGCTATCTGGCGCTCTCTCAGTCGCTAAGCAGGATCGGCTTGATAAATGTGTGATTGTGGTGGGGAGCCGGCGTTCTCGTGGCGGTGACCGTCATTACCGTTCGCTCACCAGTCGCTACCTGGCGCTATCCCTTGTTAAATAAGGGCCTAAGTGTTTCAGGCCAATTTGTGCGGAACCACATTGTCTCGTCGCATTTTAGTTAATTTTTGTCTGTTTTTTTCCACGGTGTAATTTTTGTGGTGTGTTTATGTATCTATTATGTCTATTTTGATTAGAGACAAGCCATGCCATTTAAGGTTTGATCTGTATGCTTCAATCCATCTTTTCATGCATTCACTGAGATTAAACTGAAAGAAAAAGTAACTTTTTTTTTTTTCTGTTTATTGTTGTCACAAAACTATTACAAAAAAAGTATATTGTGAACCCTGTGGCCCAATAATCTTAGACTACTGAGAATTTTACTTAAATCCAAATGTTTTAACATCCAACACAAAGTGTATTTCATCATTGGTAGGGTGGATGGCCTGCAAAATATGGTGGTTCTCTTGCTTGTTGTAGTGCCACCAGCTGTGACAGGTTATCATTTATCATCTGCCAATATCCTAGCATTGCCTCCCTCTGATGATAGCTTTTATGTAGTTCCTCCACTATTGAATGGTGGATCTGCCTTATATGTCTCCCCATGGGTTTAGCCTGAAGGCTCAGCTATCTGCTCGCCAATCTGCAGCTGCTCCACACACTCCACCTGCTTGTCATGTGGATCCAGCTGTGACAGCAGAGGGAATGATGAAGCCAGCTGCTGCACAGGGAGTGGTGGAGGCAGCTGCTGCACAGGGAGTGGGGAGACAGTTTCTGCACAAGGAGTGCAGAAGGCAGCAGCTGCAGAGGAAGTAGAGGAGGCAGCTGCTGCTGCTGCAGAGGAGGTGTGGGAAGCAGCTGCTGCTGGAGCAGAAGGAGCGTGGGGTCATATGCTGCTGCTGGTGCAGTGGCAGCTGTTGAGGCAGCTGCTGGTGCAGTGGCAGCTGTTGAGGCAGCTGCTGCTGCAGTAGCAGCTGTTGAGGGTGTTGGGGAGGCAACTGGTGCAGCAGGGGGTGCTGATGCTGCTGTTGTTGTAGAGGCTGATGCAGTAGATCATCCTCCTCCAGATGGCAGCCAGTAATGGGGGTGTCTGTAGGGCCAGACAAATCATTTAGCTTGTTGCTGTTAGATATACACACAATACAACAAAGATATAGCTGGGTGGGGTTCCAGGGGTCACCACTTTGGCTACTTACACTGGTATTACACTTACCAGATCCAATTCTACTTTTGGTGCAGTCCTTGAATACACAGTCCTTGATGAAGTTGCACCAGTACTTGTTTGTTGGTGTGCTTGGCTGGGCATGTGTATTTGCTGTTTATTTCCTGCAATGTGAATAGGATTTTTTTGCTGGAAGTGCTTTGGCTTGCCCTAGTACTTTGACTGCCACTGCTCTGCTTAGCCTTAGCACTTTTGCTGGAAGTGTTCTCGCTTGCCCTAGCACTTTGCCTGCTAGTGGTCTGATTTTGCCTGGGGTGGTGCTGGCTTTGCATGACTGTGTGCTGTGTGTGCGTAGGCTTAAAGGAGGACTGTGGTGCCATAATCCTTGGTGATCATCCAGCAGGGCATGACTTAGTTCAGCTGTCCAGATTGTGTGTGTTTTTTCCTGCCATTCTGACTTATCTCACAATAAAAACTACAGTAGTGTTGCCTACGCACCAAAGTTTTGCCTGTGGCCTGCAGGAGACGATCACGCACATAACTACACAAAATGTCTGCATTTGCATGCTATTAGGTCATAGGTTTAGTTTATCAGGGTTTATCAGGTATAATAATGGGGCGGCACAAGTGTCTAGGAAGGCAGGGTAGAAAGAATGCCTCCATTTGGAGAATAACACAGGCAAAAGCTAGTGTGCCCATGGCCACCATGCAGGGACTCTTTGGGGCAAGTTGGATCTATTGGTGCATAGCTGGATGCGGCAGTCAGATACCAGCGGGCAGCCCAGGGGGTAATAACACAGCTCAATAAGATCTGTAAAACAAGGATGCACAAATACATTAATGCAGACCTTGAGGGTTGGTAACAACCTGCCAGGCTTTTTTTTAATATGTATTTGCATTACATCGTACATACATTACAAAATTACATTTTGGATAATGATGATGTGTCGCTGTGACTTCCTGTCCGACATATATGCCAAGAGGAAGTTGGCACTTGATATGGTAGCAACTCTGGAGGGAGGAGGCTGACACCATCTACCCTTTCACACAGATCATCCAGCATTGGTCGGACCTAAGGAGGAAGAAGCCCTGGGTGAGGACTTTTTCAAAAAATTCTTCCCAAGTAAGTGACAATTCTTGCCTAAATGTTCACTACTACAATCACATTAACCAGGCCTGTGTTTAAAAGAATACTATTTTCTTATAGTGTCAGAGTTCTGCCTAAAAGTGCAGCCCACCCGGAGGCGATGGACCCGGCCAATGCTGGGAAGATCTGGTTAATGTGTAGGTGGTGTGGAAAAAGTGCCAACGTCGTCACCCCCTGCAGGTGATCCCCAAGCTCACCCAGACTAACCTGCAGAGGAGGAGGCCCAAATGTTAGGTAGGGAGTTCCAAAATAGTGGACATGATGAGTCAGGAATGAGCATCACACAAAAACACACACAGGAAGACACATACTAAACACTCACACATATGTGATATTATGTTGTCTTTGGGGATATTTTATTCTAGATTAACAAGAGGACCACGTGGTGAACACCAAGGGGAGGCAGATTTTGGGATGCCCCAGCAATAATAAGAAAGTGGGTTATGGGTGACAGCACAAGCCAATTCACTAACAAATTCCTTTTTTTTCTTCCACATACTCGGCCAAGAGGTGTGCCAGGTCCCAGTGAGAAGGGTGGATCCCCAACCTCGACTCCCCCACCAGCCTAGTTTATAGGCTAAGTTTTTAGCCCTGACTATTTATTAACAGGCCTACTTCAACAGGTTTGCAGGAAACAGAGGCTAGACACTAATTGTTTGTTTTTTGTCTTTGACAGTACACAGAGAAGATGCACAGCAGCACCCGCAGGAGCTTTCAGCTGATGTGCATAGGCTGGTAGGGGAGATTGATGAGGTGGCCACAGCCATGGGGAGCAGCCCAACTTAAGGCACTGGGAGCCTGCCACCTTCTTTTAAACCCCCAAACATTGTACCAAGTTTTAAAAAAAAAATTCTACATTCTTTTAATATGTTTTTTGAAAAGTTGAAAAGTTTTGAAAAGTTTTTATTTATTTTTTTCCAAACTTTAAAACATTTTATAAATAATTACTATATTTTAAAAAAATTAAATGAATAATTTAAAAAAAAAGCTGCTGCAGAGGAAGTGGAGGAGGCAGCTTCTGCTGCAGAGAGAGTGTGGGAAGCAGCTGCTGCTGGTGCAGATGGAGTGTGGGGTCATATGCTGCTGCTGGTGCAGTGGCAGCTGTTGAGGCAGCTGCTTCTGCAGTGGAAGCTGTTGAGGCAGATGTTGTGTCTGAGGGTGGTGGGGAGGCAACTGGTGCAGCAGTGGGTGCTGATTCTGCTGTTGTTGTAGAGGCTGGTGCAGTGGATCATCCCCCTCCAGATGGCAGCCAGTAGCAGGGGTGTCTGTACGGCCAGTCAAATCAACATTGTACAAAGTTTTTTTTAAATGTTCTACATTTTTTTTATATGTTTTTTGAAATAACATTTTTTATTTTTTTTTCCAAACTTTAAAACATTTTATAAATAATTACTATATTTAAAAAAATAAATAAAATGAATAATTAAAAAAATACATTGATAATTAAATAATGTTGGGGTGTCATTTAAAATAATTTACAATCATAGTAATGTTTACATTATATCCATATGGGCATCCCAAATACACAACTATCAAGGAGATTGAGCTTCACTGGAGAGAAGAAAGTGGTAAAGGTAAGCATTAGGAAGAATAGAAGAACAATGCATGCTAGGCATGAAAGTGGTAAAGGTAAGTGTTAGGAAGAATAGAAGACCAAGCAAGGAGAAGGAGCAATGCTGGAGAGATGGATGGATAGAGCTAAGTTCTTTGGAGCAGAAGAGACTTGCCACAGCACAGCAATAAGTAAGTAATGGAATACCAGGGCTAGGGGATGAAGAATGGAAAACACTAAAAATGAGAGGCTCGCATATGCCTACATGTCAGTGTATGCGTACATATTACGGATAAACATACAAAAAAAGGATTTTACACACTAAAAAAACGCCCTTTTCAAAAGGAAACTTGAAGGACCTCGCTGGCCTTTATGCAGCAAGGTACTTTGGAAAACTCCCTAAAAATGCCGGAGGACAGTTCATTCATGGCAAATAAATGTAACTTGTCCATCACCTAAGCCATAAAAGCCAGACGCATATCGATTCCGATGGATGCTATGAATCATGCGAATGCACTTACAAACAGTGTAACTCACACGCTGCAAACGCTCTTACACTTACAGGCTGATTCATTAATAGCGCCAGGTAGCGACAGATGAGCGACAGTAGCGTTGTTTTCACAGCGCCCGCTAGTATTCGCTGTGCTTGGCCGTTGTTCGGTTGTTGACAGCGACTCAGTCGGTGTGCGGTAATGTTGAATACGGGGTTATGAGTCGCTGTTTGACAGGTTCCGCGTTGTATGGGAGCGCATGACAGCGAACGGCCATAGCGAACGGCTCCCAGCATATTCATTAACAAATCACGCTCCCAAAATTCTCGCGCTGTGAAATGTTTGTTTAAACCCCAGAGCGCTGGCGGCAATGGGTTAAAAGTAGTTTTTTAACCCCCAAACAACCATATTTTTAGGGAAAAAAAAAACATGTTTTTCAAAACAGTTTGTAATATGAATACATTAATATCAGACCTGCACAAATTATTTATTTATTTTTTTTTTTTTTATTAAGCTTAAAAAAATATCTAACATTGCAGAAGTGGTCACAGAATTTTTGACATTAAAAAAAAAAAAATAATAATAATAGCAATTAATTATGAATATTTAAAGATTGCTCCATTGAAATGCATTGGAGAGCGCCAGGTAGCGAGAGGTCATACCTGTCGCTGTTCAAGGTCGCTCGCTGGCGCTGTGGGGTGAGGCTGGAATAATGATGAATGATTCGCTATCTGGCGCTCTGTCAGTCGCTAAGCAGGATCGGCTTCATAAATGTGTGATTGAGGAGGGGAGCCGGCGTTCTCGTGGCGGTGAGCGTCATTATCGTTCGCTCACCATTCGCTACCTGGCGCTATCCCTTGTTAAATAAGGGCCTAATATAGAAGGCTCTGAATCAACCCTATTGTCTTCCTATCTGGTGAGTCACTAAAAGTGAGATTTTCAGGCATTTTGCGCACGAACTTAATTTTTTACCACCATAAGATTTTTTTCAACTTTTCAACTCAAAGCGAATCAAGGCCCTTAAGTGAAAACAACCCTAATGAAGTGGCAGAGGGCATACATACATGCAACATGTAATATTTGCCCTTTACAAGTTTGTGATACTTCTACATACTTTTACATTAATTATAATGTATATTCCTATAACTATTAATAACTTCAATTACCTTGCTTTGAAAAAAAAACTTTGACAAAGTTGTTAAAGCTTTTAATAAGGCCCTTAGTGATGTGCATTTTATTAAGCATTTATTTTAATTCCCCTCAGTGTTTATTGTCATTGCTTTTTTCTATCTATATATTGAAGTTGTTTTAGTGATAGTATGGTAAGGGCCCTTCCTTTGTTCAGCTTAAATATATATGTTACAGCAACAGCCATTGTCTATTTAATTTATTTCCTCATTTTCTATGAAAATTGTGTAGTGTCATCCAGCTAATATAACCGTTGTTTCTAAAAGAGACAAAGGCATGGAAACAAACTTCATGTCTAAGTTTAGAGGTATTGTAAATTAACTTTTATCCATTATGTATATATTATCCAGTAAACCAATGCCACTAAATCTGAAAGTCCATTGGTTACTACCCCATGTGCTGTGTACACCTGCATATCTAACCTGCTGGCGGCTGGGAGTGGCCGTTCAACGACAAATAATTCATGATTCTTTTCCTGCATTAACAGGCATGTAAATGAATCATACTGCAGGAGAACTCATGCATGCACATGAAATCACCAGATCAAGGTATGTACAGAATACACTGGGGGTTTCATAAACAGGGGGATCTGTATAACGGATGCCCCCGCAAAGCATATCATAACCCAGGGGAATGACAGAAGTTATTTATTGAAGTCTTGAGAACTGTTCCATCCCACCCTAACCCTTCATATCACGGTTACATTGATTAAAAGCAGAACAAAACCCATTTCAGCTGGCCTTGGAATCTAAAAGATTCCAGTGCTGGCCACTTCCCTTGCACTGGGACAACCCAAATCAGGATGCTGTGTGAACATCCCCCCTCCCCCATGAAAACCTCACCTGCTTCCTGGCTCCCTTGCCAATGTAATTATCAGACAGCCACATATTTGGGCTGTGAGCACGCTCCCGCCGCCAACCATTCAGATATACTGGGATGAGAGCACACAGAGTTTTTTCCCAAACATGGTAAGCAGGAGAGAGGAGGAACCTTCAGTTGAACCTTTGAAGTAAGCAAAAGTGCTTTGTAATGCGAAAGGATTATGCAAGAGTGCTTTCATTTCTTGCTGGAACAGAGCTGTAGGCTGTCATTTCTCGCCTACATGGGGCACAGTGCAAGATATCACTAGTGGCTTTCTTGACTGCTTTCCCATGTGAGATTTTTTTTTTCCAAACTTTAAAACATTTTATAAATAATTACTATATTTTAAAAAAATTAAATGAATAATTTAAAAAAAAAGCTGCTGCAGAGGAAGTGGAGGAGGCAGCTTCTGCTGCAGAGAGAGTGTGGGAAGCAGCTGCTGCTGGTGCAGATGGAGTGTGGGGTCATATGCTGCTGCTGGTGCAGTGGCAGCTGTTGAGGCAGCTGCTTCTGCAGTGGAAGCTGTTGAGGCAGATGTTGTGTCTGAGGGTGGTGGGGAGGCAACTGGTGCAGCAGTGGGTGCTGATTCTGCTGTTGTTGTAGAGGCTGGTGCAGTGGATCATCCCCCTCCAGATGGCAGCCAGTAGCAGGGGTGTCTGTACGGCCAGTCAAATCAACATTGTACAAAGTTTTTTTTAAATGTTCTACATTTTTTTTATATGTTTTTTGAAATAACATTTTTTATTTTTTTTTCCAAACTTTAAAACATTTTATAAATAATTACTATATTTAAAAAAATAAATAAAATGAATAATTAAAAAAATACATTGATAATTAAATAATGTTGGGGTGTCATTTAAAATAATTTACAATCATAGTAATGTTTACATTATATCCATGTGGGCATCCCAAATACACAACTATCAAGGAGATTGAGCTTCACTGGAGAGAAGAAAGTGGTAAAGGTAAGCATTAGGAAGAATAGAAGAACAATGCATGCTAGGCATGAAAGTGGTAAAGGTAAGTGTTAGGAAGAATAGAAGACCAAGCAAGGAGAAGGATCAATGCTGGAGAGATGGATGGATAGAGCTAAGTTCTTTGGAGCAGAAGAGACTTGCCACAGCACAGCAATAAGTAAGTAATGGAATACCAGGGCTAGGGGATGAAGAATGGAAAACACTAAAAATGAGAGGCTCGCATATGCCTACATGTCAGTGTATGCGTACATATTACGGATAAACATACAAAAAAAGGATTTTACACACTAAAAAAACGCCCTTTTCAAAAGGAAACTTGAAGGACCTCGCTGGCCTTTATGCAGCAAGGTACTTTGGAAAACTCCCTAAAAATGCCGGAGGACAGTTCATTCATGGCAAATAAATGTAACTTGTCCATCACCTAAGCCATAAAAGCCAGACGCATATCGATTCCGATGGATGCTATGAATCATGCGAATGCACTTACAAACAGTGTAACTCACACGCTGCAAACGCTCTTACACTTACAGGCTGATTCATTAATAGCGCCAGGTAGCGACAGATGAGCGACAGTAGCGTTGTTTTCACAGCGCCCGCTAGTATTCGCTGTGCTTGGCCGTTGTTCGGTTGTTGACAGCGACTCAGTCGGGTGTGCGGTAATGTTGAATACGGGGTTATGAGTCGCTGTTTGACAGGTTCCGCGTTGTATGGGAGCGCATGACAGCGAACGGCCATAGCGAACGGCTCCCAGCATATTCATTAACAAATCACGCTCCCAAAATTCTCGCGCTGTGAAATGTTTGTTTAAACCCCAGAGCGCTGGCGGCAATGGGTTAAAAGTAGTTTTTTAACCCCCAAACAACCATATTTTTAGGGAAAAAAAAAACATGTTTTTCAAAACAGTTTGTAATATGAATACATTAATATCAGACCTGCACAAATTATTTTATTTTTTTTTTTTTTTTATTAAGCTTAAAAAAATATCTAACATTGCAGAAGTGGTCACAGAATTTTTGACATTAAAAAAAAAAAAATAATAATAATAGCAATTAATTATGAATATTTAAAGATTGCTCCATTGAAATGCATTGGAGAGCGCCAGGTAGCGAGAGGTCATACCTGTCGCTGTTCAAGGTCGCTCGCTGGCGCTGTGGGGTGAGGCTGGAATAATGATGAATGATTCGCTATCTGGCGCTCTGTCAGTCGCTAAGCAGGATCGGCTTCATAAATGTGTGATTGAGGAGGGGAGCCGGCGTTCTCGTGGCGGTGAGCGTCATTATCGTTCGCTCACCATTCGCTACCTGGCGCTATCCCTTGTTAAATAAGGGCCTAATATAGAAGGCTCTGAATCAACCCTATTGTCTTCCTATCTGGTGAGTCACTAAAAGTGAGATTTTCAGGCATTTTGCGCACGAACTTAATTTTTTACCACCATAAGATTTTTTTCAACTTTTCAACTCAAAGCGAATCAAGGCCCTTAAGTGAAAACAACCCTAATGAAGTGGCAGAGGGCATACATACATGCAACATGTAATATTTGCCCTTTACAAGTTTGTGATACTTCTACATACTTTTACATTAATTATAATGTATATTCCTATAACTATTAATAACTTCAATTACCTTGCTTTGAAAAAAAACTTTGACAAAGTTGTTAAAGCTTTTAATAAGGCCCTTAGTGATGTGCATTTTATTAAGCATTTATTTTAATTCCCCTCAGTGTTTATTGTCATTGCTTTTTCTATCTATATATTGAAGTTGTTTTAGTGATAGTATGGTAAGGGCCCTTCCTTTGTTCAGCTTAAATATATATGTTACAGCAACAGCCATTGTCTATTTAATTTATTTCCTCATTTTCTATGAAAATTGTGTAGTGTCATCCAGCTAATATAACCGTTGTTTCTAAAAAGAGACAAAGGCATGGGAAACAAACTTCATGTCTAAGTTTAGAGGTATTGTAAATTAACTTTTATCCATTATGTATATATTATCCAGTAAACCAATGCCACTAAATCTGAAAGTCCATTGGTTACTACCCCATGTGCTGTGTACACCTGCATATCTAACCTGCTGGCGGCTGGGAGTGGCCGTTCAACGACAAATAATTCATGATTCTTTTCCTGGCATTAACAGGCATGTAAATGAATCATACTGCAGGAGAACTCATGCATGCACCATGAAATCACCAGATCAAGGTATGTACAGAATACACTGGGGGGTTTCATAAACAGGGGGATCTGTATAACGGATGCCCCCGCAAAGCATATCATAACCCAGGGGAATGACAGAAGTTATTTATTGAAGTCTTGAGAACTGTTCCATCCCACCCTAACCCTTCATATCACGGTTACATTGATTAAAAGCAGAACAAAACCCATTTCAGCTGGCCTTGGAATCTAAAAGATTCCAGTGCTGGCCACTTCCCTTGCACTGGGACAACCCAAATCAGGATGCTGTGTGAACATCCCCCCTCCCCCATGAAAACCTCACCTGCTTCCTGGCTCCCTTGCCAATGTAATTATCAGACAGCCACATATTTGGGCTGTGAGCACGCTCCCGCCGCCAACCATTCAGATATACTGGGATGAGAGCACACAGAGTTTTTTCCCAAACATGGTAAGCAGGAGAGAGGAGGAACCTTCAGTTGAACCTTTGAAGTAAGCAAAAGTGCTTTGTAATGCGAAAGGATTATGCAAGAGTGCTTTCATTTCTTGCTGGAACAGAGCTGTAGGCTGTCATTTCTCGCCTACATGGGGCACAGTGCAAGATATCACTAGTGGCTTTCTTGACTGCTTTCCCATGTGAGAGATTGTCTTGTATGGGTCCCCTGAGTTGTTCTGTGCTGAATCTACTCTCTAATGTGTGTTAAACTATAAAGCAAACAGAAATTTGTCCACTCTAAAATTACATAATTATTTAAAAGCGCCCTCTAGCTTTACATAAGATTTAACCTTTTAACCGCCAGCCTACCTTGAGATTTTGTCACCCTTTGTTGCCAGACCATTTTGCACTATTTTGCGCTCCCATGTTCAACTGTGATTTTTGAAGGGATTTCCAGGGATTTCCCAGGAAAGTGATATATTGTTTTTTTCAGCAGAGCCTGGGCTTTAACTTGAAATGTCTTGATTGTCATTTTCTAAGTGTATTCTCAATATTTTTGGGTGAAAATTGTGCAAAAAAAAAATTTTTTACAATTTGTAGTGTTTTTTTATAATAAAAAATGTAAGTTTGTCAATAAAATCTTATTGCGTGTGAAACCCCAATTTCTCCCGGTGACAGCGGTACCACATATGTATGACTCCCCCAAACTGATACAACGCTTTAGGAGATTTTCAGATAAAATACAACTATGCTATGCAAAATGCACACCTTGCAGTTTTTCAAGAAAAACAACCCTTTACATTTGAAATACTCCCGACAAACTATATATTCCCTAGAAGTATACACCTCAGGCTTTCTAGGCGTACCAGGCTTGTTGACATAGATGCAGTTTTCTGGAAGTAGTCCCTTAATGTATTATTTGGTTGCACAGGGTTTCCCTAAAATGAATAAAAAAGCAGAATCAAAACCACATTTTCCTAAAAAAAATATAAAACCAGAAAAAAACGTGAGCACCTTGTGCTTTTCCTACCAAAACAACCCTTTACATTTGGAATATCCCCGATAAACCATATATTCCCTGAAAGTACACATGTTAAGCTTTCTAAGCGTACCCAGCTTGTTGTAGTGGGCTCATCTTTCTGGGAGTAATATCTCGAAGAATTCTTAGGTTGCACAGGGTTTCACAAAAAAGGTATAAAAAAGCAGAATAAAAAAACATCTTTTCCTAAAATATCAATATGCAAATAAGAAAAAACAAGCTAAATCTGAAAGCGCAAGGTCCCTCGAGCAGAACAATACCCAACATGCATAGGTACCTGTAACCTTTTAACTGCCAGCCTACTTGAGATTTTGTCACCCTCTGCTGACATATTTTCACCTTTTTGCGTGATGTTTAACTGTGACTTTTTCAGAAATTTTCAAGAAAATTGCATATTTTCTTTTTGTGGCAGAGTTTAGGCTTTAACATGAAATGTCTTGTTTGTATTTTTTCTACTTTTTTTATATATTTTTAAGAAAATAAGTACAAAAAAAATAAAAATATATATATATATATATTTTTAAATTGTCTCCGTTATTTTAAGAAAAACATTTATTTTATTAAAGAAAACCATATTTCATGTGAAAGCCCCATTTCTCCCGATTACAATGATACCACATATGTATCGGTAGCCCCCCGTTCCTGTCCAGGTGATCCCCTAAACTGAAAAAAGCACTTTATAACATTTACAAATAAAATACAACTACTATCCACATAATAAAGGGTTAAATAAAAAAAAATTGGTGTGGGGTCCCCCTTCACAGGGTGGGGGGGGGAGACACCATTTCTTGGGGGAATTTTAAGGGTTTTTTTTGGGAGGCAGGTAATGGGGGGTCTCGGGGTTAATGGAAAGTCACCCGCTAGCTGCAGGTCACATGGACCCCTTACCAGTTCACAAGGGGTTAAAAGTAAAAAAAACACACAGACACATTTTTTAAAAATAAATTTATTTTAAAAAAAATACACCCGGCGGTGACGTCATCGGCCCCGCCCCCGAGGGCTAGAATTCGAGATGGCGGCCGCCATCGGAGGGAGGAAGGCTGTTTTGCCCCCTCCAGAAGACGGAAGAGCGGGGGGGTGATCGGAGCCCCCCCCCATGAAGAAGGGAGCCGGCGGGCACAAAGGTAAGTAACTGTCATTTTTTTTTTTTTGCAGGCAATCCCGGCGGCTGCTGAAACGAGGGGGCACCCTATTTTGGGCACTCCACTGCAGCTGGAGGAGCCCCAATGGGCGATCCTCTGGCTGAAGAGGAGACCCGGCGGGATCGAACGAGGGGTCAGGTAAGTGACTTTTTTTTACTTTTTTTGCTGTAAGTGGGGAAAGTCAGGCATGTAAAATTTACGTGGCTGGCGGTTAACTGCAGGGGAGGCAGCCACGTAAATTTTAAAGGGTTAAAGGAGGTATTTATTCACTGTAATAATACATTGTTCTGTTAATCCTTTAAATGACAAGCCAGTGAGTCTCACGTGGTTGCCTCTGCAACTGTTAACTGCCAGGCTCGTGGGACTCACGAGCCTGGCTTTCCACCCTGCTAGCAGCCCAAAAAAAAAAAATATCTCCCGCCTTTTACTCCATGACATCATCCTGGCCCCAAGTCCTCAGTAGTGATGGGTTAATCGACAACGAGAAATTGGTGGGGCAGGGGACTCAGATCCCCTGCCTCCCCAGCGCCCTTTCACCATTCACCCCCGAAAGATTTCATCGGATCGCCACGGGATCGGAGGTGAATCTCACACAGCTTAACGGTTAACCCACTAAATGGGTTAAATTGGGTTTTTCCATAATTTTTCACTATCATATGCATTAGTTGGCTAATGGGGACATCTGCCATTATCTACTTTTCTTGTATGCCAAAGAACAGCTGGTCGAATGTTATGTTCTGGGTGAACCAAACTGAATTTGTTCAATTCTGGTCAAATTTACCTGGTTCCAAAGCCCAACACTACATATGACCACAGCTGTATATGTTATACTACAACAACATTTCAAATGTGCTATTAAAATACAAAGCTTGCCTTGAGCAAACCTCAGCAAACAAGGCTACTAATCTAATGTTTAATTATGTGTTCTGTTTTAGGAGGGGCACAAATGAAGAACCAGACGTCTATCAAAGAGTTTTATATTTTAGGGTTTTCTGAAAAAAATTGTGAGACAATTTTAATTTCCATTCTGTTCTCCTTGCTGTACTTGTCTGGAGTGTTGATGAATGTCATTATAGTTGTATCAGTATACACTAATCAAAACTTAAAGTCTCCTCTGTACATGTTCCTGTGTAATCTGTCTTGTGTAGATGTTTGTTTTACAACCTCAACAATTCCCAATCTACTGTTTATTTCGCTGTCAAAAAATAATAGAATGTCCCTCATGCAATGCTTCTCCCAGATGTACTTTTACTATCTGTCAGCAAATGCTGAAGAATTATTGCTAGTCACAATGGCCTATGATAGATATGTTGCCATTTGTCACCCTTTACACTATCACAATATCCTCAATAGGAAAACATGCACAATACTTGTTGTTGTAAACTGGGTAACCAGTGCTTTAAATTCTGTCATTATTACAAACACAGCTTCAAAAATGTTTTTTTGTAGGTCACATATCATCAACCAATTCTTTTGTGATGCTAAGGCCTTGACAATGATTGCTTGTTCTGGAGTAGGGGACTTTTATACCGCTGTCTTTGTGGAAATTTTCTTTGTAGCACTTCCTGCATTTGTTTGCACTTTGGCGTCTTATATAAAAATAGCTGGCGTCATTCTGAAGATAAGGTCATGGGCCGGAAGAAGGAAAGCTTTCTCTACTTGTTCATCTCATCTCATTGTCATGACAGTCTACTATGGGACTGCTTCAACCGCATATTTAATTCCAACATCTAAATATTCAGATTTATGGGTAGGGATGCTGACTGTGCTGTATGCAGTCGTTACGCCCATGTTAAACCCTCTGATTTACAGTCTACGAAACAAAGAACTAATGAGAGCCATCCACAAATTATTCGACTCAATTAAAATTAAGCAGGGGTATACAGGCTATGATAATAAGCATTAAATCATCCTAAATATGATATTTCCATGTTTTACTTTGTCATTAGTGATTATTGTGGCCAAGTATGCACCAAGATCTGCCAATAATACAAGCTTATTGAAGGACATATAATGCCTGAAAGCCATTTATTCCAACCAGCATCTGACTGTAGTACCAAAATTACAATTCATAAGTTGTTTAATATAAATAATAAGACTTATTAATGTTAAAACTACAGCACACATAAGATGTAGTAGGTTGAATGCTCCAGCATTGGTCAACTCTCTTTTTTACCAGGCAGTAAAAAAAACACTGTTAGACTTACCGGTAACTGATTTTTTAGGAATCCTTCAGCTTGGCCATGTGGAGAGTTCTAATAAGCGGTCAAGCTGAAGGATGACTTGGAAAAACCACCATTAGACTTACCGGTAATGGATTTTTTAGGAATCCTTCAGCTTTACCGCTTATTAGAACTCTCAACGTGGTCAACCTGAAAGATAACTTGGAAAAGTGAAGAATTAGGGCATTTGTAACTGAGTATATTTAAAGGTAAGCTTTTGTGAATAGCAACATGACATTTTTCACTTTTCTACTGTTCTGTATGGCTAATATAGTACATTACAACACATTTGTTAGGGTGAGCGCTGCACGCCCATCTAGCAGCACTTCACTTACCTCCATGGCTGCATCCAGCCGTCATCCATTTTGCAGCACTTCCCTCATGGCTGTTCCCAGCTGTCTCCCTTCCCCCCATGCTTCCTTCTCGCATGCTTAGGTGTGCGCACATCTCCGTCCACTAGAGGGCGAGCGCACTGGATTCCTGAGATTTAAAGGGCCTGTACAGCACTGATTGGTGCCTGGTCATCCAAGCCTGCATCCACTTCTCCTATTTAAAGAGGCACTTCCTTCAGTGTCGGATCTTGGTCTCTCCATGCTTGTTGAAAGTCAGACATTCTTGGATTGCTCACCCGTGTACCGACCTCTGCCTGTGCCCAACTCTGAACCTTTGCTGCCTGCCCCGACCTTGGCTACTCACATTTACCGCGAACCTGTGCTGCCAGCCCCGATCTCTGCATGTACTTACTACGCCTTTTGCCTACCACTTATGTACCTCGCTGAACCTCGGCTGACTGTGGGACTGGGCCGCTGTTGGGGGGTAGCGACCTGGGGGTCACTCGCCGCACAAGACCAACCTGCCTTGCGGTGGGCTCTGGTGAATACCGGTGGCCCCTTAGACTCCGCTCCCCTGACACGGTACCCGCCATCGGTCCCACAGTTAAAGCGGATCCGTTCCACCCGGTCCGTGACAACATTACTACCAGACGCAGTACAGACAGCCATTAGCCAGGTTCTCTGAAACTTGTCCCATGCTAAATTGCCCAGACACTCTCAAGCAGTCTGCATGGATCAGATAGAAGAGGAACAGGAGGTGGCAGACGGTGGGGTACTCATTAACTGCCCTTTAAAATCTTTAACATTTGGGAAATTACAGAGATTATAGGACAGGTCATCTTGTTTTTTGTCATAGGTCCCAACTAGTTTGACAGTTTTATTTGAAACAATTTTAGAGGTGGCTTGTTGTCATATTGATTTAGCTGCAGTATCATTTCTCTGTATATGGATGATAAATAGATGATAAGACAGGCCACGATGACCAATCGCTTATATTTTCATGTCCTAAAAATGGGATAACCAGGTCACCAGTCCTCTATTCCAGTCAACTAAGTCCTTGTGGTGGCTATGTGGTGAATGTTGTGAAATAGCTACTTTAAGGAGCATATCAGACCAAAGCATGGTCCAACAATATACCAAAAATATAATCCAGTAGACAAGAGTTGGAGGACGAGAGTGCGCCTTGGGGAGCAGTGCACACAAGGACTGCTGAAGGTCTTTTTAAGAGATCACGTCATCTTGAAAGACCTAAAATGAATGGAGCAGGTTTTTAGACACACAGGTCTATGGCAAGTCACCCCCTAGCCTGCTGCTAGTGGGTGACTTGCCATCAACCCAAGCCCCCCCATTACCTGCCTCCCCAAAGCCTGGGGGGAAGAAGAGCCCAGGGCTATTTGGGGTGTGGGGGCTTGTAGCCTTGCAGGGCCAGGGGCCACCAAAGCTGGCCCTTGCGACCTGTTCTGCAAGCCCTGCATAGCTGGTCCCCGGGCTGGTTATGCTGGAAAAAAAAATATTTTTTTTTAATCCCCAAAAATACCTCCCTCCTCCCTATGTCATTTTTTTTATTAACCCCTTGTTACCGGTCACCCAGCAGGTATAAAAGACTTACATCAGCAGCAGGAGGGCTGGAGCCAAAGTGAACAGCATGGGACACAGTACTCCAGGATGGATGGGAGGTAAGTATTTAAATAAATATATATATATATATATATATATATATATATATATATATATATATTTTTTTTTTTTTTTTTTTTTTTCCTCTGTGTCTGTGTGTTTTTAACATTTATCCCTTTGTGAACTGATAAGGGATCTATAAGACCCACCATACTAGTTCACAAGGCTTAGGGGCTGGCAAGTCAACTGCTGAGGGGCTGGCAAGTCAACTGCAGCTAGTGGGACATGCAGTTGACTTGTCATTTTAAACAATGGCTGACGGGATCTTAGCTCCTTTTAATATAATTCAAGCATACTAGGGACACTCTGGGGTACAACACTGCCCTAGTGTCATGATTGTCATGCCAAAATGCAATTTATTTCATTTTGTTTGCAGGGAATGGGAACAAATTTACCCCATTGGTTAGGTCAGACAATACTTTTCACGTTTTTATTTCCTCATAAGGTTGTCCCCTGTATTAGAGATGAGCGAACTTTTGAAAAATTCGATTCGACTGATTCGCCGAATTTTCCGACAAAAATCGTTTCGACCCGAATTTATTCGCGACGAATCGCTATTAAAAACGGCTATTTCTGAGCCTCCTAGAGCCTCAATAGGGTTGTAAACCATTCTGCCTTGCTGTAACACGCATAGGATGCGTGCTGGGTTAGTTAAATAATACTTTGAATAAATATCACATGCAGATCAGAGGCATCGCTAATAGAATCGCAGAGCGGCACAATTGCAGAGAGTTGAAGTGGCATCACTATGAGGGGCAGGAGCCCAAACATTGCTTTAAAGAGACACTGGAGTTGGCAGCAGCAGGAGCCCAAAAATTGGATGAATCACACCCTGGAGTTGGCAGCAGCAGCAGCAGCCCAAACATTACTTTAAAGAAACACTGGGGTTGGCTTCAGGAGCCCAAAAATTGGATGATTCACACCCTGGAGTTGGCAGCAGCAGCAGGAGCCCAAACATTACTTTAAAGAGACCCTGGGGTTGGCTTCAGGAGCCCAAAAATTGGATGAATCACACCCTGGAGTTGGCAGCAGCAGCAGCAGGAGCCCAAATATTACTTTAAAGAGACCCTGGGGTTGGCTTCAGGAGCCCAAAAATTGGATGATTCACACCCTGGAGTTGGCAGCAGCAGCAGGAGCCCAAACATTACTTTAAAGAGACACTGGGGTTGGCTTCAGGAGCCCAAAAATTGGATGAATCACACCCTGGAGTTGGCAGCAGCAGCAGCCCAAACATAACTTTAAAGAGACACTGGGGTTGGCTTCAGGAGCCCAAAAATTGGATGAATCACACCCTGGAGTTGGCAGCAGCAGCAGCAGGAGCCCAAACATTACTTTAAAGAGACCCTGGGGTTGGCTTCAGGAGCCCAAAAATTGGATGAATCACACCCTGGAGTTGGCAGCAGCAGCAGGAGCCCAAATATTACTTTAAAGAGACCCTGGGGTTGGTTTCAGGAGCCCAAAAATTGGATGAATCACACCCTGGAGTTGGCAGCAGCAGCAGGAGCCCAAACATTACTTTAAAGAGACACTGGGGTTGGCTTCAGGAGCCCAAAAATTGGATGATTCACACCCTGGAGTTGGCAGCAGCAGCAGGAGCCCAAACATTACTTTAAAGAGACCCTGGGGTTGGCTTCAGGAGCCCAAAAATTGGATGAATCACACCCTGGAGTTGGCAGGAGTTGGCAGCAGCAGCAACAGGAGCCCAAACATTACTTTAAAGAGACACTGGGGTTGGCTTTAGGAGCCCAAAAATTGGATGAATCACACCCCGGAGTTGGCAGCAGCAGCAGCAGCAGCAGCAGGAGCCAAAACATTACTTTAAAGAGACACTGGAGTTGGCTTCAGGAGCCCAAAAATTGGATGATTCACACCCTGGAGTTGGCAGCAGCAGCAGCAGGAGCCCAAATATTACTTTAAAGAGACCCTGGGGTTGGCTTCAGGAGCCCAAAAATTGGATGAATCACACCCTGGAGTTGGCAGCAGCAGCAGGAGCCCAAACATTACTTTAAAGAGAAACTGGGGTTGGCTTCAGGAGCCCAAAAATTGGATGATTCACACCCTGGAGTTGGCAGCAGCAGCAGGAGCCCAAACATTACTTTAAAGAGACCCTGGGGTTGGCTTCAGGAGCCCAAAAATTGGATGAATCACACCCTGGAGTTGGCAGGAGTTGGCAGCAGCAGCAGCAACAGGAGCCCAAACATTACTTTAAAGAGACACTGGGGTTGGCTTCAGGAGCCCAAAAATTGGATGATTCACACCCTGGAGTTGGCATCAGCAGGAGCCCAAAAATTGGCCTAAAGACATAAATATGTTTTGCACCATTTGGAAAGTGTAAAACGTGGCACCATGCTGAATCTAGTCGCATGCATCAGGCATTGGTGGGTGGAAATCCTGGCTGATCCATCCCTGATTCATTTTGACAAAGGTGAGTCTCTCCACATTTTTAGTTGACAGACGAGTTCTCCTCGCCGTAACTATGGCCCCCGCCGCACTAAACACCCGCTCAGATGGCACGCTACTTGCCGGGCAGGACAGCTTTTCCAGGGCAAACTCTGCTAGTTGGGGCCACAAATCAAGTTTGGCTGCCCAGAAGTCCAGCGGATCCTCAAGGTGTGTTGGCATGGTCATGTCAAAGTATGACATGACCTGCTGGTTCAGGTCCTGCTCCAGGTCTTCCTGCTGCTCATGAGTAGCCTCACTATGCGGGTGTAGAAAGCTACTCATTAGCGACTGAAGACTGAGGCTGCTGCTGATGGAGCTGCTGCTGCTGCTCCTGCCAACCCCCCCAGCGGCCATGGCAGTGGAAGGTGAGCGCAGAGGTCCCCTCAAGTCAGACCTGCGAGAGTATGGACCATGGTGCAGATAGGCATCGGCCAACTGCCTACGTAGAATGTCTTTGTAGTAGTTCAGTTTGTCCTCCCTCTCGGTGGGTTTAAAAAATGCCCCCATTTTGTGCCGGAAGCGAGGGTCCAATAAGGTGGACAGCCAGAAGTCATCCCGCCGACAGATGGAAACAATTCTGGGGTCACTACGCAAGCACGTGAGCATGCTTCCTGCCATTTGCGCAAGTGACTCGGATGGACTACCTGTCTCCATCTCCACTGCATACTGCCACGGTGTGCCCGGGTCCTCTGTCTCGCCTTCCTCAAAAACCTCTAGCTCCTCTGGCTGCTCCTGCACCTCCTCTCCTGTCCGCTGACTAGATAAACCAGCCATTTCGCCAAGCCTAAACTGTGTTTCGCTGGGCAACTCCTCCTCTTCCTCCTCCTCCTCCAGCTCAGCTCCAACGGGGTTCATGTGGCCGTAAGATGTAAACGCCATGTCTCCAGTGCCCTGACCAGCCATGGTTTCCAACATGTGCTGTAGTACATGAAGCAGTGGAATCACGTCGTTCATCCCGTAATCCTGCCGACTGACAAATAAAGTGGCTTCCTCAAAGGGCCTGAGCAAACGGCAGGTGTCACGTATGAGCTGCCACTGGTTGACATTGAAGTTACACAGGGGAGTCCCCCTATCTGCTTGGATCATCAGGAAATCCGTGATGGCTTTTCTCTGTTCATATAAGGGTGGAATTCCAACGGGTGGAAACATCGCAAATCAGACTATGTTGGGGGATACCATTCTGACGCTGTAGCTCAAGAAGGATGTGTTTGGCGGTGTATGAGTGGTTGAAGTGCATGCAAAGTTTCCTTGAAGTTGTTAGGATGTCTTGCAGATGGGGGGAACACTTCAGAAACCGCTTGACAACCAGATTGAAGACGTGAGCCATGCAGGGGGCATGGGTCAGGCTTCCTTGGCACAGCACAGACAAAATGTTCTTCCCATTGTCGGTAACCATGATTCCCATTTTAAGTTTTCTTGGAGTAAGCCATGTTTGGATTTCCTGATGAATACATTTAAGTAGTTCCTCCCCTGTGTGACTCCGTTCGCCAAGACAAACCATGTGAAGCACTGCGTGACACCTCCGTGCCCTGCACACATGGTAGACTGGAGGGGCACTGAGACTTGAGCCTACAGTGGAGGGTGAGGAGATGGCGGAGGATGAGGAGGCCGAGTCGCACGGTGTCACAGGCCCAACGGGCAGGGAGCGCGGAGGCCGAAGCGGCGTGACCTGTCCAAGTTGCTGCTGCTGCTGCAAAGGGACCACATTCACCCAGTGGGCCGTAAACGACATGTACTGTCCCTGACCGTAGTTACAGCTCCAGATGTCGGCGCTGCCATGCACTTTGCTACACACCGACAGGCTCAAGGACTGGCCCACCTTCTGTTCAACAAAAGTGTGCAGCGCTGGTACTGCCTTCTTGGCAAAGAAATGACGGCTTGGGACTCTCCACCTCGGCTCGGCACAAGCCATCAGTTCTCTGAAAGGTGCAGATTCCACCACCTGAAAAGGGAGCGACTGCAGCACCAGCAACTTGGACAGGAGCACATTCAGCTTCTGCGCCGTAGGATGAGTGGGCGCATACTGCTGTCTCTTGGACATGGCTTCGCTGATGGATTGCTGGCAGGATGCATGACTTGGAGGAGGAGGAGGAGGAGGAGCAGGAGCGACAGAGGATGGGTATGACGCACAGCTGCCTTCGTCTGAGGTGCTGGAGCCTTGGCTGGCATAAATTGGGAGCTCACTTGGTGAGGAAGCAGACTGGACCACCCCTTGGGAGCCTCCCAGGTCGCTTTATGGTGACGCATCATATGTTGACGCAGGGCCGTGGTGCCAACATTTGGACCCTGGCCACGCTTCACCTTTTGCCTACATATCTTGCATGTGGCCATGTTACCCTCCTGCGGATGCTTCAGGAAAAACTGCCACACTGCCGAATAGCTACTTTTCCCACCCCCTGGCCTCACTGATTCACTGCTGCTGTTGCCAACTCCAGGAACCCCTGCTCCACTACCTCCCGATAAGGTAGACTGCCGCACAGCAGGTGCTCTACCCCGGTCCCGGCCCCGGCCGGCTCCAGCCTTTGGAATTGTGCCCCCATGCTGACTGCTACCACCTTGCTGCCTCAGCTGCTGACTCCGGGGCAACCTGCGCCCCTCTTCTCCTGATGATGACGATGAAGCCCCTTCATCACCCGGCTCCCAAGTGCGATCGGCTTCAACGTCATCATCATTATCACCGAGTTGTGGCTGTACGTCACTGATGTTCGTGGATTCGTCAACAGTGTCTGGCGCAGGAGCTGGAACGCTCGCAGCACCCACGACACTGTCCACATCACTATTTGTCTGCCTAGCTAAAGAAGCCACCTCCATTTCTTGGCTGGGCAGTAGCTGCTGACTGTCCTCTATCTGATACGTCGCTGGGGGAGGGAACGGCGTAGGACAGAGGCAATGGGAGGACAGGGACTGCTCTCGGGGCATGCCAACTCAGGGTTGTGTCAGAGGAACCTACCGACCCTAGACTGGGGGTCTCAGACGTAAGTTGTGATGATGTTGTTGATGAGCACGTCAACCAATCTACCACGGCAGATGCGTTACTGGTGGAGACCCGACCGCTAGCAGATACTGGCAGATTAGGTCTCTCAGCGTGACTCCTGCTGCTACTGGCCACCAGTCTGCTGCGAGCTCTGCCTGCGGAATCTTGGCATCTGCCACTCCTCTTTTCACTTCCAGGCACTTGTCTGCCCGACATAGTCTAACTGGCGTGGTAGTAGGTGATATTTTAAGAACCCACAGGCAGCGGTGGGTCTATATGAAACAGAATATAATGCACACCAAAAGTGAGCAGTAACACTCAGCCTCCAACAGGCCTGCCTAGTGTAAATAAGAGAGCTGCTTAGTGTAAATAAAGAGGGGTATGCTATGTTACAGAATGGGATGCCCCAACAGCCAGCAGTGCACCTGGCAGCAGTAAGACTATGCACAGCAAAAGTGTCTTTATCAGGCCTAATTTCTATTAGACAAAATTTGGGTTGTTTTCCTCCTTTCCCGTGGTCCAGAAGGATTCCTCCAGGCCACCTTCACAACCAATCAAGGTATTGGAGTGGAAGAGGAGTCTGTTGGAAACCTCCAGGTCTCGGGAGGAAGAAAGGGGGGGCCCTCTAAGTCACTCCCTGGGGAAGTTAGGTTAAGCGTAGCACACAAACAATTATTGCAAAGGCTTAGTATATGCCAGTAGTAAAACCTTGGTTTAATGCTCATTCCATTTGTGTGATACAAAAAAACAGTATTACATTCATACTTGTTTCTGCAGGTTCATTTGTTTAGAAAACAAAGTCCTTAAATGTATTAGGGGCTTGTATTTGCCCTCAGCCTGTAGCAAGGCTTATTGTGATCTGTTGATGTGGACCTCTTTCACAGACGCGTTTCGCTCTTTTGCTTCTTCAGTGTGAGGGTCCTTGTGTTCTAGTTATGATGCATCAGTACATGGTTAGTTTGTATTAAACAGTCATGTATATTTGTTGTATATAGCAACATGGAGATAAATGCATTGGTCAATATATAAAAAAGCACTTACAATTCCTTATCTTTGTTTCTACATGGATGCTGAAATTTTTTTGCAGCTAAAAACGGCTGTTGTCGCGGCTTTAGAGCTTTGGTTGCAGCGGTTCCTCCCAGCTTTTTTGTATATGCGGACTCCCAAGTTGTTGCCTTTGAAATAGGTATAAGATAGGGAGTACAGATGTCATTTGCTGTGCAATGGTATTTTTGGTCTATATTGGAAAAGGGGTGGGGTGTGTATATATGTGTGTGCCACCGAAGGTATGTCTTATTATGCTATGCGTCTCCCGTGCCCCCTTAAGAAGTAATTGCCCTGGTGGTTTGGGCGGGTTCCGTGTGAGGGGTGGAAGGCCCCCTTAAAAATTGTTGCTTACCTTTTTGTCAGTTGCCTTTGGTCACTTTCGCCATAAAGCCAGTACCCCCTTCTGTATCACATCAGGGGGCAATTCTGCAGTATGTAATCACTGTGTCTATGCGCTGGTGTCCCGCTGGGTCTGCTTTCCTGCTCTGTGAGCGGTGTGTCTATTTCTGTTGCTGTAGCCGTGTGTGTAGGGCTCTGTGCTGTCTGCAGATATACGGGGCCGTGTGCTGCAGGGTGGGCGGGGTTTCCGTTCCCCGCACTTCCTGCTAGTCCCCTGGTTGGTTGTTCCCCCAGGGGCGGAGGTGCGTCACACGCACTCTCCTCTCGCCGGCCCCGCCTGGCTATTGGCTGGTTTCTGTGTCCGTCTTGTTCAATGTTGTTTAGGCTTCTGTCTCCTGGCCTGGCGGCGGCCATTTTGTTAGTGGCTGCTGTTCTTATGTATGCTGTTGTTAGTATCTATATGTTCTGTGTTACTATGGGCTCCTGTCCGCAGGTCTGGCGGCGGCCATTTTGTTGGTGGCTGTCGTTATTGTTGTGATTGTTTTGGCTGGGAGGAAGCACTGTTTCCCAGTTGTTTAGGCTTCTGTCTCCTGGCCTAGAGGCGGCCATTTTGTTAGTGACTGCTGTTCTTATGTATGCTGTTGTTAGTGTCTATATGTTCTGTGTTACTATGGGCTCCTGTCCGCAGGTCTGGTGGCAGCCATTTTGTTGGTGGCTGTCGTTTTTGTTGTGATTGTTTTGGCTGGGAGGAAGCGCTGTTTCCCAGTTCCAATGCTCTAAGAGGTAATTACATAGGTTTATTCACATATTCCACAGATAATATTAGAGCAATGAGATTAACCATGTAACATAGTCCACATGTTCCACAATCAAAGATTTGAGCAATGTTAGAACGGTGATTAGGTGATGATTTTAAACAATGAATTTTAGTTCACATATTCTACCCTCAGTGACTTGAGCTATGTCAAAGCATTGTACACATTGTAAACCATATAATATTTAGAAATTACTCATTATGTCCCTTTGTGCACCGGAAAGTAGCTTTACGGCACCATGCATTAATTTTTAAAGTAAAACCAAATACGATATAGTGGAGTGAATTGATGTACTCAGTTTGCCTGCTTGCTTGTCCCTTCCCATGTTGCTTGCTCCTATGTTTTTAGTAACACTCTATTTATGTGCTTACTGGTTTCTTTCATTGGACTTAATTGGGTGGGTTGTCGCATGTTTTTGAGGTATCTCCATCTGGGGTAAAAAGTCAGGACTAAAGAGTTTTCAGTGTCCCTTATTTGGGTACGTCACGGGGATCATTTATTCGGTCCGGGTCATTTTAACGGTTTATATTTGTTTGGTAGTCTGGGTCATTTTAGAAAAGGGGCGAAGCTGCACGTCTCATTCAGTCCCGGTGGATGTGTTGCCTTGAGTTTGACTATCCACTTAGTCTCTTTTTGTAAGGTCTTCTTTTGGATGTCTCCGCCCCTTTTATGTATATGCAGTCTGTCAAGTGCCTGAAAAGTGGTCCCCTTTGGGTCTGCATTGTGGTTTATTGAAAAGTGTCGGCCTATCGGTGTGGTGTGGTTCCTATTTCTGATGTCTCTCAGATGTTCCAGGATCCTTACCCTGAATTTACGGTTTGTTTTGCCCACATAAAACCTCTTGCATGGGCATGTCATCAGGTATATGATGTGTGGGGAGTTGCAGTTCACGAAATGTTTCATGTTATGTGTCTGTTTGTTGGGTAATTCTAGAGTGGTTCCTTGTTTTAGAAACTGGCACGTGTTGCATCCCCCGCAGCTGTAAAGGCCTACGGTTTTGCAGCATTTCTCGTCTGAGGGTTGTGAGTAATGACTCTTGACCAGTGTGTCTTTGATGGATTTGGTTCTCCTGAAGACCAATTGGGGTTTTTTAGGGACCAAAGGTGCCAGGTCCGGATCATGAGTTAAAACATGCCAGTGTCTCTGTAGTATGTGTCTTATGTCTTGGTGCTGTTTTGTGTATGTGAGAATGAAGGGTAGATTTGGTGAAGTTTTGATATCCGTTTTTCTGTTTGGGAAAAGTATTTCCTGTCTGTCCCTCCCTGCTGCTCTGTGATAGGCCCGTTTAAGAGTTTTTCTACTGTATCCTCTTTGGAGTAGTCTGTCCCTGATACCATTCGCTGCATTCTGGAATGCTTCTTGGGTTGAGCAGTTTCTCCTTGCCCTCAGGTATTCACCATAGGGGATGCTCTGTTTGAGTGGGGTTGGGTGGGAGCTTGTGGCGCGTAGAATGTTGTTTGCTGCCGTGGGTTTTCTGTAGAAGTTCGTGGTAATGTTCCCTCCCTCGTCAATGTTGATTATCAGGTCCAGGAATGCCAGCTGCCTGGTGCTAAAGTCTAGTGTGAGTTTTAGATTAAGTGTATTCTGATTGAGGAGGTGGTGAAAATCTCTAAGTTCTTGTTCTGTGCCTTCCCAGAGGATGAGTATGTCATCTATATATCTATACCAGGTGGTGGCTTTCTCCAGGTAGGGAAGCATGTTTGTGTCTTGCCAGATGGTGTGTTCCCACCAACCCAAGTAGAGATTTGCATAAGTGGGAGCACATGTAGTGCCCATTGCGGTGCCTTGTATTTGTTGGTATAGTTGGTTTTGGAACAAGAAAGTATTATGGGTAAGAATGAAGCGTAGTAGTTTTATGAGGAAGGCACTGTGGTCGTATTGACTGATGTCCAGTTGATCTAGGTAAGTTTTGACTGCTTGTAGACCTGCTTGATGTGGTATGCTGGAATACAATGCTTCCACATCAAAGCTTGCCAGGATCGCACCCCCTGGTAATGTGATGTCGTGTAGTGTTTGAAGTAGATGCGGTGTATCCTTAATGAATGATGGTAGAGATTGTACGTATGGTTGGAGGTGTCTGTCGATGTATTTACTTGCAGCGCTCGTCAGTGACCCTATCCCTGAGACTATGGGGCGACCCGGTGGGTCCGTGCTGGATTTATGGATTTTTGGGAGGGCGTAGAAGGTCTGTGTTACCGGTTTCTCTATTCTCAGGAAGTCAGCTGTTTTTTTGTCTATAATGTTATGGGTTTGGGCCTGTTCTATGAGTGTGTGATATTCTTCTTTGTCCCTGTTAAGTTTTGTCAAGGGGACTTTCTGGTACCATTCCTTATTATTCAGTATTTTCAGACACATTTTTTCATACTGTGATCTGGTCATGATTACAATGTTACCCCCTTTATCAGCTGGCTTGATTATGATCTCAGGGTTGGATTCAAGTTCCTGCAGTGCTCTCTTGAGTTGGGGGGTGATGTTGTTTGGTCTCTGTCCCTTCAAAGGTAATCTTTCTACATCATATGTTACTAAGTTAACGAAGGTCTTGATGCTGGATTGTAGGTTTAGTGAGGGGAAGTAGTTTGAAGGTTTCCTAAATGGTTTTCTGGAGTCTGAGTTTCCCATTGTGTCAGTCTGTGGGCTTTGTGTTTGGGGTGAGGAGGTGTGTTGTATTGGATCTTGTTCTGCCAAGAGTTCATTTAGTGTGTCCAGGGCTTTCTGGTCAGTTTCAGTGAGGGTGCTGATAGGGACTGGGTTTTCCTCAGTGTTTCGGTATAGGTATTTCAGGAGAACCTTTCTGGCAAAAAGGTGGGTGTCTGTTGTTAGTTCAAACTTATCCTGGTTCGTCTGAGGACAAAAATTGAGGCCTAGTTCTAGTACCTTCTGCTGGTCTTTGGTTAGTAATATGGACGCCAGGTTGACTATGTGTCTTTCTGTGGTCATTTCTGTTGTGGTTTTGTCTGGCTTCTTGTGTTTGCTGCTGTTCTTTTTGGTGGTTGTGTGGGTAATTGTGGATGTGCCGGATGGGTTATTTCTAAATCTAAAAAACTCTCTTCTGATGATGTTTCTGTTAGTATTTGTTCGGGGGGTGGGTAGGTATTCCTTTCCCCCCAATTTCTATCTCTTTGTCCCCTTGCGTTCCGGGAACTTTCCCTCCCTGGGCCTTGTTCTGTTCTTTGTTGTCCTCTACGGTTGTAAGGTGTTGTGTCCTTCTGATGGAACCTTCCTCTTTGGGATTGGTTTCTGTTCTGGTTTGTGCCCCACCTGTATGCTCTTCCCTCTTTGTATGCTAATAGGTCTCTTTCAAACTTTCTTGTTTTGTTTTCCCAGACTTCTTTATTCAGTCTGGAGATGTCTCTAATTATGTGTATATTTTTTGTCTCAAATTGTGGCCAGTCGGAGTGTTGGTTGAGATCTGTACAGATTTCCTTGTAAGTATTCTCAATTATTTTCAGTTGTTTTTCCTGTTGGGCTATCAAGAGTTCTAGCATAGTAGTAGAACATCTTTGAAGGTTACTTTCCCATTCTGCTTTGAAGGTAGGGTCAAGGTCAAAGATTTGGGGGAAAATTCTGATTCTTAGTCCCAGTGGTATGATCTCTTTCTCTAGGTATTTCTTCAGAAATTCTATGTTCCAAAAGAGTTTGGTCTTCTTTTGGAGGGTGCGTTCTAGCTGGTTAAACTTGTTTGGTATTGTGGTATGTGTAGTCTCCCCAGCATCCGTGTCCTGTGTGGTCTTTGAGAGATTTTGTACCATTTGATCCCAGTTAGTACCGCTTAGCTGTATCATGTCCTGATATTGTGTGGTCGGTTCCCTTCCCTTCACAGAGGCCTACGCCTATAGAAACTGAGTTCTATGTAACTGTAATTGAGGGGGGGGGGGGGAAAAGGTGAGGGGAGGGAACTGGTGGATTGGGTGCCTCTCTTCTTGTAGTGTCCCAGGGGTGTAGAGGTTGGCCTCTTGGGCACTGTAGACAAAATTTGGGTTGTTTTCCTCCTTTCCCGTGGTCCAGAAGGATTCCTCCAGGCCACCTTCACAACCAATCAAGGTATTGGAGTGGAAGAGGAGTCTGTTGGAAACCTCCAGGTCTCGGGAGGAAGAAAGGGGGGGCCCTCTAAGTCACTCCCTGGGGAAGTTAGGTTAAGCGTAGCACACAAACAATTATTGCAAAGGCTTAGTATATGCCAGTAGTAAAACCTTGGTTTAATGCTCATTCCATTTGTGTGATACAAAAAAACAGTATTACATTCATACTTGTTTCTGCAGGTTCATTTGTTTAGAAAACAAAGTCCTTAAATGTATTAGGGGCTTGTATTTGCCCTCAGCCTGTAGCAAGGCTTATTGTGGTCTGTTGATGTGGACCTCTTTCACAGACGCGTTTCGCTCTTTTGCTTCTTCAGTGTGAGGGTCCTTGTGTTCTAGTTATGATGCATCAGTACATGGTTAGTTTGTATTAAACAGTCATGTATATTTGTTGTATATAGCAACATGGAGATAAATGCATTGGTCAATATATAAAAAAGCACTTACAATTCCTTATCTTTGTTTCTACATGGATGCTGAAATTTTTTTGCAGCTAAAAACGGCTGTTGTCGCGGCTTCGTTAACTTAGTAACATATGATGTAGAAAGATTACCTTTGAAGGGACAGAGACCAAACAACATCACCCCCCAACTCAAGAGAGCACTGCAGGAACTTGAATCCAACCCTGAGATCATAATCAAGCCAGCTGATAAAGGGGGTAACATTGTAATCATGACCAGATCACAGTATGAAAAAATGTGTCTGAAAATACTGAATAATAAGGAATGGTACCAGAAAGTCCCCTTGACAAAACTTAACAGGGACAAAGAAGAATATCACACACTCATAGAACAGGCCCAAACCCATAACATTATAGACAAAAAAACAGCTGACTTCCTGAGAATAGAGAAACCGGTAACACAGACCTTCTACGCCCTCCCAAAAATCCATAAATCCAGCACGGACCCACCGGGTCGCCCCATAGTCTCAGGGATAGGGTCACTGACGAGCGCTGCAAGTAAATACATCGACAGACACCTCCAACCATACGTACAATCTCTACCATCATTCATTAAGGATACACCGCATCTACTTCAAACACTACACGACATCACATTACCAGGGGGTGCGATCCTGGCAAGCTTTGATGTGGAAGCATTGTATTCCAGCATACCACATCAAGCAGGTCTACAAGCAGTCAAAACTTACCTAGATCAACTGGACATCAGTCAATACGACCACAGTGCCTTCCTCATAAAACTACTACGCTTCATTCTTACCCATAATACTTTCTTGTTCCAAAACCAACTATACCAACAAATACAAGGCACCGCAATGGGCACTACATGTGCTCCCACTTACGCAAATCTCTACTTGGGTTGGTGGGAACACACCATCTGGCAAGACACAAACATGCTTCCCTACCTGGAGAAAGCCACCACCTGGTATAGATATATAGATGACATACTCATCCTCTGGGAAGGCACAGAACAAGAACTTAGAGATTTTCACCACCTCCTCAATCAGAATACACTTAATCTAAAACTCACACTAGACTTTAGCACCAGGCAACTGGCATTCCTGGACCTGATAATCAACATTGACGAGGGAGGGAACATTACCACGAACTTCTACAGAAAACCCACGGCAGCAAACAACATTCTACGCGCCACAAGCTCCCACCCAACCCCACTCAAACAGAGCATCCCCTATGGTGAATACCTGAGGGCAAGGAGAAACTGCTCAACCCAAGAAGCATTCCAGAATGCAGCGAATGGTATCAGGGACAGACTACTCCAAAGAGGATACAGTAGAAAAACTCTTAAACGGGCCTATCACAGAGCAGCAGGGAGGGACAGACAGGAAATACTTTTCCCAAACAGAAAAACGGATATCAAAACTTCACCAAATCTACCCTTCATTCTCACATACACAAAACAGCACCAAGACATAAGACACATACTACAGAGACACTGGCATGTTTTAACTCATGATCCGGACCTGGCACCTTTGGTCCCTAAAAAACCCCAATTGGTCTTCAGGAGAACCAAATCCATCAAAGACACACTGGTCAAGAGTCATTACTCACAACCCTCAGACGAGAAATGCTGCAAAACCGTAGGCCTTTACAGCTGCGGGGGATGCAACACGTGCCAGTTTCTAAAACAAGGAACCACTCTAGAATTACCCAACAGACACATAACATGAAACATTTCGTGAACTGCAACTCCCCACACATCATATACCTGATGACATGCCCATGCAAGAGGTTTTATGTGGGCAAAACAAACCGTAAATTCAGGGTAAGGATCCTGGAACATCTGAGAGACATCAGAAATAGGAACCACACCACACCGATAGGCCGACACTTTTCAATAAACCACAATGCAGACCCAAAGGGGACCACTTTTCAGGCACTTGACAGACTGCATATACATAAAAGGGGCGGAGACATCCAAAAGAAGACCTTACAAAAAGAGACTAAGTGGATAGTCAAACTCAAGGCAACACATCCACCGGGACTGAATGAGACGTGCAGCTTCGCCCCTTTTCTAAAATGACCCAGACTACCAAACAAATATAAACCGTTAAAATGACCCGGACCGAATAAATGATCCCCGTGATGTACCCAAATAAGGGACACTGAAAACTCTTTAGTCCTGACTTTTTACCCCAGATGGAGATACCTCAAAAACATGCGACAACCCACCCAATTAAGTCCAATGAAAGAAACCAGTAAGCACATAAATAGAGTGTTACTAAAAACATAGGAGCAAGCAACATGGGAAGGGACAAGCAAGCAGGCAAACTGAGTACATCAATTCACTCCACTATATCTTATTTGGTTTTACTTTAAAAATTAATGCATGGTGCCGTAAAGCTACTTTCCGGTGCACAAAGGGACATAATGAGTAATTTCTAAATATTATATGGTTTACAATGTGTACAATGCTTTGACATAGCTCAAGTCACTGAGGGTAGAATATGTGAACTAAAATTCATTGTTTAAAATCATCACCTAATCACCGTTCTAACATTGCTCAAATCTTTGATTGTGGAACATGTGGACTATGTTACATGGTTAATCTCATTGCTCTAATATTATCTGTGGAATATGTGAATAAACCTATGTAATTACCTCTTAGAGCATTGGAACTGGGAAACAGCGCTTCCTCCCAGCCAAAACAATCACAACAAAAACGACAGCCACCAACAAAATGGCTGCCGCCAGACCTGCGGACAGGAGCCCATAGTAACACAGAACATATAGACACTAACAACAGCATACATAAGAACAGCAGTCACTAACAAAATGGCCGCCTCTAGGCCAGGAGACAGAAGCCTAAACAACTGGGAAACAGTGCTTCCTCCCAGCCAAAACAATCACAACAATAACGACAGCCACCAACAAAATGGCCGCCGCCAGACCTGCGGACAGGAGCCCATAGTAACACAGAACATATAGATACTAACAACAGCATACATAAGAACAGCAGCCACTAACAAAATGGCCGCCGCCAGGCCAGGAGACAGAAGCCTAAACAACATTGAACAAGACGGACACAGAAACCAGCCAATAGCCAGGCGGGGCCGGCGAGAGGAGAGTGCGTGTGACGCACCTCCGCCCCTGGGGGAACAACCAACCAGGGGACTAGCAGGAAGTGCGGGGAACGGAAACCCCGCCCACCCTGCAGCACACGGCCCCGTATATCTGCAGACAGCACAGAGCCCTACACACACGGCTACAGCAACAGAAATAGACACACCGCTCACAGAGCAGGAAAGCAGACCCAGCGGGACACCAGCGCATAGACACAGTGATTACATACTGCAGAATTGCCCCCTGATGTGATACAGAAGGGGGTACTGGCTTTATGGCGAAAGTGACCAAAGGCAACTGACAAAAAGGTAAGCAACAATTTTTAAGGGGGCCTTCCACCCCTCACACGGAACCCGCCCAAACCACCAGGGCAATTACTTCTTAAGGGGGCACGGGAGACGCATAGCATAATAAGACATACCTTCGGTGGCACACACATATATACACACCCCACCCCTTTTCCAATATAGACCAAAAATACCATTGCACAGCAAATGACATCTGTACTCCCTATCTTATACCTATTTCAAAGGCAACACCTTGGGAGTCCGCATATACATAAAAGCTGGGAGGAACCGCTGCAACCAAAGCTCTAAAGCCGCGACAACAGCCGTTTTTAGCTGCAAAAAAATTTCAGCATCCATGTAGAAACAAAGATAAGGAATTGTAAGTGCTTTTTTATATATTGACCAATGCATTTATCTCCATGTTGCTATATACAACAAATATACATGACTGTTTAATACAAACTAACCATGTACTGATGCATCATAACTAGAACACAAGGACCCTCACACTGAAGAAGCAAAAGAGCGAAACGCGTCTGTGAAAGAGGTCCACATCAACAGACCACAATAAGCCTTGCTACAGGCTGAGGGCAAATACAAGCCCCTAATACATTTAAGGACTTTGTTTTCTAAACAAATGAACCTGCAGAAACAAGTATGAATGTAATACTGTTTTTTTGTATCACACAAATGGAATGAGCATTAAACCAAGGTTTTACTACTGGCATATACTAAGCCTTTGCAATAATTGTTTGTGTGCTACGCTTAACCTAACTTCCCCAGGGAGTGACTTAGAGGGCCCCCCCTTTCTTCCTCCCGAGACCTGGAGGTTTCCAACAGACTCCTCTTCCACTCCAATACCTTGATTGGTTGTGAAGGTGGCCTGGAGGAATCCTTCTGGACCACGGGAAAGGAGGAAAACAACCCAAATTTTGTCTACAGTGCCCAAGAGGCCAACCTCTACACCCCTGGGACACTACAAGAAGAGAGGCACCCAATCCACCAGTTCCCTCCCCTCACCTTCCCCCCCCCCCCCCTCAATTCTAATTTCTATTAGAATAAGTGCAAATGGTTATGGTATTAAATAGAGGCTGGTGTAGTCAAAGAATGGGATGCCCCAAAAACCAGAGAGCACCTGGCAGGCAGCAGTAAGACTATGCACAGCAAAAGTGTCTTTATCAGGCCTAATTTCTATTAGAATAAGTGCAAATGGTTATGGTATTAAATAGAGGCTGGTGTAGTCACAGAATGGGATGCCACAAAAACCAGAGAGCACCTGGCAGGCAGCAGTAAGACTATGCACAGCAAAAAAGTCTTTATCAGGCCTAATTTCTATTAGAATAAGTGCAAATGGTTATGGTATGAAATAGAGGCTGGTGTAGTCACAGAATGGGATGCCACAAAAACCAGAGAGCACCTAGCAGGCAGCAGTAAGACTATGCACAGCAAAAGTGTCTTTATCAGGCCTAATTTCTATTAGAATAAGTGCAAATGGTTATGGTATTAAATAGAGGCTGGTGTAGTCACAGAATGGGATGCCACAAAAACCAGAGAGCACCTGGCAGGCAGCAGTAAGACTATGCACAGCAAAAGTGTCTTTATCAGGCCTAATTTCTATTAGAATAAGTGCAAATGGTTATGGTATTAAATAGAGGCTGGTGTAGTCACAGAATGGGATGCCACAAAAACCAGAGAGCACCTGGCAGGCAGCAGTAAGACTATGCACAGCAAAAGTGTCTTTATCAGGCCTAATTTCTATTAGAATAAGTGCAAATGGTTATGGTATTAAATAGAGGCTGGTGTAGTCACAGAATGGGATGCCACAAAAACCAGAGAGCACCTGGCAGGCAGCAGTAAGACTATGCACAGCAAACGTGTCTTTATCAGGCCTAATTTCTATTAGAATAAGTGCAAATGGTTATGGTATTAAATAGAGGCTGGTGTAGTCACAGAATGGGATGCCACAAAAACCAGAGAGCACCTGGCAGGCAGCAGTAAGACTATGCACAGCAAAAGTGTCTTTATCAGGCCTAATTTCTATTAGAATAAGTGCAAATGGTTATGGTATTAAATAGAGGCTGGTGTAGTCACAGAATGGGATGCCACAAAAACCAGAGAGCACCTGGCAGGCAGCAGTAAGACTATGCACAGCAAAAGTGTCTTTATCAGGCCTAATTTCTATTAGAATAAGTGCAAATGGTTATGGTATTAAATAGAGGCTGGTGTAGTCACAGAATGGGATGCCACAAAAACCAGAGAGCACCTGGCAGGCAGCAGTAAGACTATGCACAGCAAAAGTGTCTTTATCAGGCCTAATTTCTATTAGAATAAGTGCAAATGGTTATGGTATTAAATAGAGGCTGGTGTAGTCACAGAATGGGATGCCACAAAAACCAGAGAGCACCTGGCAGGCAGCAGTAAGACTATGCACAGCAAAAGTGTCTTTATCAGGCCTAATTTCTATTAGAATAAGTGCAAATGGTTATGGTATTAAATAGAGGCTGGTGTAGTCACAGAATGGGATGCCACAAAAACCAGAGAGCACCTGGCAGGCAGCAGTAAGACTATGCACAGCAAAAGTGTCTTTATCAGGCCTAATTTCTATTAGAATAAGTGCAAATGGTTATGGTATTAAATAGAGGCTGGTGTAGTCACAGAATGGGATGCCCCAAAAACCAGAGAGCACCTGGCAGGCAGCAGTAAGACTATGCACAGCAAAAGTGTCTTTATCAGGCCTAATTTCTATTAGAATAAGTGCAAATGGTTATGGTATTAAATAGAGGCTGGTGTAGTCACAGAATGGGATGCCACAAAAACCAGAGAGCACCTGGCAGGCAGCAGTAAGACTATGCACAGCAAAAGTGTCTTTATCAGGCCTAATTTCTATTAGAATAAGTGCAAATGGTCATGGTATTAAATAGAGGCTGGTGTAGTCACAGAATGGGATGCCACAAAAACCAGAGAGCACCTGGCAGGCAGCAGTAAGACTATGCACAGCAAAAGTGTCTTTATCAGGCTTAATTTCTATTAGAATAAGTGCAAATGGTTATGGTATTAAATAGAAGCTGGTGTAGTCACAGAATGGGATGCCACAAAAACCAGAGAGCACCTGGCAGGCAGCAGTAAGACTATGCACAGCAAAAGTGTCTTTATCAGGCTTAATTTCTATTAGAATAAGTGCATATGGTTATGGTATTTAATAGAGGCTGGTGTAGTCACAGAATGGGATGCCACAAAAAACAGAGAGCACCTGGCAGGCAGCAGTAAGACTATGCACAGCAAAAGTGTCTTTATCAGGCCTAATTTCTGTTAGAATAAGTGCAAATGGTTATGGTATTAAATAGAGGCTGGTGTAGTCACAGAATGGGATGCCACAAAAACCAGAGAGCACCTGGCAGGCAGCAGTAAGACTATGCACAGCAAAAGTGTCTTTATCAGGCCTAATTTCTATTAGAATAAGTGCAAATGGTTATGGTATTAAATAGAGGCTGGTGTAGTCACAGAATGGGATGCCTCACAGCAGACTTAAGATCAGTTCAGTTTATATGCACAGTTAGTGTATAAGCAGCCTGAAAACGCTAACAAAGCCAGTCAGCCAGCCAGTAACACTCAGGCTGAATGAAAAAAAAAAAAAAACTCCCTGTGACTGCCTCCGATTTTTCCTAACTTTCCCTGTTTTTCGCTGACTTTCTGTCTGTCTCCTGCCTGTCTCCTGCCTGTCTCCAGCCTGTCCCTGTCTGTCCCTGTCTGTCTAACTGTCTCTCTCCCTGCCTACAGCAGCGTCCTGTCTCTCACGAATGCAATAGAGAAATGAGGAAAAGCAAGATGGCCGCCGTCCTTAAATAGCGCTGTGACGTCACCGGGCTTGCTGGCTGCTGACAGGCTGCATGTGACTGTCCCAGGATACACTGCCCCAGCTTACATGTCTGGACATGTCCCGTCCGCCATCTTAGAATGCCTGTAATGTAAATGAATGGATGTTAAAGGAAAACTTCGAGCGATCGAATGGCGGGGAAATTCGGATTCGATCCGAATCGAATTTTTCATGAAATTCGGATCGAATCCGGGTTCGTCCGGATCGATTCGCTCATCCCTACCCTGTATGGCATAAGATATGCACCCAGCTTTTCCTACTGGAGTGCCATCTTACAGGGGACAGAAAATTACCCCACCTAACCCCTAACACCATCGCTCATCCCTGTATTAGAGGGATACTCACCTTTTCCTAGCAGAGCTCCATCTGATTGGGGACAGAAAATAGATGTATATACGTGCAGCAGTTGCACCTCCTCCAACCAGAGGCCTGATTCACTGCATTGTACAGCTGTTTCCTGTGGTAATTGGGGTGCCAATAATTAATAACTCGTGCCTGGCAGTCATATTGGACTCTCATTCAAACCTCATATTCACTCCCTAGTTACCTCCTGTCACCTCCAACTTAAAAACATCTCACGCATCCTCGCCTTCCTCTCACCTGACACCACTAAAATGTTAGTGCACGCCCTGGTCATATACCGACTGGATTACTGCAACATCCTTCTCTGTGGCTTACCAACTAACAGACTGGCACCCCTCCAATCTATTCAAAACTCTGCTGCTCGCCTCATCCATCTCTCCTGTCACTTATCCAGCTCTGCTCCTCTCAGCCAATCCCTACACTGGCTGCCAGTCCCCCAGCGAATCCTGTTCAAAACTCATAACTCTTGCATACAAAGCTCTCTCCACAACAAAATATATGTAAAAATATATACATTTTATTGGGGGCTCACAAAAACAAGGGACAAACAGCATACACTACATAATTAAAAAATATCTACACAAACCCAAGGGGATCCTTACAAAAAGTTTTTGGCTCTAAAATTTTTTTTTATATATATCAGATCATAATGTATATCCATAAAACACATAAACAATTGCTGAATTGCCGACCAGCAGAAAGAAAATTTATACCGTATGGGTAGTTTATCCAACAAAAGTACTGGTTATGAACAAAAAATTTTATCATAGCCAAGAAAAGTGCATGTGCACAATAGGTGCATAATAGGTATTAAATACCAAGACCAAATATGCAAAAAGTGCCTCAGTGCTATATACAATCCTAAGCTGTGAAATAGAAAAGTGCAATACAATGAACTGCTGATCGAGATAAATAATATAAATATAAAGCTATGAGATTACATCACCCTGAGAGTATATCGTGAGCTATGGGATCCCCTGGAAGAACGACCGACCGACGCGTTGCGTGGGGTTAACCACTTCACCAGGGTGTTTTTTTTTATTTTTTAATTATGTAGTGTATGTTGTTTGTCCCTTGTTTTTGTGAGCTCCAATAAAATTGATATATTTTTACATATATTTTGTTGTGGTGAGTGCAGACCTTATTTCTATGCTTGTGTGGGGAACTCCCAGAGCTCCCAAAATTGTGCATTTATTTGATATCCAAATGAGTACATGTTGGTTTTGCACCCCACACTATTCTTAGAATTTTTAGTATCCCTTGGCTGTGCTTATCCGTACCTTGCTGTTTACAAAGCTTTCTCCAACCAGGCCTCTCCCTACATCTCATCTCTAATCCAACAATATCAACCTAGACGCAGCCTCCGCTCTGCTGCTGACCTTCTCCTGTCCTCCGAACATACAATCTGGCTGTCCCCCCTATTGTATCTTGTACTCAGAATATTCGCTGTAAACTCTGTAACACTGCATTTGTAATAGTCTGTGTACTGTATGTTTCTACCCTGTCTGTAATTACTACTTTGTACATCGCTACGGAAGATGATGGCGCTATATAAATAAACAATAATAATAATAACTCAGGTATGAGACACAACTAATTTTCTGCTGTTTTTGAGACAGTCTTGCATTCAAGTGGTGCTTTTGAGCAGACAGAGGATAAAGGGTCTATCAAATGGTAAAGACAGTGAATACAAAATAATATTTTTTCCCCAGTGCTCTAGGGGTGGGGATGCCCAAGTTGGGCAGGTCCTTGCTGCCTAGATAAAAGTCCAAGTGTCCAAGTTTCCTTACTACTGTCTTTGAAGTATAAGACTTTTTGCCATGATTTATGAGTACTGTATGCATTGTCCATGTGGAGGCTGATTCATTATTAACGCCAGGTATCGACACATGAGCGTCTGTATAGCGGCGCTTAGAGCGACCGCTAGTAGATGCTGTAAGCGGGTATCGGGCTCTGTAACAGAGCACCTCAGTTTCTGTAGTAACCTGGCCGGCATTGATGAATGGGATATATGTTAGGCGCTCTAACACCAGTACAGCATTGCAGTGAGCGAAAGGTAGCGTCAGCTCAGTGCAACCGACTCTCAGCGACACCATATTCAACAAAAAACGGACACACACAGCGTCGGCGCTCTGGATCTGGGCGCTATAGCATAGAGCGCCAGACTCTGTGTGATTAAAGTCTGTTTTTGAACACATATCCACCGGTAACAAAGCGAAAACACATGGAATTACATTGTTGTAACATTGTGACATTAACACTTTAGTGCCAGACCTGTAATGACAATTCTGCATAAAAATATAAAAAATCTAAAAAGTTTTCAAAAATGACTCTTTCTTGGCCAGGAGAGATCACACAATTATTAGAGAGAAAAAAAATTAAAAACAAAAAACCCTGTTTAAACTGAAGAAAAGGAACGTCCATTGAAATGTTTGGGAGAGCGACACTGAGCGAAATACCTGGTACTCTGGAAGCTAGAGCGCCGGCACTATACACTGAGCCGCCTGAAATGATGAATTGGACTCTACATGGCGCTGTTAGTGGCGCTCACCAGAATCATCTTCATAAATGTAGTTTTGAGTACAGCGCTCGGCGTTCACCAGATGCTGCCTGCCGCTACCACGCGCTACCTGCCGCTATCCCTTGATGAATAACCCCCTTGGAATATTTGCACCCAAAAGTTAACTTCCTGGCTGATATCTTCAGATGTTGCTTCAATAGGGTTGATTCAGCAACAGGTGCAGAAATTACACTTTGGAGTAAAGGTGCAATTTGGGTGAAAAACAAAATAGTAGTGGAATGGTGCTGAAAAACCCCTAGATAGACAATGAAAATAAGTGATCCTTAATATGGTGGTACACAGCTAAGGCCTGGCCGTTGGTTTTGGATTCACCCACATACCTGTCCGGTCACTGCTCACTGCACCTCATACACAATGTTGCTCTTCTTGTGTTTACACAAATGACTTCAAATCCTCAGATCCGTCTATCAAGATAATCAAGTACCCAGATGATACCACCTTGGTAGGCCTTATCAAAGACAACGATGAGTCTCCCTACCGAACACAAGCAAAAAACCTCCTTCACGGTCTGGTATTGCGGGACCACAGCCAAGGACAAGAACAGGCTGAAGAGGATTACCAGGACTGCCGAGCGGATCATTGGATACCCCTTACCATCCCTAGAGGAACAATTCATGGAAAGGATCTGCTCAAAGGCAAAAAATAAATAAATGAGGACCCAACACACCCAGGACATTCTTTTTTCAAACTCTTACCCTCTGGCCGGAGGGACAAGAACCTCCAGGTACAAAAATAGTTTTTTTTCTCTAGCCTTTAAGGCGCTAAATAATAACCACTGAATAATCTGCCGCGAACGTCCTGTCTTTACCATGTCACTGATTTACCACCAATATCATATGTAAATATGTTAAAATGTATAATATGTATAATATATGTATAATATGTTAAATGTTTAATTTTTTTTATATATATATTTAATGTTTATAGCTCTAACGGGGTACCTCCCTTCCAAGAAGCATTCTGTACTTACTTGGCGGTCAATAAAGTATTCATATTCTTTTCGGTATTGGGTCTTTTGGGTGAACCAGCAGTTGTCTGAGTATGTTTCTAGGTTTAGAGCAGATAGGGATGTGATGTTGATACTGCAGGTACTGGTCTGTGGAAGTAGGTTTCCTGTAGACTTATGTTTCCAACTGTCACGAAAATCCACTTACCTTCGCTCTCACACTGGCCTCCGGCAGCATACCAAACTGAACGCCCCCCCCCCCCATCTGGCAGTCACTTTGGATTATCTTGCTTGTGCATACTTCCATTGTGATTAACTGTGTATGACCCTGTATCTTGCCTGTCCTCGTCCTTGTCTGAACCCTCCTGTACTCCACTTTTAAGATCTCCTGGTGTGACCTTAGATATACTTCTCATCGCTGTCCTCCAAGATCTTCTGGCTATGTTTGGACTTCCCGTACCACCCGGTGGAACACACCCACCTGCAGTCCCAGCTCTCAGAGAGTATTATTTGCGCTAATCAGTCCTGGGGTCGACTTTGCCTGGGGCTGCATAATCTGCATCCCAGAAAATGGGGGCTTGATTACACTGTAGGTAAAACAGCAGTGAAGATTGGGCAATATTCTCTGATCTGGGTTCTGCGTATCAGTGAATCTGACACCAGCCTTCTACTCTAACAGATCATCACCAGACTGTCCAAAAAGGTCAGTGTGTTTTCTGCACATCTTCCCGGTCCAGCGAGTTGATGTATTCAGAGAAAGTTTTTAAGTGAAGGTGTCATCCACCTATCGAAAACAATGGCCTTGATTCACTAAGAGTTGAAAAAACCTCTCATAGTAGTAAAAAATTCAATTCATGAGAAAAAAACCTGAGAATGTCACTGTTAGTGAATCACCAGATAAAAAGACAATGAAAGTCAATGGCACCTTTTTACTCCTGAGAAAAATGTTACACTTCTTACCCCTTTTTACCTATAGTAAAAAGTGCCATTGACTTTCATTGTCTTCCTATCTGGTGATTCAGTAACAGTGATATTCTCAGGCTTTTTTCTCATGAATTTAATTTTTACTACCATAAGAGTTTTTTTCAACCCTTTGTGAATCAAAGCCAATGGCTTCTAAATTCCTGTAAATGTCACTCTAAATTGAGAAAGGTGAAACCCCCCCCAAAAGCCCCAAAAAACCTTACCTTATCGGCGACGGATCAGCCGCCGCCGCCTCCCACACGCCGGCCGTTCGTGAATGGCCGGCGCGGGCGCGCGCCCTGTGGGAGGGGCGCGCGGGAGGCGGCGGCTTATCCGTCGCTTGTCCGTCGCCGAAAAGGTACGTTTTTTGGGGCTTTTGGTGGGGTTTCACACAGCGGAGCATCCTGATCTCGGATGCCCCACTGAAGTGGACCAACACCCAGGATAGTGAAAATCCTGGGTGTTGGTCCACTTTAAGATGGCTGCCAGCTAAATTAGAATAAACAAAATAAGAGCTCCTTAGACTATATTTCTGTGGTAAAGTGGGAATAAAGGGGCACAAGGAAAAATCTTACCTCAGACTATTCACCAGCTTCTCAAGCCTTAAAGGAGCACTATCGCGAACATTTGCATAAAAAAAAAATAATTAAATAGGCACACAATAGCTTCTAACACGTGTATAAGTGTATAAATAATGTGGCGATAGAAAAGAAAAAACATATATGCCTTACTTTTAAATTGTAAAATGAAAATGGCTAAGTCCATTTAGGCCACTGGTCTCCTAGCAACAGGCGCAGTAAACTTGCTCCAGATTTCTTCCCAGGGCAGCAATGTACACAGCAATAACAGCTCTGTGTGTGTGTTGAGGTGCTGCTTCTGTGATGAGACCACCAGGTGACTCAATATATATATAACATTTCTACTTAATAAACTGACTGAAAAAAAATCTACTTTGAATGACTGTGCAGATATATATATATATATATATATATATATATATATATATATTAAAGTGGACCAGAATCCACCCTAGATTATATGAGACTCAGAGCAGGCATACTTGCTCCAGATTCGGGATGCCCTGCTGTGTCAAATCCCCCAGGTCGCCCGAAAACCCACCTTCTTTCCCAGTCCAGCGGCGCATGCGAGAGCAGCGGCTGCATCCTCGCTATGCTTTTAGCAGGGCACATGCCCGCGCCAGGCATTTGTGAATGTTCAGCACGGGCAACCCTGTTAAAGGTTAGCAGGGGATGCAGCAATTCTGAGCTGGGCTTGAACCTTAGACTCTCTGTACCATATCTAAATGCTCTACCTACTGAACCATTCAGCCTGCTGAGAGTAAACTACACTTTATAAGGTAACATATCTGAAACAATGTTCCATAATGCAGTCACTATCTTTCTCCTTTCATCCTGCAGTCTCTCTTCTCTAGTCCCAGCCGGACAGTAAAGACACACACACCAGCCATCTTCCGGCACCATGCAAACACACACACACACACACACACACACACACACACACACACACACACACACAGCAGCCATCTCCCAGCCAGCAAAGACACACACACACAGCAGCCATCTCCCAGCCAGCAAAGACACACACACACACACACAGCAGCCATCTCCCAGCCAGCAAAGACACACACACACACACACACACACACACACACACACACACACACACACCAGCCATCTCCCAGCCAGCAAAGACACACACACACAGCAGCCATCTCCCAGCCAGCAAAGACACACACACACAGCAGCCATCTCCCAGCCAGCAAAGACACACACACACACACACACACACACACACACACAAGCCATCTCCTAGCCAGCAAAGACACACACACACACAGCAGCCATCTCCCAGCCAGCAAAGACACACACAAACACAGCAGCCATCTCCCAGCCAGCAAAGACACACACACACAGCAGCCATCTCCCAGCCAGCAAAGACACACACACACACAACACATACACAGCACCCATCTCCCAGCCAGCCAGCCAGCAAAGACACATACACACACAACACACACACAGCAGCCATCTCCCAGCCAGCCAGCAAAGACACACACACACATCAGCCATCTCCCAGCCAGCCAGCAAAGACACACAGCAGCCATCTCCCAGCCAGCTAGCAAAGACACACACAGTCACACCAGCCATCTCCCAGCCGGCAAAGACACATACACACACACACAGCAGCCATCTCCCAGCCAGCAAAGACACATACACACACACACACAGCATCCATCTCCCAGCCAGCAAAGACACATACACACACACACACACACACACACACAGCAGTCATCTCCCAGCCAGCACACACACAGCGTCCTCAACGCTGTGCTCCTTACATAGCAGTGGCAGGGAGCCGTTCTCCCCCCGCATAGCACTTGGTATAGCCTGAAGTGACGGAGCCTGTCAGTCAGCCACATTTTAAAACAGCTGCCATTCTGTAGCAGCACAATCTACAACTTTTTCAGAAACACATATTGCCTTCTGATTACTCTATTTACTCACATTGAAAGTACAGTTTAAATCTGTGTTCCAAGCTAAATTTCGCGATACTGATCCTTTAAAGGGGTGCACAGCGCAGCACACCTCAGCGCCTTAGCATAGCATGTTTAAGATGGCCGCCAGTTTCAGTGAGACTGAAATGCTTGAGGTGGTGGGAAATGAGGCATCAGTTTTGGCTGGGGGGGGCAGGGGAGCTGCTCTCGCAGGGTAATGTGAACCAGCATGCAAGAGGCCCTGACCTGGTAGATAAATTTGTCAACATACTTCAGAGTGCACTTTCTGCCAATACCAAGACTATTACTGATCATCTTACTAAGGAAATTGAGAAAGTGGCAAGGAGCTTGGGAGCCCTGGAGAGGAAATTAGGAGATGTTATATCCACTCAGGAATCTCATGCTGCCAAAATTAATCAACTGCGGAAAGATAATTGTGCTCGTCGTGCTAAGTTTGAGGATATGGAAAACAGGGATAGACGGTCAAATCTGCGTTTCAGGGGGTTACCTGAACATATGGAGGATTTGAAATCTGTGGTCACTGCTCTATGCCAAGAACTGCTCCCGGGAATTGCTATTGAACGCCTCGAGCTGGACCGTGTCCATAGAGCACTGGGGCCCCGAAAACCACCTGAGGAACCTCCACAGGACATTCTAGCGAAGTTTCACTTTTACAATACTAAAGAACAAGTGATGCGGGCTGCTCGGGACACTGTTAACCTGTCATTTCAAGGACACAAATTCCAGGTGTTCTCGGATCTTTCACCTGCAACAATGGCAAGACGGAGGGAGATGAAGCATTTCTAAAAATTCTACAGGACAACAAAATCGCCTATAAATGTGGTTTCCCATTCCGTATATATTTTTCCTATAGGGGCGATTCCTTTACGGCGGTATCTGTCGAGGAGTTACAAAGGCATCTGGCTTCGGCGGGTCTCCTACAGGATGCAAGCCAGAACAGCTTCATAAAATCTCCCAGAACCAGAGATGACTCTCTCATGATACAATGGGCCGGGAAAAGACCGAGACGCAGAGTACAATCGGTAGAGCGGCGCTCATCTCATAGCTCCAGAGTAACTAGTAAATCATGAGGTAATCCCACGTTGAGGTTCTTGGTTTATCTTGTCATTGTTGCCTGCGCCTAAATTTAAATATATGATTGTTATTTTGTCAGTGGTTCATCTGGAAGAACCGGACTAGCTGTTGGAGAGGGAAGGGAAGGAGAATTTTTTTTTCTTCCTTTTCTCTGACCTATTTGATCAGTTGTTGGATATTTTTGGTAAATTGTTGCAAAAAATCGTAGGGGTCCTGAGAAAGGGAGCCGCGATGCGATATTGTGGCTCTCTTTTTCAGGCCTCATATGTGTTTAAGTTAGTTAGCTCACAGTTATAGCGTTTAGGTGTCAAGACCCTCTGCTCAGCGGCATTCACATGCTGCACTCATATCTATCTGGGAGACTTAGTCTGGCAGATAGACATATTTAGTTTTATTTTACTATTTCCTTTTTTATTAGCTCTCAGTTAATCAAACTTGCTACAGGGAACTTGGTCTATCCCCGGGAACAGCGGAGAAGAATCCCACCAGTACTTATAGAGTCTGAGGGTTGGTTTCTTTTCTTCTTCTCCTCTCCTTTCATTCCATCTCCTTTTCATTCCTTCCTTCCCCTCCCCTCCCCTCCCCTTTCCTCCTTATTTATTTATTTTTCTTAATTATTTTCTCTATTCTTTATTCCTCTCCCCACTCCTTTTTCCCTTTTCTTTTAATATCAAGTTACAAGTTAAACAATGGCTACTGCATTCTCACTCAATTTACAAGGGTTTAATTCACCACAGAAAAGAAGTTCAGCATTCCGTAAAATTAGATCAGTGCATCCTGATATACTGTGTCTCCAGGAGATGCATTTCTCGAACGGCTCCAAGGCCAAATTCTTTGATTCCTCATATCCCCAAATTTTCTTGGCATGTGCCGACACCAAACAAAAGGGCATCCTAATAGGGTTTAGGAGGGGCTCCCAATTCCATTGCAGAAAAGAAATTAGTGATCCAGAAGGGAGATTTCTGATTTTAGTTGGTTACCTGCATGATGTGAACGCAACAGTAGCTGGTTATCACGCTCCAAATGTCAACCAGGTTCATTTTCTTTCTAAGTTTTTCGATGAAGTGGCGGCAGTAGCACAAGGCACGACCATAATCTGTGGGGATTCGAATATGGTTTTAAACCCCCATATAGACAGGCAGTCCCAGTCTGGTTCTCTAGTAACACCCTATATGACGACGAGTGCTAGATCTTTTAGAAAGTTGTTGGATAGATGTTGGCTGGTGGACTGCTGGGAAGAGGCACACCCGGCAAAATTTCACACATTACTCCCATCCACATGAAGTTTATACGAGAATTGATCATATCTTCTTACCGCAGAGATCTTTAGCGCTTATGAGATCAGCTGAAATTATTCCTATCTCGTGGTCTGATTATGATGGCTTGCTGCTAAAACTGGGCTCCCTGATCAGCAGACCATCAGAATATTCCTGGTCTCTTAATGGGTCCCTATTATCAGATGATGCAATTGTTACCACTCTTAAGGAAGCGTTGCTTGATTACTTTGCAGTGAATGAAACCCATGAGGTATCGGCAACATTATGTTGGAAGGCCCATAAAGCTACGATTAGAGGGAAGCTGATTCAGGTGGCGGCTAGGAAGAAAAGAGATAGGAACGAGTATATTGACAGGCTAGAAAAAGAATATCTTAAGGTTTCAGAGGCAGCTAAGGGGGTATGACTCCAGAATTGCAGGGGAAACTTCATAGAACATCACAGGAGTTAAATCTGGCGCTAGCAGGAAGAGCAGAGAAAACTTTGTGTTGGTTGAAGCATAAATATTATTGTAAAGCGAATAAACCAAGATCGCTATTAGCTAAGAAATTAAAAGCTCCACCACAAAGTTACTACCGATTAGATTAAAGGATGAGAGAGGGGTTGTCACAAGTAATCCAACTAAGGTAGTAAAATTGTTCAAACAACAGTTGCAGAAGTTGTGCTCTAATCCTTCACCGCCGAGCTTGGAGACATAGAAGAGATTTTTTAGGGAAATCGACCTACCCAGCCTACCCAAAAATCTGAAAGAAATTTTAGATGACGAAATTCAGCAACGGGAAGTTCAACAGATAGTGAAGAATTTGAAACTTAATAAGAGACCGGGCCCAGATTGCTTCTCAGCCTGTTATCATAAAAAGTTTAGTGAAGTGTTAACTCCTAAGCTGACTCGATGTTTAATAATATCAGAAATGGGGGTACTTTTACAGGAGAGTCACTCAGGGCTTCTATCAGTATGATCCTAAAACCAGATACAGACCACTCTCTTTGGTCTAACTTTAGACCCATTTCCCTAATTAATTTGCTAGCGGACAGGCTCTCGGGATTCTTACCAAAACTGATAAATAATGACCAGGTGGGCTTTATACCGGGGCGACAGGCAGGGGACAATATTAGGATTGTACAGTTGTCCCATATAGCAAGAGAGCGACAGATTCCAGCTATGCTATTGTCCCTAGACATTAAGAAAGCATTTGATTCGGTCTACTGGGAGTATCTGTTTTTCCTTTTGGAGAGATGGGGGTTCGGACCAATATTTATTAATGTCTTAAAGACTCTCTATGTAAGTATGTAAAGTATACTGTATGTAAAGTATAGCAGGTATAAGTCTGAACCCTTTAAACTTTCTAGAGGGACAAGGCAGGGATGCCCGCTTTCCCCCCTCTTGTTCGCCCTGGTTGTGGAACCTCTGGCCCAATTGATTAGAAAATCGGAGAACATATCGGGTCTGTAAGTAGCGGGTAAGCACCACAAATTGTGTCTGTTTGCGGATGATGTCCTTTTATTCATTACAAACCCAATGCTCTCTCTCCCTAATCTACTCCAAATAATAAGTAATTTCGCGACTGTATCTGGGCTTCAGGTGAACCTGGCAAAATCCAAAGAGCTGAATATCACGATACCTAGGGAGTCCTGGACTCTAATTAAGACATCATTTGATTTTAGTTGGGAGGAAAAAAAACATCAAATATCTTGGGATATATTTAACTGGCTCATATGACTCCCTGGCTTCAGCAAATTACACACCCCTTTTTCAGAAACTCTATAAGTTGTTAGAGCAATGGAAAGACTACAATGTGTCATGGCTGGGGAGGATTGTGGCAGTTGAAATGACTTTGTTGCCTAAGTTTCTGTATGTCGCCAGAGTCCTCCCAACTAGAGTCCCCCCACAACAGCTAAAAACATTACAAAGCAAGGTCATGTCCTTTGGGGTGGTAGGAGGCCTAGGGCCATGCTTAGATCTATGAAGGAGGGCGGGCTGGGGGTGCTAAATTTTGCAAAGTATTACCAAGCAGCTCAGATTGCACAACTACTTGCCTTGCATTTGACTTCAGATGTGCCAAGCTGGGTGCAGATTGAATCAGATGTATGCACGCCAATTTCAGTGAATAACCTTTTGTGATTTACGCCTAAATTTAGACAGTTATTACGAAACCGCTCCAAGTGTGGGATGATGTTAAATACTCGGGCGGACTGGTGTCCTCGTACCTCCCTCTCCTTTCTTTGTGGAACAATCCAATGTTTCCCACAGGGGCAGAGGACCCTGGTAGATTTAATACATGGAAGGAGGCGGGCATACGGCGAGTTTCATATTGTCTGCACTCTTCAGAGGTCAGTACATTCCAACAGAAGAGGGATACATTTCACCTGCCATCTAATGAGCTTTTTCGTTTTCTGCAAGTTCGCCATTTTGTGAGATCCATGGTGGGGAATTGGCAGGAGTTTGAAAAACTAACTTTTTTTGAGACGCGTTGCTGTAGGGATCCCAGAGGCAGAGGAGCAATTTCAGAGATATATCATAACTTGGTCTCAAGGGGTACGGATACATGCCCATCCTATACCAAAAATTGGCACCATGAACTGGGTATGGAGATGGTTCAAGAAAAATGGCGGAGGATGTGGAACACTTCCTTTGGATGCTCGGCGTCTGTGACTTTAATCAAAACTAACGTAAAACTAATGGTAAGATGGTATATGGTCCCAGAGAGAATGAAACACTTTTCCACTGAATTCCAGGGGAACTGCTTCCGGGGGTGCCTCTCTGTAGGGTTGTACCGGCATGTGTGGTGGGATTGCCCAGTAGTTAGGGGATTTTGGTCAAGAATCTTTAGAGTTCTCAGCAAGGTATGTGGTAGATCTGTGGTCAGAGACCCTTGGGTAGCTCTCCTCAACGCGCCAAGCCCCCACAGTTCTAGACTGAAAAAGCGGTTGATGTCCTATCAGGGGCAAAGCTGGTGATAGCCGGGGCTTGGAGGTCCCCCACCTTGTATTATATCCTATCAGGGGCAAAGCTGGTGAAAGCTAGGGCTTAGAGGTCCCCCACCTTGTATTATATCCTATCAGGGGCAAAGCTGGTGATAGCTGGGGCTTGGAGGTCCCCCACCTCGAGCTTCAACGCCTTTAAAAACAAAGTTAACTGCATTTTGGCCATGGAAAAAATGTCCGCCATTCACAATGGGACTTTGGAGCCGTTCATGGAGATTCCTTGGGTTCAGAATTTTCTGCCTACAGATTTTGATGTAAACCTAATGAGCATCTGATCCTTCCTCGACCCTTTCCTTTACTCCCCCCCCTTACCCCCCCCCCCTCATAGGGGTTGTTATTTTTCTTTTAATTTATTTGAAATAACCTTTTTTATTAACTCTTGAATCGATTTTCTTGTATGCAGTGAATAAGCTTCTGATTGTGACTTAAGTTGTCTGTAATCTTAAATTCTGTGTATGAACAGTATTATGCTAATAGAATAATGTTCAGAATATACACAATAAAAAGACTGTTAAAGAAGAGAGGTATTATGAAAGTAGATCACTCTTAGATGATAATGTTTGTGTCAGGGGACAGGATCTGCTGGCGCTCTGCATGATAATGTTTGTGTCAGGGGACAGGATCTGCTGGGGCTCTGCATGATAATGTTTGTGTCAGGGGACAGAACCTGCTGGTGCTCTGCATGATAATGTTTGTGTCAGGGGACAGGATCTGCTGGCGCTCTGCATGATAATGTTTGTGTCAGGGGACAGGATCTGCTGGTGCTCTGCATGATAATGTTTGTGTCAGGGGACAGGATCTGCTGGGGCTCTGCATGATAATGTTTGTGTCAGGGGACAGAACCTGCTGGTGCTCTGCATGATAATGTTTGTGTCAGGGGACAGGATCTGCTGGCGCTCTGCATGATAATGTTTGTGTCAGGGGACAGGATCTGCTGGTGCTCTGCATGATAATGTTTGTGTCAGGGGACAGGATCTGCTGGTGCTCTGCATGATAATGTTTGTGTCAGGGGACAGGATCTGCTGGCGCTCTGCATGATAATGTTTGTGTCAGGGGACAGGATCTGCTGGCGCTCTGCATGATAATGTTTGTGTCAGGGGACAGGATCTGCTGGCGCTCTGCATGATAATGTTTGTGTCAGGGGACAGGATCTGCTGGTGCTCTGCATGATGTTTGTGTCAGGGGACAGGATCTGCTGGCGCTCTGCATGATAATGTTTGTGTCAGGGGATCTGCTGGTGCCCCCAGCTTTCAGCTCATGAAATGTGAGGTTTGAATGTCTCTCTGCAACATTGCTGCTACCTTTGATTACTCCCCGGGTGAGCACCTGTCATATGCAGCTTAGGGGTTTATTTATGAAGCGGCAGGTAGCGCCTCGTAGCGGCAGGCAGCTTCTGGTGAACGCTGGGCGCTGTACGCAAAACCACTCTAACAGCGCCATGTAGCGTCCAATTCATCATTACAGGTGGCTCGGCGAATAGCACAGGAGCTCTAGCTACCAGAGCGCCATGTAGTACCTGTCGCTACCTGACGCTCTCCTATACATTTCAATGAACCTTCCCTTTCTTCTGTTTAAACAGGGTTTTTTGTGTTAAATTGTTTTTTTTTCTCTCAAACATTTGTGTGACCTCTCCTGGCCTAGAAAATTCATTTTTATAAACTTTTTTGACTTTTTATATTTTTATGCAGAATTGTCATTACAGGTCTGGCACTAAAGCGTTAATGTCACAGTGTTATAACAATGTCATTCCATGTGTTTTCGCTTTGTTACTGGTGGATATGTATTCAACAACAGACTTTAATCACACAGTCTGGCGCTCTATGCTATAGCAACCAGATCCAGAACACCGACTATAGTGTGAGTCGCTGAGAGTCGGTCGCACTGAGCTGGCGCTACCTTTCACTCCCTGCAACGCTGTACTGGTGTTAGAACGCGCAACATACATCTCATTCATCAATGCCGGCCAGGTTACTACAGCGACTGAGGCGTTCTTTTACAGCGCCCGATACCCTCTTACTAGCGGTCCCTCTTAGCGCCTCTGTACAGACGCTCATCTGCCGATACTTGGCGCTAGTAATGAATCAGCCTGTCCATGCTAAGTACTGAACTTTCCAATGGAGGTGAGCATGCAAGTCCCCTCCGGAGTAAGGATTCATCTCTGCTGCTGCTAGTTGCAGTCCCAATTTCCTATGAATCTGAGGCCCTTATTTAAGAAGGGATAGCGTCAGGTAGTGGCTGGTTAATGAGAGGTAGCGACAGATAGCGACTGGTGAACGCCGGACACGGCAGCAATTACACATTTATCAAGCAGAATCTGTTTAGTGACTGGGATAGCGCCATGTAGCGTCTGATTCATCATTTTCACAGCCTCAGCGAACAGCGCCAGCGTTCAGCCTTGCACAGCGCCAGGTATGACCTCTCGCTGCCTGTCGCTCTCCCATACATTTCAATGGATGAAACTTTTCTTCTCTTTAAACGGGGTTTTTGTTTTTTGTTTTTTTCCAAAAAATCACAAATAAGTGTTCATGTTACAATGTTGTTACAATGTAATTCCATATGTTTTCGCTTTGTTACTAGTTGATAGATGCTGAAAAACAGACTTTAAACACACAGCCTCCTGCACTCTGGGCTTCAAACAACTATTTTTCAGCACCAGAGATTTGTGAGGCTGTTTTTTTGCTGAATATGGTGTGAGTCGGTCGCTATGAGCAGTCGCTAACATGCGCTCCCATACAGCGCTGTAATGGTCAAATAGCGACTCCGCACAATGTATTCAACATTACTGAATAGCTTGATTGGATAAACACCGCGCTCCTACAACCTTTTTTAAAAACAATGAAATGCTACAACGTACCAGACTCAAAGTCCCCAATAAGCCCAAACGAAATGTTATAATAAGGTACAGAGCAATTGAATAAATAACACCTTAAGTGAAAATACAAATACCCTAAAAGAAAATAATAAATTAATTTAACATTTACGTGATGTATCACAATTGAAAATTAAAGAAAGCGTGAATCTAAATCATTAATCCAAACTAGTGAATTAATGCATTATTAAGTGTCCCAAAGTCCATGCACCAACAGATAAGTGCTAAAATCACATCACGTAAATGTTAAATTAATTTATTTTTTTCTTTTAGGGTATTTGTATTTTCACTTAAGGTGTTATTTATTCAATTGCTCTGTACCTTATTATAACATTACTGAACAGCGACTGAGTCGCTATAAAGTAGCGAGCCAAGGCCGAGCACAGCGACTACTAGCGGGCGCTCTGAAAATGCCTGCTAGAGACGCTCATCTGTCGCTACCTGGCGTTAGTGATGAATCAGCCTGCCCACCGCCAATATGAATGGTTGGACTGTGTAAGTTAGCGTTCTTCTATTTTTGGACAATTTTTAATCTTAACCAACATTTTATTCCAGTGCGGGTCGAGATTTTCTTTGTAATCAATAACGTTTTTCCACATTTCACGCCTTGGTTATATTAACAATTCTGTGTATACTTTAAACGATGCCGTGTTGGTTGGTGATCAGTCCTTGATATTAAACCGGACCTTCACCATGATTTAATAAAAAAGCTCAAACCCTTAAAAACTATTCCCTGGCATCTAAAATTAATATATTTTAAGTTTTTAGTCACTTAATATTCTTTCCCCCACCGGCCTGCAACTCTGTTCAGGACTCTAGGATACGGGCACCACCATCTTGGCTGAGAAGCATCACATACTGAGAAGAGGAGAGCGGGATAAAGCACAGGGGGTGAAGTTATAGCTGTGCTCTTTACAGACAGCAGAGCTGGGGTCAGGGAAGGAACAGAAATCCCAGAATGCAGAGCGGCACAGTCAGAAGACACTTCCTGTTTGCATGCTGCCTGATGCTCCATGAGCTACCATCTTGGATGTTTAAAGGCTCATAACATGCAGTAGATGCAGGTAGGATGATTTTTAATGTGAGCAATCTGTATGTACATGGTTTGGGAAACATATAGGAAAGGCTCTTATTCAGGGTGAAGGTCCGGATTAATGTGGGCAATCTGTATGTACAGGGGGGGGAACATATAAGATAGGCTCTTATTCAGAGTGAAGGTCCGGATTAATGTGAGCAATCTGTATGTACAGGGGGGGAAACATATAAGATAGGCTCTTATTCAGGGTGAAGGTCCAGATTAATGTGGGAAATCTGTATGTACAGGGCGTGGGAAACATATAAGATAGTCTCTTATTCATGGTGAAGGTCCGGATTAATGTGAGCAATCTGTATGTACAGGGCATGGGAAACATATAAGATAGGCTCTTATTCAGGGTGAAGGTCCGCTTTAAGGACGGTGCTTGTTTTGACCCTGGCTACCTCTATTTTAGATAGTAGTTAAAGGCACTGCAGACAGGAGGAGGCGTGGGTTGGGCAAAATTTCTGCTTCCTGTCTGGGCAGTCTGATTCATCACTAACGCCAGGTAGCGACAGAAGAGCGTCTGTAGCAGGCATTTCAGAGCGCCTGCTAGTAGTCGCTGTGCTCGGCTGTGGGTCGCTAGTTCAGCAATGATGAATACATTGTGAGGAGTCGCTATATGACCAGTAAAGCGCTGTATAGGAGCGCATGTTAGCGACTTTTCAGTGCGACCAACTCACAACATATTCAGTAAAAAAACAGCCTCACACAACTCCGGCGCTCAAAAATGCTTCTCTGAAGGCCAGAGCGCCAGAAGCTGTTTGATTAAAGTCTGTTTTTCAGCATCTATCCACCAGTAACAAAGCAAAAACATGGAATTACATTGTAACATGAACACATTAATGCCAGACCTGTAATGTCAATTCTGCATAAATATATAAAACATGAAAAATATTTTCAAAAATGGCTTTTTCTATGCCAGGAGAGGTCACAACATTATTTGAGATTTAAAAAAAAAAAAACCCTGTTTAAAAAGAAATAAAAGAAAGTCCATTGAAATGTATGGGAGAGCGACAGGTAGCGAGAGGTCATACCTGGCGCTGTGCAAGGCTGAACGCCGGCGCTGTTTGCTGAGGCTGTGAAAATGATGAATCATACGCTACATGGCGCTATCCCAGTCGCTCAACAGATTCTGCTTGATAAATGTGTAATTGCGTGCCGTGTCCGGCGTTCACCAGTCGCTACCTGTCGCTACCTCTCATTAACCAGCCACTACCTGACGCTATCCCTTCTTAATAAGGTCCTGAGTTGCTATAAACTAGCGACCCACAGCCGAGCACAGCGACTACTAGCGGGCGCTCTGAAAATGCCTGCTACAGGCACTCATCTGTCGCTACCTGGCGCTTATGATGAATCAGCCTGTAAATGTTTTTAAGCCTAGAAAATGCCCTGGTGCTACTTAATACTCTGATGACACTTAGGCCCTTATTTATGAAGGAATAGCGACAGGTAGCGACAGGTGAGCGACCGGTAATGACGGGCCCCGCCACGAGAACGCCGGCTCCCCACCACAATCACACATTTATCAAGCCAATCCTGCTTAGCGACTGAGATAGCGCCATATAGTGACTCATTCATCATTATTCCAGCCTCAGCCCACAGCGCCAGCGTCCGACCTTGAACAGCGACAGGTATGACCTCTCGCTACCTGGCGCTCTCCAATGCATTTCAATGGAGCAATCTTTAAATATTATTAATTAATTGTTATTAATGTTTTTTTTTTTTTTTTTTTTTAAATGGGAAAAATTCTGTGACCACTTCTGCCATTTTAGATAATTTTTTTAAGGGAAAAAAAAAATTGTGCAGAATTGATATTACGGGTCTGATATTATTGTACATTCACATTACTAAATTATTTAAAAAACTTTTTTTTTTTTGTTTCCAAAAATATGGCTGTTTGGGGGTTAAAAAACTACTTTTAACCCATCGCCTCCAGCGCTCTGGGGTTTAAACATGCATTTCACAGCGCTTGAATTTTTTGAGCCTGATTTTTTGATGAATATGGTGGGAGCCGGTCGCTCTGACCAGTCGCTATCATGCGCACCCATACATAACGGAACCTGTCAAATAGCGACTCGTCACCTTTTTCAACATTACGCCACACTGACTGAGTCGCTGTCAACAACCGAACAGCGGCCAAGCACAGCGACTATTAGCGGGCGCTGTGAAAATACCGCTACAGTCGCTCAACTGTCGCTACCTGCCGCTATTAATAAATCAGCCTCTTACTATTATGCCAGTGAAAACCTCTTGACCATACTGACACCCACTGCTAGATGAATTTTCTGTTATGTTACCAACATAACCAACTAGAGATGAGCGAACTTTTGAAAAATTCGATTCGGCGGATTCGCCGAGTTTTCCGACAAAATTAGTTTCGGTCCGAATTTATTTACGACGAATCGCTATAAAAAATGGCTATTTCTGAGCTTCCTAGAGCCTCAATAGGGTTGTAAATCATTCTGCCTTGCTGTAACACGCATAGGAAGCGTGCTGGGTTAGTGAAATAATACTGTAAATAATTATCACATGCAGATCGGAGGCATCGCTAATAGAATCGCAGAGAAGCACAATTGCAGAGAGTTGTGGTGGCATCACTATGAGGGGCCCCTATAGTGCCTAAAAAACACACCCTGGAGCTGGCAGCAGCAGGAGCCCAAATATTGGCTGAAAGACATCCTGGCATTGCAAGCAGCAGCAGCCCAAACCTAGAGGCCGATTCATTAATAGCGCCAGGTAGCGACAGATGAGCGCCAGTAGCGTGATTTTCACAGCGCCAGCTAGTATTCGCAGTGCTTGGCCGGGGTTTGCTTGTTGACAGTGACAGCGAATGTCGAATACGGGGTTAGGGGTCGCTGTTTCACAGGTTCCGCGTTGTATGGGTGCGCCTAACAGCGAATGGCCAGAGCGAACGGCTTGCTGCAGATTCATTAACAAATCACGCTCAAAAATTTCTCGCGCTGTGAGTTCCTTGTTTAAACCCCAGAGCGCTGGCGGCGATGTGTGTAAAGTAGTTTTTAACCCCCAAACAACCATTTTTTTTTAAGTAAATATTATACAAGTTTTTCTAAACATTTTGTAATATGAATACATTAATATCAGACCTGTAATATTCAATTCTGCATTGCAGAAGTGGTCACAGAATTTTTGACATTAAAAAAAAAAAAAAAAAACATTAATAGCAATTAATTATGATTATTTAAAGATTGCTCCATTGAAATGCATTGGACAACGCCAGGGAGCGCCAGGTCATACCTGTCGCTGTGATTAGCAGCGGCGCTGTTCGTTGCAGTCGGCTGCATGATGAATCCCGCGCTAACCTCATTTAGCGTGATAAATGCGTCATTGTGACCGCCGCCGGGTGTACTTGATTCGGTAGCCGCCGTTAGCTGGCGGTACCTGGCGCTCGTCAGACACTACCTGGCGCTAGCCCTTGATAAATAAGGCCGCTAGTATAACAGATAGGGTGAAATGTGCTGGTTTGGGATGCCCTGCGGCCTGGTGTTTTTACAGGACGCACAAAACCAATTCAAAATGCAATATATTAATAAAACAGAGCCTGTAGAAGCTGATTTAGTATAAAAGATAGGGTGAAATGTGCTGAAATAGTATGCCTATGTGGGTTGGGGTTTTTACAGCATACAAAATAAATTAAACCGAATCGAGTTATAAGAAATGCTTGTGTGTAACAGATAGGGTTAAATATGCCACTGCCAAGATGGGATGCACAGTGGCCAGGAATATTTACAGCACAAAAAAAGCAATTTAAAACTGATCTGGCAAATGTGAAGTGAAGTGAAGTGAAAATATATAAAAAGTTTCCCTGTCACTTTCTCTGCTGTCCCTGCCTGGATCCTTCCTGATGTTTCCCTATATTTCCCTGGTTATGTCTGGCACTCTGTGGGTCTCCCTGACTCTCGCTGCCTGTCTGTAAGTCTCTCCCTGTCTGCAGCAACCTCCGTTCTGTCTGCAATGCAAGGCTGAAATGCGCACAAGCAAGATGGCCGCCACTTTATATAGCGCTGTGACGTCACCGGGCTTCCTGGCTGCTGATAGGCTGCATGTGACTTACCCATGATACCTTGCCCCAGAGGGTATGTCCAGACATGTCCATCCACCATTTTACAATGGCTGTAATTGAAATAAATGGAGTTTAAAGGAAAACTTCGATCGATCGAATCGCAGGGGAAATTCGGATTCGTTCAGAATCGAATTTTTCCTGAAATTCGGAACGAATTCGTGTTCGTCCGGATCGATTCGCTCATCTCTAGGTCCAACAATTCGATTTGAATTCAAAGCTAAAGTTTTGTATTTAAAGTTTAAGCACTTACTTTGTAAAGTTGCAACAGAGCCAGATGAGGATCCAGAGACACTGTACCCAGGAGAGGCAACACAGAAATATATTTTCCCCAGTGTCATACAATATTTAGTGAACAAAGACAAGCAGTTTATAAAATGTTCTGTTAGTTGTAACTGACAACCCTGTGCCTATCCAGGCCCCCCCAATGCTGCTGGTAAGTACATTGTAACTGACAACCCTGTGCCTATCCAGGGCCACCCCAATGCTGCTGGTAAGTACATTGTAACTGACAACCCTGTGCCTATCCAGGGCCACCCCAATGCTGCTGGTAAGTACATTGTAACTGACAACCCTGTGCCTATCCAGGGCCCCCCCAATGCTGCTGGTAAGTACATTGTAACTGACAACCCTGTGCCTATCCAGGGCCCCCCCAATGCTGCTGGTAAGTACATTGTAACTGACAACCCTGTGCCTATCCAGGGCCACCCCAATGCTGCTGGTAAGTACATTGTAACTGACAACCCTGTGCCTATCCAGGACCCCCCCCAAATGCTGCTGGTAAGTACATTGTAACTGACAACCCTGTGCCTATCCAGGCCCCCCCCCAATGCTGCTGGTAAGTACATTGTAACTGACAACCCTGTGCCTATCCAGGGCCCCCCCAATGCTGCTGGTAAGTACATTGTAACTGACAACCCTGTGCCTATCCAGGGCCACCCCAATGCTGCTGGTAAGTACATTGTAACTGACAACCCTGTGCCTATCCAGGGCCACCCCAATGCTGCTGGTAAGTACATTGTAACTGACAACCCTGTGCCTATTCAGGGCCACCCCAATGCTGCTGGTAAGTACATTGTAACTGACAACCCTGTGCCTATCCAGGGCCACCCCAATGCTGCTGGTAAGTACATTGTAACTGACAACCCTGTGCCTATCCAGGGCCACCCCAATGCTGCTGGTAAGTACATTGTAACTGACAACCCTGTGCCTATCCAGCCCCCCCCCCAATGCTGCTGGTAAGTACATTGTAACTGACAACCCTGTGCCTATCCAGGACCCCCCCCCAAATGCTGCTGGTAAGTACATTGTAACTGACAACCCTGTGCCTATCCAGGCCCCCCCCCAATGCTGCTGGTAAGTACATTGTAACTGACAACCCTGTGCCTATCCAGGGCCCCCCCAATGCTGCTGGTAAGTACATTGTAACTGACAACCCTGTGCCTATCCAGGGCCACCCCAATGCTGCTGGTAAGTACATTGTAACTGACAACCCTGTGCCTATCCAGGGCCACCCCAATGCTGCTGGTAAGTACATTGTAACTGACAACCCTGTGCCTATCCAGGGCCACCCCAATGCTGCTGGTAAGTATATTGTAACTGACAACCCTGTGCCTATTCAGGGCCACCCCAATGCTGCTGGTAAGTAAATTGTAACTGACAACCCTGTGCCTATCCAGGCCCCCCCCCAATGCTGCTGGTAAGTACATTGTAACTGACAACCCTGTGCCTATCCAGGGCCACCCCAATGCTGCTGGTAAGTACATTTACATTTTCCTTGTTGCGCTTTAAAGTGGCCCCACATCCTGCTGGGTGGGGTGGGGTGGGACGGTTGCTCATATCTGCTTGTCTATTGTACTCCAACCCCTCAAAACCCAGGCCACCAAAAACTGACCTCTTCCTGGGCGCGATAAACCAGCCACTGGTCCCACACCCACATGTGCGACAGGTCACCAGAAATCACAAGGATCCACAACCCTGAAGGAGAGCACAAGAGGTGCGGGGGGCATAACAAATTAGGCCCTTATTTATGAAGGAATAGCGCCAGGTAGCGACTGGTGAGCGGCCGGTAATGACGGGCCCCGCCACGAGAACGCCGGCTCCCCACCACAATCACACATTTATCAAGCTGATCCTGCTTAGCGACTGAGATAGCGCCATATAGCGACTCATTCATCATTATTCCAGCCTCAGCCCACAGCGCCAGCGTCCGACCTTGAACAGCAACAGGTATGACCTCTCGCTACCTGGCGCTCTCCAATGCATTTCAATGGAAAAATCTTTAAATATTAATAATTAATTGTTATTAATGTATTTTTTTTTGTTTTTTTTTTTAAATGTGAAAAATTCTGTGACCACTTCTGCCATGTTACAATTTTTTTTAAGGTAAAAAAAAATTTGTGCAGAATTGATATTACAGGTCTGATATTAATGTATTCATATTCCAAAATTATTTTAAAAAATTGTTTTTTTTTTGGTTTCCAAAAATATGGTTGTTTGGGGGTTAAAACTACTTTTAACACATCGCCGCCAGCGCTCTGGGGTTTAAACATGCATTTCACAGCGCGAGAATTTTTTGAGCGTGATTTGTTAATGAATATGGTGGGAGCCGGTCGCTCTGACCAGTCGCTATCATGTGCTCCCATACAGCGCGGAACCTGTCAAATAGCGACTCGTCACCTTGTATTCAACATTACTGCAAACCGACTGAGTCGCTATCAACAACCGAACAACGGCCAAGCACAGCGACTACTAGCGGGCGCTGTGAAAATACCGCTACAGTCGCTCAACTTTCGCTACCTGCCGTTATTAATGAATCGGCCTCCCCGATTCAGGGCCTTATTCATGAAGGGATAGCGTCAGGTAGTGCCTTGTAAATGAGAGGTAGCGCCAGGTAGCGTCATCTGAATGCCGGACTCGGCACGCAATTACACATTTATCAAGCAGAATCTGTTGAGTGACTGGGATAACGCCATGTAGCGTCCGATTCATCATTATCCCAGCCTCAGCATACAGCGCCAGCGTTCTGCCTTACAGAGCGCCACGTATTACCTCTCGCTACCTGTCAATCTCCCATACATTTTAATGGACGATCTTTTATTTCTCTTTAAACAGGGTTTTTGTTTGATTTTTTTTTTTTATTCTCAAATAATGTTGGGATCTCTCCTGGCCTTGAAAAAGCAATTTTTTCATTTTTTTTTGAAATTTTATAAATTTATCCAGAATTGATGTTAAAGGTCTGGCATTAATGTGTTCATATTACAATGTTATTACAATGTAATTCCATATGTTTTCGCTTTGTTACTAGTGGATACATGTTAAAAAAACAGCCTTTAATCACACAGCCTCTGGCGCTCTGGGCTTCAGCGAGGCATTTTTTAGCACCGGTGGTGTGTAAGGCTGTTTTTTTGATGAATATGCTGTGAGTCAGTCGCACTGACCAGTCGCTAACAATCGCTTCCATACAGCGCTGTACTGGTCATATAGCGACTCCCCACAATGTGTTCATCAATGCTGCTCAGCGACTGAGTCGCTCTGAACTAGAGACCCACGGCCAAGCACAGCGACTACTAGCGGGCGCTCTAAAATGCCTGCTACAGACGCTCATCTGTCGCTACCTGGCGCTAATAATGAATCAGCCTGACAAAGTTCTTTAAGGGATCACCTTATGCAATTTAAATTATAATGCTAGGGGAAAAACTGATATTTATATGCTAATATTTGTATTCAAAGAAAAAGCATGGGAGCCCCCATGATCTGAGTGGACTAAAAATAAAAAAAAAAGATAAATTCATAATTTGGACCAAATTTCCTAAAAAAATTGGACTCAATCTGACTGGAATCAGAAATGTAAGTGATTTATTTCTTTTGAGTCTGTTACAACAATTGTAGGCACGTCTGACTCCTTTTACCAGCTACAAAGTTGCCTGGCTTCCGCTGAATGAAATACTGGGCTTTATTCATCAAGGGATAGCGACAGGTAGCGCCTTGTAAGCGACTGGCAGCGACAGGTAGCGGCAGGTGAACGCCGGCCGCGGCACGCAATACCACATTTATGAAGGTGATTCTGGTGAGTGCCTCTTACAGCGACACGTAGCGACCGATTCATCATCACAGACGGCTCAGCGGATCCCCGCGGCGCTCTGGCTTTCAGAGTGCCTGGTATTACCTGTCGCTACCTGTCACTCTCCCATACATTTCAATGGACGTTACTTTTCTTCACTTTAAACAGGGTTTTCTTTTAATAATTTGTTTTGTATCAAATCATTGCGTGACCTCTCCTGGCCTATTTAAATACATTTTTGAAAGCGTTTTTGATTTTTTTATGCAGAATTGTCATTACAGGTCTGGTATTAAAGTGTTAATGTCACAATATTATAACAATGTCATTCCATGTGTTTTCGCTTTGTTACTAGTGGATATGTGTTCAAAAACAGACTTTAATCACACAGCTTCTGGCGCTCTGGGCTACAGTGACACAATTTTGAGCGCCGGTGCTGTGTGAGGCATTTTTTTTTTTGATGAATATGGTTTGAGTCGCTCACACTGACCAGTCACTACCATATAGTGCTGTACTGGTGTTATAGCGACTGACACATCAAATTCATCAATGCCGGCAATGTTACTACAGCGACTGAGGGGCTCTGTAATAGCGACCCACAGCCGATCAGAGCGACCACTAGCGGTCGCTCTTAGTGCCGCTGTACAGACGCTCATCTGCCGGTTCCTGGCATTAGTAATGAATCAGCCTGCCCGTTTATTTGGCAACATAATAGTTATCAATCTTTACATATTATATATATATATATATATATATATATATAATATAGATAGATAGATAGATAGATAGATAGATAGATAGATAGATAGTTTAACACATGCACTTTGCACTTGGTACTTTCTGTGCGCATTTAGAACATTTTGGTTTTGTGCTCCCTATTTAAGGGCCCTAATTGGTTTAATACTTTGGATGTATATTTATTGAGATATATATATATATATATATATATATATATATATATACTCTTTTATCTAATTATTGCGTTTTGTGTGACTTCTTGCTTGTCCCTAATCAATAGTTGATGTCAATTATTGTGGTTGTTTTAATTGTCTGTAGTGTTTGTGCAATTTCTGTTCTGTATATTGCAATAAAATGTATATATTTTTATATTGGTGACTGTGCTATCCAGTAGTCAGAGGATATTGAGCCACCCTTTTTGAGGGGGTTCTTATTGGTAGCATATATATATATATATATATATATATATATATATTTACACATATATTATTAATATGATAACAAAATAAAAACAAACAAGATGGTAGACGAAGTAGTTGCCGTAATTACTGCGGTTAAATGTCCAATTTGTTTCTAGTCTGTGAAAGGGGGGAGAGAGCTTCCAGCATAGCCACGTTTCCTGTTGCTTCTGTAGAACAACGCGCATTTCGTCCATTGACATCCTCAGGTTCGTTTTTATTTTGTTATCATATTCAAAAAGTTTATATACTGAAAGAGTATAACCTCCTGGCTTCATCGGGATACACGGCGAGCAGCGCGCACACCCTATAACAAGCTTCAAGTTCATCTTCAGAAGTGGTAACTCTCAAGGGCCCAGGTTAGTTTTTTTAACCCCTGGGCTGCGGCGTTAAGTGCCCCATTCTTTTTAATCTTTGGCAACTTACACTAAAACCTAGGAATGCAATATTCATTATATATATAAAAGGATGCTCTCTATTGTTTCTGATCCTATCAGGGTTGTTAATTTGCCGATATTTAAGAAGGGATAGCGTCAGGTAGCGCCTGGTTAATGAGAGGTAGCGACAGATAGCGACTGGTGAACGCCGGACATGGCACGCAATTCCACATTTATCAAGCAGAATCTGTTTAGCGACTGGGATAGCGCCATGTAGCGTCTGATTCATCATTTTCACAGCCTCAGCAAACAGCGCCGGTGTTCAGTCTTGCACAGCGCCAGGTATGACCTCTCGCTACCTGGCGCTCTCCCATACATTTCAATGGACGATCCTTTTCTTCTCTTTAAAGTGGACCAACACCCAGGATTTTGACTATCCTGGGTCTTGGTCCACTTCGGTGGGGCACCCCCGATCGGGGTGCCCCACTGTGTGAAACCCCCCCGATCACCCGAAAAACTCACCTCTCCCCGCTCCCAGCCCTGAAGGACAAGAGATTTGACAGGCGCGGACATTCACAGACGGCCGGCGCGGGCGCGCGCACGTCTAGAGGGCCGCGAGGGAGGCGGCGGCGGCTGGCCACTGCCAAAAACAAAGTAAGGGGATTTGGGGTGTTTGGGGGGGGGTTTCACCCCGCGGGACATCCCGATCTCGGATGTCCCGCGGGAAGGGAGGTGATCGGCCCGGGAATCTTATAGATTCCCGGGCCGATCACCGGAGGGTGATGGTCCACTTTAAACAGGTTTTTTTTTTTTTTTCAAAAAAATCACAAATAATTCTGTGACCTCTTCTGGCATTGAAATAGCATTTTTTTCATAATTTTTTCATTATTTAAATATTTCCTCAAAAATGACATTACAGGTCTGCCATTAAAGTGTTCATGTTACAATGTTGTTACAATGTAATTCCATATGTTTTCGCTTTGTTACTAGTGGATAGATGTTTGAAAACAGACTTTAAACACACCGCCTCCTGCGCTCTGGGCTTCAAACAACTATTTTTCAGTGCCAGAGATTTGTGAGGCTGTTTTTTTGCTGAATATGGTCTGAGTCGGTCGCTATGAGCAGTCGCTAACATGCGTTCCCATACAGCGCTGTACTGGTCAAATAGCGACTCCTCACAATGTATTCAACATTACTGAACAGCGACTGAGTGGCTATAAAGTAGCGACTCACGGCCGAGCACTGCGACTACTAGCGGGCGCTCTGAAAATGCCTGCTACAGACGCTCTTCTGTCGCTACCTGGCGTTAGTGATGAATCAGCCTGTTAGAGGACTCCTAGAGATCACCCTAATATTACATATATTTGGGATTAGAATCCTCGATGACAATTAAGAAACATTTATTCATTGCAGCACGACTAAAGTTTAACGTTTTTTCCATCTACTTTGTCAACTTTCTTTAACCTTTGTTTTTACTATTTGAGCTGCCCCTCAAATCCAGTTGCTGCTCTGTTTATATACTCTAGTGATTCCCAGTTAAAGAGGAACATCGGACCTAAAATAAAAAGCAGGTGATCCCCCCCATCAGCCCATACTGCAGTACCATTTGGATGCTGCTGCTTCAGGGCCCGATCCTCACCCTGCCACCCTCTTAGCCATCTCTAACTGGCTTGTCAATGTCCCACAGCGATCTTGCAGCTCCACAAAGTCTCACAAGATTTAGGGTGGCTCCATTGCAGCCCACTGCACAGCTGCAAGATCATGAGCCGTGGGCAGAGCCTGATGGGATGCAAGATGGCGCCACCCGTCGGGAGGTCTCCTGGAATCTGAGGGACCCAGAAGATTGATCCCTGACAAGGTGGTAAGGTAAATAGATCCCAATTGTGAACAATCTGGTCAGGTTTGGGGGGGGGGGGTTAGCTCTATTCATTGCTAAAATACTAAGAGGCTGATTTATTACTAGCGCCAGATATCAGCAGATGATCAGCTATCGTGCGCTGTTACAGAGCGCCTCAGTCGCTGCGGTAGCCTGGCTGGCATTGATGAATAAGATGTATGTTGGGCGTTCTAACACCAGTACAGCGTTGCAGGGAGCGAGAGGTAGCGCCAGCTCAGTGCGACCGTCTCTCAGCGACTCACATCATATTCAACAAAAAACAGACACACACAGTGTCGGCGCTCTGGATCTGGGCGCTGTAGCATAGAGCGCCAGACGCTGTGTGATTAAAGTCTGTTTTTGAACACAAATCCACCAGTAACAAAGCGAAAACACATGGAATGACATTGTTGTAACACTGTGACAATAACACTTTAATGCCAGACCTGTAATGACAATTCTACATAAAAATATAAAAAGTCTAAAAAGTTTTTTTTAAAATGACTTTTTCTAGGCCAGGAGACGTCACACAATAATTTGAGAGAAAAAAAAAATTAAAAACAAAAAACCCTGTTTAAACAGAAGAAAATGAACGGCCGTTGAAATGTATGGGAGAGCGACAGGTAATACCTGGCGCTCTGGAGCCACCTGTAATGATGAATCGTACGCTACATCGCCCTGTTAGAGGCTCTCACCAGATTCGCTATCATAAATGTGGTATTGCGCACAGGGCCCGGCGTTCACCAGGCGCTGCCTGCCGCTACGATGCGCTATCTGGCGCTATCCCTTCATGAATAACCCCCTAAGCCAATTCGTCTTAATCAATTCAGATCCAAAACAATTGTCAGCAAAAAACAACAACAGGACAGATGAAGACGTTGAATTATTTTGCCCAACATAGCCATGGAATTATTTTGCCCAGGGCAGACACAGACACTGAATTATTTTGCCCAGGACAAATACAGACGCTGAATTATTTTGCCCAACATAGCCATGGAATTATTTTGCCCAGGGCAGACACAGACACTGAATTATTTTGCCCAGGACAGATACAGATGCTGAATTATTTTGCCCAACATAGCCATGGAAATATTTTGCCCAGGACAGACACAGACACTGAAATATTTTACTCAGGACAGACACAGACACTGGAGGGCCGCACCCGGCTCCCGGGCCTTGAGTTTGACACATATGGTTTAAGGCTTTTTTAGAATCTGATGGCTCTGCAAGCTGAAATTCTAAGACAACATTTTTAAAAGAAGTAGCTGGATGAAGGCATTATCGTGATGATGGATGATCATCAATAATCCTCTTTGCCATCAAAGCAGGGGCTTAACCTGAGGGGATGTGACCGCACCAAGGCCCAGAGGGTCAGAGGGGCCCATCATTGTTGTCCTGCCACCTTATTTATCATATTTGTACTCAGTTGGCATCATTTAGAGAAAGTACAATTTTTCCCTGTGATTTCAGCTTTAGTTGTCCAGCTGCATCTGATTCAGTTAAAAAACAGAAGAACTTATGAGCCTTGATAGTTACGTTACATTTAGTTACTAATGTATTCTATATACGCCTCGCCGGACACGGTTGCCCCCAGGACTTGATGGTTCCAAGACGGGGAGTGAAGACAAATAAACCGAAGGTCAGACTGGGCGAAGCAGGTAAGTATTGGAAACAGTTCGGGTGATTCGGAAACAGGTAAGTACTGGAAGCAATTCGGGTGCTCAGGAGAAATCAAGCGAAGTCAGACATCAAGCCAAGGGTCATACCAGGAGGTCAGAGCGCTGCGCGGTACAAAGGGATAAGGCGGAGACGTGGTCGAGATTCAAGCAGATGGTCAATAACAATATGTACAGGCAATCACGGGAGAAATCACAAAGCCAGCTAAACGCTATCACAGGCACTGACACATTGAAGTGGTAATCCCTTTATAGGACTGAACCTGACTGGATTGGACAGGGAGGCAGTGATTGTGATTGGTGCACTTCGAATCTGTGGGTTGATTGGTGCACTTAGAGAGCTCTGGGCTGATTGCCCCATCTGAACTTTAAAGGCATACTGCCCAGAACTGGACCTCCTAGGCGTAGCTCTTTTAAACAGCCTCCAGCATCCGTGCTGTGTGCAGCGCCACCGGAGGACATAAGCTGACTGTACTCGCGCGCAAGCACGAGTCGAATGACAGTGGACGAGGGAGGAGGGCGCGCTCGACGATGCACGTGCCGCCAGAGCTGGCGTCTGAGGCGGAAGCGGCTGCTGGGCAGGAGAAACTCCGGCCAGTCGCCTAAGGACACCACGGGCACGGACTGAAGGTAAGTCATTCATGACAGTAATCTTTCATAGATATAGGTCTTTGATAGTTGGAGATGGGACACCTATAATCAGTTTGCTGTTTTAATAGTTCTTTTGATTGCTCTTGGATGCTCCTTCCAAACCATGTGGAGAATGACGAGCACCAAGACAGACCGCTAAGAAGACTAGCACCAAGACAGACCCCTAAGAAGACTAGCACCAAGACAGACTGCTAAGAAGACTAGCACCAAGACAGACTGCTAAGAAGACTAGCACCAAGACAGACTGCTAAGAAGACTAGCACCAAGACAGACTGCTAAGAAGACTAGCACCAAGACAGACTGCTAAGAAGACTAGCACCAAGACAGACTGCTAAGAAGACTAGCACCAAGACAGACTGCTAAGAAGACTAGCACCAAGACAGACTGCTAAGAAGACTAGCACCAAGACAGACCGCTAAGAAGACTAGCACCAAGACAGACCACTAAGAAGACTAGCACCAAGACAGACCGCTAAGAAGACTAGCACCAAGACAGACTGCTAAGAAGACTAGCACCAAGACAGACCGCTAAGAAGACTAGCACCAAGACAGACCCCTAAGAAGACTAGCACCAAGACAGACCGCTAAGAAGACTAGCACCAAGACAGACCGCTAAGAAGACTAGCACCAAGACAGAACACTAAGAAGACTAGCACCAAGACAGACTGCTAAGAAGACTAGCACCAAGACAGACTGCTAAGAAGACTAGCACCAAGACAGACCGCTAAGAAGACTAGCAACAAGACAGACTGCTAAGAAGACTAGCACCAAGACAGACCGCTAAGAAGACTAGCACCAAGACAGACCGCTAAGAAGACTAGCACCAAGACAGACTGCTAAGAAGACTAGCACCAAGACAGACCGCTAAGAAGACTAGCACCAAGACAGACCGCTAAGAAGACTAGCACCAAGACAGACCGCTAAGAAGACTAGCACCAAGACAGACCGCTAAGAAGACTAGCACCAAGACAGAACCCTAAGAAGACTAGCACCAAGACAGAACCCTAAGAAGACTAGCAGGTCAAACAGGCTCTTCTTTAGCAGTATTTTATACTTGCCTCCTAGTTTATGTTTACTGCATATAATGTTATATAATAAAATTGGAAAGGTTTTACTTGTCATTTAGTGCCGCAAGCAAATTATATTTTGCTACCCAGTATTGTTGTATTTCTTTTATGTGTTGCAGTAATAATTAGATGTTGTGGAATAGCTGCGCTCCTAGAACTACATGGGAGTGGACATCTTACTACCCAGCTGACAGTCTAACTTGGTCATGAACATTAGGGGGGAGCTGTGCCAGCAGCAATTTACACCAACAGAGATTTATACCTGAAACATGGGGACGCTTCTCTATCATTCTACATGCAAACAAACACACACTAAATAAACAGCTGCTGGAGGAATTCTATGTGAGGGGAAGCTGTTACATTGTTTCTTCGGGCTATGCGAATCCTGCGGCAGCCACAGAGCATCTAGACAGTGTAATTATCTAAAATTAATCTAGTTGCACTGAAGCTGTGAGCAGAGGAATGATGCATCAGATTATGCATTTCTACTTCTGAAAATGAATAAGGGATGACTGCAGAGATTTGAGGTAATGTTGACTGGGTTTTTCACAAGCAGGGCTCTCAGGTGTAAATCAAGATGGCCGCTCCTGTGGAGTTCAACGGCACATAATCTACCTGCTATTCCACAATTAAGCCAATAATTAATAATTAAGCCAACAATTACGTTTTTTCTCATGATTCTCAGCTCAATTCAGCACCATATTTAGCTGTGCACATTTTTTTAGATATGGTTTTGAATTGCACCAAGGAAAAATTATCAGGAGAAAAAGTGTTTTCTCTCAAAAGAATCAACCCTAATGTCATATATGATTTTTCAAAGCAAATGGGGCACTTTCACTTCCCAATGAAATCATTTAGACTTATAAATCTTAGGACAGAGTCATCCCTAAATTGAATGGTTTGGTAATTATAGGAAAGCTCCTACTAGGAATATTCCCCTTAGGATTTGTGTATGGTGGCCCATCACTATTCTTGCCAAAACAAAATAATCAGAAACAGAATCTGCTTTATCTTACCAGGTACATACATTACATACATACTAGGAATTCATTGTGTCAGGGAGGCTACTGGGGTACAACTGGCAGGGGGGCTAACAACTAACAATTCCAGCAAACCCAGAAAAGGAATATCGAAAGTGCAGAAGCAGGGTTCGGAGGAAGATTAAGTAACTAGCGGAGGTATCAAGTTAGGGGTTAGTTGAAAAAATAGAGGGAATCCTTGTATCAGGTGGCTCCAACCCAGACAACCATTCCATTTCAGCCACTGGGTGGGGGGGCAAAGAAGTCTAAGAAGTGGAGTGCAGTGAGAGATAAGGTTGGAATATAACATAATAGAGTGGGGAAAGTAACTAGAGGGGTACCGTTACGGAGGTTGGAACAGAGACACTCCTTGTACCATGTGCCTTCAACCCAGACAACCATTCCATTTCAGCCCTTACTTGGTGGGGGACTCAGAAGTCTAAGAAGTGGAGCGCAGTGAAAGATAAGGTTAAAATATACCGTAATAGAGTAAGGAACATAAATTGTGGGGTAAAGTTACGGAGGTTAGAACAGAGAAACTCCTTGATAGAGGGACTCCTTGTACCAGGTGCCTCCAACCCAGACAACCATTCCATTTCAGCCCCCACTTGGTGGGGGACTAAGAAGTCTGAGAAGGGGAGCACAGTGAGAGATGGGGTTAGACTATAACGTAATAGAGTAGGGAAAGTAACTATTGGGGTACAGTTACGGAGGTTGGAACAGAGAAACTCCTTGTGCCAGGTGCCTCCATCCCAGACAACCATTCCATTTCAGCCTCCACTTGGTGGGGGACTAAGAAGTCTAAGAAGTGGAGTGCAGTGAGAGATAAGGTTAGAATATATAACGTAATAGAGTAGGTAAAGTAACTATTGGGGTACAGTTACGGAGGTTGGGACAGAGAAACTCCTTGTGCCAGGTGCCTCAGACCCAGGCATCCTTTCCATTTCCAGCTTCACCTGCTGGATTCTCCAAACCGAAGGAATGGAGAGTAACAAGAGGTAAGGTTAGAATGAAGAGCAGTAGTACAGGAGGGAAAGTAATTAGTGGAGGTATAATGACAGGGGCTCAAACAAGGGGCTACCACCAGCCCAGGCAGTGATTCTATGTACCATTTGGTGAGGTATATGAAATACATGTGGTCAGCTATACCTTAAGCATGATCCAAATCCCAAGTGTAAGGAAATCATCCGGCGCGGCAAGGAGCGCTTCACTCCAAATCTCCAAGTACAAGCGAATGATAGTCAGCCATGGTTTCCATTTAAAAAATCAATCCTCATTCCATTAAAATCGAAGGCAACAAACACGTCTACGCGTTTGGGCCAAGCAAGGCTCTTAATCATGACTGAGTTTTTGCCTTCTATTTTAATGAAGTTTTGGATTGATTTTTTAATGGAAACCCTGGCTGGCTATCATTCGGTTGTACCATTTGGTGAGGGACCTAGTTCAAGAGGTTCAAGAGTAGGGTTAGAGAAGGTTCGAAAGAAGAGTAGATAATGCTGTAGGGTTTTAGGGTTGAGAGCAATCCTACAGAATGGAGGGATTTAAGAATGAACAGAACAAATGTTGCATTTTCCCAGGTTGCTGCACCAATGGAAAACCAAACGTCTATTACAGAATTTCACATTGTTGAATTTTCAGCGGGAACGGAGGACACGTTTCTTATTTTTCTTATTTTCTCACTGCTTTACTTAACTGGACTGTTTATGAATGTCACCATAATTACAGTGGTGTACAGGGATCAGCGTTTACACTCACCTTTGTATCTGTTACTGTGTAATTTGTCCTTAGTGGATATCTGTTTCACAACCTCAACAATCCCCAACCTGCTCTACATGTTACTGTCAGGTAATGACACCATTTCCATCACACGATGCTTCACTCAAATGTACTTCTTCTATGTTGCCGCAAGCACGGAAGATATATTATTAGTCACAATGGCCTATGATCGATACGTCGCCATCTGTCACCCTTTACACTATCACACCATTCTGAACAGAAAAAAGTGCGCTATACTCATTGGCCTCATTTGGATTTCTGGATGTTTAAATTCTTTAATACTCACAATCCCAGCTTCAATCATGGTCTTCTGTCGGGCCAATACCATCAAGCACTTCTATTGTGAAGCTATGGCACTGACTACCATCGCATGCCAAGGCGCTGATGTATTTTATACGGCTGTCTATGCTGATATTGTGTTAGTGGGTGCATGCCCATTAATGTGCAGTGTGATATCGTATGCGAAGATTATAATTGTCATTATGGGCATAAAGTCTAAAGACGGAAGGAGAAAGGCCTTCTCCACTTGTTCGTCCCATCTCACGGTCATCATCCTCTATTTCACCACAGCTTCGGCTGTGCATTTGATGCCCAATTCTAAATATTCGCATTTGCAGGAGGAGGCAGTGACTGTGATGTATGCAGTGGTCACACCCATATTAAACCCTCTGATATATAGTCTACGCAACAAAGAACTAATGAGAGCACTCCACAAATTATTGAAGCAAAAAAGACTTAATAGGGAATATTTCATGCATAGACGAAAAGTTGCCCTGTGTTGTCATACCAGGAAAAATGAAAGGTAGGGGGAAAGTTTTTACAGTCATATTCCCTACAGGCCATACCAATGCACCACTTCCTTTGTGCATACAGACCTTAAACCAGACCTTCACCATGAATAAGAGCCTATCCTATATGTCCCCCCCCCACCCTAAACATACAGATTTCCCACAAATAAGAATGATCCTACCTGCACCTACTGCATTTTCTGAGCTTTTAAACATCCAAGATGGCGGCACATGGAGTCTCAGGCTGCCTTCAGACAGGAAACGTCTTCTGACTGTGCTGCTCTGCATTCTGGGATTGCTGTCCTTTTCCTTACCCCAGCTCTGCTCTGTCTGTGCAAAAAGTCCACCTCCTGCACTTTTCCCCCCCTCTCCTCAGGAGGTGTAATGCTTCTGAGGCAAGATGGAGTTGCCGTATCCTAGATTCCTGCGAGGGAAAGAATAAAAAGTGACTAAAAACTTAAAACATATTAATTTTAGATGCTGGGGAATGTTTTTTCTAAGCGTTTGGGCTTTTCATTAAATGATGCTGAAGGTCCGGTTTAATCTTGCATGGACCATCTACGGGCTGCAATAACAATTAACGTAAAGGGATAATACATTTGAATTGGTACTGTTCCTCCACTAGAGTCAGAAAATGAAAGTTTAGTAAATCGCTCTCCTAAAGCCCCCCTATGGTAAAAACGAATTGAAAGGGCTTAACAGGCAGACTCTTTGCTGCAGAACTGCATAGGAGCGGCCATCTTGTTACACACATAAGCATGAGTGGAAAGCTGTGCCTGAAGCAGCCCACAGTGAGAGAGATAAATGCCTCAGAAACACAGGCAGCTTGTGTATTATGTTATATTAAAACAGTTTTGGTGACTGCCGCACTCTTACTTTGGTTTCACTCGTATTGTGTGGGTGCGCGGTTCGCGGAGACGCCGCATAAGTCCAAAACTTTGCAAAGAACCAGCACTCCAAATCTCCATAAATATCAAATTGTATTCCTATATCCAAAAAAGTGTAGAAAAAGCTAAACACAGTGATGGTTACCGATCAACATTTCGGGGTGCACTAGGGCCCCCCTTCCTCAGGACCAACCACATACAAACAGATTGTGTTATATTAAGACACACACTGAATAACCAGCTGCTAGAGAGATTGTCTGTGTCAGGGGAAAGCTGCAACAATGCTTCTTTATCACTGTCCACTGCAGACTTACTGCATACCATTAAGTCAGTGTAAACATATGTATCTTCTTTAATGTTACAATTCTTTCAGCTGTGCAGCAGAGCAATGAGTCATCACAGCTGATGGCTTTCTAATACAAACAAAGGAAGACTGCACTGATATGTGAGGCAATTGTGACTGTGGGATTGTGTAGTGGTGTAACTAAGGCCCTTATTCATCAAGCGATAGCGCCAGGTAGTGTCTGACGAGCGCCAGGTAGCGGCAGCTAACGGCGACTACCGACTCAAGAACGCCCGGCGGCGGTCACAATGACGCATTTATCAAGCAAAATGAGGCTAGCGCCGGCGAGAGCGGCGGCTAGCGCGGCATTCATCATGAAGCCGCCTGGACCGAACAGCGCCGCTGCAAATTCCCTCACAGCGCCAGTGTGCTGCCTTTTCAGGCTAGTTCAGTTATAATTGCTCTTAGGAGTGTATTACTTATAGTTGTGTAGTGCACCACTGCCATCTACTGGCAGAAGGTATAATAGTTCTACTTTTATCAAAGTGTATTCAGTGAATTCCTTAGACAGGAAGTAACCTTTACTACAGGAAGTTCTCTTCAGCCATTTTAGATTTTCATTCTCTATGGATGCAGCAGATATTTTCCTCTCCCAGAAGGTTTGAGACATCATCACCTGTAAGTGCCTTTCTGTTATGTCATTATCATCTATGCTGACTAGTGTTTCATGTGTACTGATGTGCTGTTATTTGATTGTATTGCAGTTTCACAAAATTTAATGTATACTGAAGAACGTATAAGTATATACTAATAAAACAGTATAAAGTTGGATTCCTTTGGTGGACAATACAAGCATGGGCTTCTGTTTACTGAGATCTCCAACCAGTGTTTAGCTGTCCGTTTAGAATCACACACAGTCAGTGCTTTGAGAGCGGAACAGTGAAAAGGTGTTAGCGCAACAAGCCTGGGGATAGGAGTCGCTGCACAGACAGAATGAGCCTAAGATCAGGAAGACGCTATAACGCTGAAGATCAGCTACCCGCGACACATCAGGGCAGGGAGAGCATGCCAGGTGTCCAGCAGGATGATACACGCTCACATTCATCTAGATCAGCAAGGTCCAGTCAGTTTTCATCAGCAAGCGCCCTTTTTATCAGAGCGCGCGCCAAAGCAGAGGCCGCTCGTGTTCAGTTAGAATTCGCTGAGAAAGAGGCCGCCATTATAAAAGAAAAATCAGAACAGGAAGCAAAGCTGATAAAAGAGAGATCAGAACAGGAAGCAAGGTTGCATATTCTTCAGCGTCAGTGTGCAGCCGCCGTTGCAGCAGCAGAAGCCGCAGCTTATGCAGATATGGAGCGGTCTGAAATGGAGTCCGTCTATGGAGGCCCAGAGGTGCCTGAGAAACCCGTTCCCTCAGCAGAACGCACTAGGGAGTATGTCAGAGAACTTTCAAGTGATGGTGCAATAAAACAGTTTCCCAATCCAGAGTCACCTGAATTTAAACCAAAACCAGCAGAACTCCTGAGTGTCCAAAAACAAACCCACGAGGCCGGTAGTACCAGAGTGATAAAAGATGAACCCTCACTGCAGCAATCCAAACACCAGAGCATGCAAGACGTCACTAAATATCTTGTCCGTAAAGAAATGGTTAATGCAGGCTTCCTCAAGTTTGATGACTGTCCTGAGAATTACTGGGCATGGAAGGCTTCCTTTATGAACGCAGTCAGAGACTTGGACTTAACAGCTGCAGAGATGTTAGACCTGATGGTAAAGTGGCTTGGGTCAGAGTCTGCAGAGCATGCAAGAAGGATGCGCAGGATACACCTATTTAACCCTCCAGTAGGACTCGATATGGCCTGGCAAAGGCTAGAAGAAAGATATGGATCACCAGAGGCAATTGAAGGTGCACTAATGAAAAGACTGGAGTCTTTCCCCAAGCTAAACAGCAAAGACAATTTGAAACTACAAGAGCTAGGAGATATTCTTTGGGAAGTTCAGTGTGCCAAGGAAGAAGGCTATTTAAAGGGACTTGCACATTTAGATACCGCCAACGGTACAAGGCCTATAGTGGAGAAACTACCTCACCACCTGCAAGAAAAATGGGTGAGTGTTGGAGCAAAATACAAAGAAGATCATGGTGTCCCTTTCCCTCCTTTCTTTGTGTTTTCTAGGTTTGTACAGCAGCAAGCCAAGATGAGGTGCGATCCAAGTTTTACCTTCATCACCAGCAGCCAGCTTCCAAAGGCAGAAAAGCCACCTAGACCCTACCATAGGACTTCAGTGATTGCCCACAAGACAATGGTTCCCTTTGAAGACTCAGGAGGTGCAAGCAGCTACAAGGTAAACACCTATGAAGACCCTGACAGACTTTGCCCACTTCATAATAAACCCCATCCTCTAAACAAGTGCAAGGGGTTCAGAAGTAAACCTATCAAGGAAAGGTTAGCCTTTCTTAGAGAAAACGGCATCTGCTTCAAGTGTTGTGCATCCACCAAGCATATAGCTAAAGACTGCAAAATACAAGCAAATTGCTCAGAATGTGGCAGTAACAGACACATTGCAGCTTTACACCCCAATACCTTGCATCAACCACTAGAGGTTGCTGAAACCCTGAAAGATGAGGGCAGGGAGCAAAAGGATGAATCAGCTACCCCAGTAATGGCCAAATGTACTGAAATCTGTGGTGACAGTACAAATCCACGCTCATGTTCCAAGATCTGCCTAGCAACAGTGTACCCCACTGAGAATAAAGAGAAGGCAGTGAAGATGTATGTGGTTCTGGATGAGCAAAGTAACAGGTCTCTGGCAAGGTCAGACTTTTTTGATGCCTTCAACATTACATCAAGTGCAGTGCCATACACTCTAAAAACATGTGCAGGAGTGATACAGACCACAGGGAGGAGAGCAACTGACTTTACAATTGAGTCTCTTGACAAGAGAGTCCATCTCTCACTCCCCACCTTGATAGAATGTGATATGATACCAGATGATAAGGCAGAGATTCCTTCACCAGAAGTGGCCCTTCATCATCCTCATCTTAAATCAATATCTCACCTTATTCCAGCTGTCCAGAGGGACGCCTCTATTCTACTACTTCTTGGAAGAGACATTCTGCAGGTACATAAGGTACGTCAACAAATTAATGGACCATTTAATGCCCCGTATGCTCAAAGACTTGATCTGGGGTGGGTTATAGTAGGAGAAGTTTGTCTGGGAGCAGCACATCGTCCAGATAGTGTCAACACTTCAAAGACATCTGTGCTAACAAATGGACGTACGTCCCACCTCAGCCCATGCCAGAACAGCATTGTTGTTAAGGAAACCCTGAAACCATGCTATGACTTTTCTTCTAGTTATAATAGAGACATTTGTTGTGACATAAAGACTGACACTTTAGGGAACTCAGTGTTTCAGAAGACAAAAGATGATGACAAGCAAGCAATGTCTATAGATGATCAAGCATTTCTCCATATCATGGACAAAGAGGCTTTCCAAGATGAAAACAGCAATTGGGTAGCCCCTTTACCTTTTCGCACACCCAGGTGTTATTTACCTAGCAACAGAGAGCAAGCCATGAAGCGCTTGAACACACTACGTAAAACCTTGCAAAGAAAACCTGAAGTGAAAAAAGACTTTACAGAATTCATCAAAAGGATGCTGGACAATAATCATGCTGAAGTAGCACCACCACTGGATAAAGATAAAGAACACTGGTATCTGCCAATGTTTGGTGTTTACCACCCACACAAACCGGATCAAATAAGAGTTGTGTTTGATTCCAGTGCGCAACATGAAGGCGTTTCATTGAATGATGTACTGCTGAGTGGTCCAGATCTAAACAACACACTTCTGGGGGTCCTCTTACGCTTCAGGAAAGAGCCTATTGCCTTCACAGGAGATGTGCAACAGATGTTTTATTGTTTTCTGGTGAGAGAGGACCATCGTGACTACCTGCGTTTCCTGTGGTACAAGGACAACAACATAGACAAAGAGGTAACAGAATACAGAATGAGAGTTCATGTGTTTGGTAACAGCCCTTCACCAGCTGTTGCTATATACTGTATGCAGAAGGCTGCCCAGAAAGGTGCAGAACGTTATGGTCAAGATGCCAAGCACTTTGTCATGAGACATTTCTATGTGGATGATGGACTTGCTTCAGCTAACACACCTGAAGGAGCAGTCAACATTCTCAACAAAGCAAAACAAATGCTGGCGGAGTCTAATCTGAGACTACATAAGATTGCATCTAACAGCAAACAAGTCATGGAAGCTTTCACCACAGAAGACAGAGCTAAAGACCTCAAAGACCTTTGCCTGGGAACAGACGCCCTTCCTTTGCAGAAGAGTCTAGGCCTAAGCTGGGATATTGTTAAAGACTGTTTTGTGTTCCAGGTTTCTTCAACAGAAAAGTCATTCACAAGAAGAGGGATCCTATCCACTGTTAACAGCCTCTATGATCCCTTCGGGTTTGTGGCACCAGTCACCGTGAAAGGTAAGGCCTTAGTTCGTGAACTGTCAAGTGAAGAAAGGGAGTGGGATGCTTTGCTTCCCCAAGAAAGACTCCATGAGTGGGTCCAATGGACAGAGTCTTTACAAGCCTTACAGTGCTTACAAATATCCAGGTGTTATGTTCCTGTTTCATTGTCACAAGCGTGTAAAAAAGAACTGTATGTCTTTTCAGATGCATCTGTTATAGCAATAGGTGCAGTTGCTTACTTGAAGGTAACTGATGCAGGAAATGTCTGCCATGTTGGATTTGTTATGGGAAAATCCAAGCTAAGCCCTAAGCCAGCACATACGATTCCACGTCTAGAGTTATGTGCAGCTGTACTAGCAGTTGAACTGTATGAGCTAGTGAGAGACGAGATAGACTTAAGTCTAGATGCTGTGAAATTCTTTACAGACAGTAAAACAGTCCTAGGCTATATCTGCAACACTACAAAGAGATTCTTCTTATATGTTTCCAACCGGGTGAACAGGATCAGACAAACAACATGTCCAGAGCAATGGTTCTATGTGCCCTCAGAACAAAATCCTGCAGATTATGCTACCAGACCTACGCAGATAGCTTGCCTTCAGAACTCTATATGGTTCTCAGGCCCACCATTTCTGTATCAGACGGCTGTAGATAATCCTGATAACACCAATGTTTACCCTTTAGTGGAGCCTGAAGCTGATCCTGAAATTAGGTCAGAAGTAGTAAACTTTAGCACTAAAGCCCTTGACGCTAAACTTCAGCCACATCGCTTCGTAAGATTTTCTGACTGGAAGAGACTGAGCAGGGTTATAGCAAAGTTAATCCATGTTGCCAAAAGTTTCCACAAGAAAACTAACAATGATCAACCTGGAAGCTGGAGAGTTTTCCATGAAAGGATCAGTTTAGAAGAAATTTCACAAGCCAAGACAGTTATAATTTCTTCTGTACAACACACATATTTTAGGCAAGAATATGACTGTATTGAACAACAAAAGACACTTCCAAAACATAGCCGTCTTACAAAACTCAGTCCCTTTATAGGTCAAGATGGACTATTGAGAGTAGGAGGCCGCTTATCATTTGCCACACTATCAGATAAGGAGAAGCAGCCTATCATAATTCCTCATGATCACCATATTGCTGCATTGATCATAAGATATTATCATAATCAAATAGTACACCAAGGGCGTCATATTACTGAAGGTGCAATCAGAGCTGCAGGTTTCTGGATCATTGGTGGAAAACGTCTAGTGTCTGCAATCATTCACAAATGTGTCATATGCCGGAAGCTCAGAGGGAGATTGGAAAGCCAAAAGATGGCAGAGTTACCAGAAGACAGAGTCAATCCTGAACCTCCATTCACTAGTGTGGGAGTTGATGTGTTTGGTCCCTGGGAAGTTGTAACCCGCCGAACCAGAGGAGGTAGCGCTGACAGCAAACGTTGGGCTGTTCTTTTCACGTGTCTTTCTATCAGAGCAGTGCATATAGAATTGGTTGAGTCCATGTCAGCATCCAGTTTCATCAATGCTCTTAGAAGGTTCTTCTCTGTTCGTGGTCCAGCTAAGTTGATTCGCTCTGACAGAGGTACTAACTTTGTAGGTGCATGCAAGGAGCTGCATATATGCTCAAATGATACAGAACTTCTAGACTATCTTCAAGACAAAGGATGCACATGGCTCTTCAACACTCCTCACTCTTCTCACATGGGAGGCGCCTGGGAGAGATTAATAGGTGTAGCTAGGCGCATTTTAGATGCAATGTTGCTCCAAGCCAAACCTACTCATTTGACTCATGAGACTTTGAGTACCTTTATGGCGGAAGTAATGGCCATCATCAATGCGAGACCTTTGGTGCCAATATCTACAGATCCAGATAACCCAATGGTTCTTACCCCCGCTATGCTCTTGACCCAAAAGGTAGACTCTTTATCAGCCCCCTGTGGAGACTTTAGTACAACAGAACTTCATGTAAAGCAATGGAAACAAGTCCAATGCCTAGCTGATACATTTTGGAAGAGATGGAGGAGAGATTATCTGTTTACCTTACAAAGTCGCAAGAAATGGGCTGAAACTAGTCCCAACGTCAAGAAAGGAGATGTTGTGCTGTTGAAAGATATCCAAGAAAGCAGAAATAACTGGCCTATGGGAATTGTCACAAATGCTTCGCCAAGTAAAGATGGTAAAGTCAGAAAGGTTGAAGTTAAAGTGGCGAAAAAAGGGAATGTTAAAGAGTACGCCAGACCAGTCTCAGATGTTATTGTTCTCCTTTGAGTATGTGTTAATTTGCTGGGACAATACATAATTTACAGCTTGTCACCAACGGCTCTCGAATGTGACCTTTTCCTTCAGTTGAATTCCATCCTGTGGATTACAATTGGGGTTGGAGATAGTTTGGCTTAGTGCGGCTTCTCCAATCCGAAGATGGGTTTATGGACAAATTATTTCTTCATGTGGACTACTAGCGGGAAGTGCTACAGCCAAGAGACACCGACATTGTGGACTCATGTATAGTTATGTTACCAGTTCTAGTTAGGAATGTATTCTCTTATCAATGTGTTTTTCCTGTACAGTAGATACGTATAGGTAGTGATATAATGTATTATATCAGGCAGGGAGTGTGCTGCCTTTTCAGGCTAGTTCAGTTATAATTGCTCTTAGGAGTGTATTACTTATGGTTGTGTAGTGCACCACTGCCATCTACTGGCAGAAGGTATAATAGTTCTACTTGTATCAAAGTGTATTCAGTGAATTCCTTAGACAGGAAGTAACCTTTACTACAGGAAGTTCTCTTCAGCCATTTTAGATTTTCATTCTCTATGGATGCAGCAGATATTTTCCTCTCCCAGAAGGTTTGAGACATCATCACCTGTAAGTGCCTTTCTGTTATGTCATTATCATCTATGCTGACTAGTGTTTCATGTGTACTGATGTGCTGTTATTTGATTGTATTGCAGTTTCACAAAATTTAATGTATACTGAAGAACGTATAAGTATATACTAATAAAACAGTATAAAGTTGGATTCCTTTGGTGGACAATACAAGCATGGGCTTCTGTTTACTGAGATCTCCAACCAGTGTTTAGCTGTCCGTTTAGAATCACACACAGTCAGTGCTTTGAGAGCGGAACAGCCAGGTATGAGCTGTCGCTCCCTGGCGATGTCCAATGCATTTCAATGGAGCAATCTATAATTATTCATAATTAATTGGTATTAATTTTTTTTTTTTTTTTTAATGTCAAAAAATCGGAGACCACTTCTGCAATGTTAGGATTTATTTTTAAGTCAAAAAAAAAAATAAAAAAAATATGTGCAGAATTGATCTAACAGGTCTGAGATTAATGTATTCATATTACAAAATGATTCTAAAAACATGTATAATGTTACATTCAAAAAATATGGTTGTTTAGGGGTTAAAAACTAGTTAATACACATCGCCGCAAGCACTCTGGGGTTTAAACAAGGAATGGACAGCGACAGCACATTCGGAGCGTGATTTGTTGATGAATATGAAGCTAGCCGTTCGCTCTGGCCATTCGTTGTCAGGCGCTCACATACAACGCTGGACCTGTGAAACAGCGACCCCCCAGCCCGTATTCAACATTACCGCACACCGACTGAGTCGCTGTCATCAAGCTAATGCCGGCCAAGCACAGCGAATACTGGCTGGCGCTGAAAAAATCACGCTACAGTCGCTCATCTGTCGCTACCTGGCGCTATTAATGAATCGGCCTCTAAATGTGTCGGGGCAAAAACTAAACATTAAAGGGGCGAATCATTTAGTTAATTATACCCTATATTTTATTTGCCAGCCTTATGTAATAAATGTGTCTCTTCTTCCTGTCTCTTTCCCCATAACCGTTACTTAATATGAAACAAAAACTCCCTGCACAATGTGCGATGGTCCCGCGCCACCTAGATAACAATGGGGCACAGTGTGCCAATCTGGTGTCACTAAATAGACCTGAATACAGTAAATACACACCGTGTTCCCAGTTCACTGCAAATCGGACAATATCCAGATGGCCACCCCACAATAATCAATAATTGATCACATACATATCCACAAAATAAACTTTAATTCATGAAGGTTAAAAAAGTCACACACAAAAATTACATCACAAACAACATACCATTTAAAAAAGACAAACAAGGCCACAGCAGGGGCATCCCAATTCATACCTAAATCCCAAAATGTATCCTAAGAATTCATCCACATTAGAAAAACCATGCTACTAAATAGTGCTATTGTGCTAATCAAAGTGCTACTAGTGCTGATACAATACAATAATAAGACAGTGAACAAAGAGTAACTATTTGGAATAAGATCACATACGTGCTGAAAATGATCTCCCTGCTGGGTGCCACCCACGCGTTCCGTGACCCCACATCACTTTCTCAAGGTGCCAAATCAATAACATGAAACAAAGTTAAAAGAATTAGCATCCTGCCTCTCCCACCCACTTTTACACTGGGAGGCTTTTTAAGTTAAATGCTTCTTTTATTTAAAGGGGGAAAGCCGGAAGGCTCAGACTCACCAGGCCCAGCAGATCTGCCACCAGGAGTCCCCAAATGAGCCCCTGAACTCAGGTGCCTTTTAGGTGCCCCCATCCCAAAAAGGGACCACTGCTCTTGGAGCCAAGGTTTGCATAGTGCTCATGGTCCTGGGTGCCCATAATTTGCATAGCTCCAATATTCTGTCTCTTAAGTGCCTGAGAATGGCCAGACGATATTTAGTTTCGGACATCTGTATAGCTCCAGTGCTCATTGGATCCTACACAGATGGTGTACTTTCTGATGTGCTGTCCATTTCTCCATGATATGAGTAAAGGATAATGCTGGATGTAGTTCTTCCATAGTAGGAGAGCACATGTTATCTACTTCACTGTTTCTTATCCTGCAGTACATGTGCACAAACAAGGGGGGTGAGGGGTCTGCTATATTATTTTAATAGTAAAACGTTATACTTTCTGGCATTACAAGTATTTTGCTAAGTTTTAACTGCTTGTCGCTAGTGGGTACTTGGCGTAGAACGGTTGAAGACCACTGGTCCACTCTGACACACTATATAGGTTGGCACAACAGCAGGGCCGTATTTAGGGTTCATGCTGCCCTAGGCACTATTTATGAGCCCACCCCCCCAACCAAGTGGGAGAGGTGGAGTGAGTATAACAACCAGTAGAGGGGGCTACAACAGCGGAGTACATGCGGGATGCAGCGAGAGAGCAAGTCAACTAAGCTGGTGGAGACTGAAACAAGGTCTACAGGGATCAGCAGTAAGCGGAGATAGTTCATCAGTGTCTGAGGAGGTGCTTGTTGTTGTTGTGTATGTTGTTGGCAGATGCCCGCACCTGCATAAAAAGCACTGTTGGCACCAGTGATCAGGGGTGAACCTAGCCTCTCTTCTGCCTGAGGCAATCTTTAGTTGACAAGCTCATTGAAAAATACCACTAACGCCAGCTGTCTAAACTACAGATATACTCTGGCCAGCATAAATGAGAACTTGCACAGACAAAAACACAGAATTCACCTGGAACCTAATAAATCACAGAATGGGACAGTCATGGCCTAAGGTAAGGGTGCAGACTTGTGACCAGAGGGTTGCAGGTTTGAATATGAAGCAAGGTACCTAACCCCCCCCCAAGTGCCGTAATTTCGGGCAGCCCACCGCTTCGGGGATGTGTAATCCATGGATGGGTTGAATGCGGGGGAAGAATTCCTATGTGTGCCATCTATGCCCCAGCAAAAATTCTTACCCAAAGAGATCACAGAATAAAACAAACCCAAAGAAATAACAGAATAAATCGTATTCAGATATAAAGCAGTGGACCTTTTTTTTCTATATCAGTGTCAGCGGAGTAGGTTGTTATATTATTATACTTGAGCACTTCGGTCAGAGCCTATATGTTATATTTTTGTATTTTTTCAGTTATTTATTTTTATTTTTCTTTGATGTATAATATTATATTTTGAATATATGGCCTGAGGCTCTGGCCATTAAAGGTTAATATGCATTTCTACGTAAGAGTTGAAATTTACCTAATGGATCCATTTCAATTGGCTACAGCTTGGCTGGTTAATGCTAATTGAATGGAATTCCACCTACTGATATTTAAACCTCGCTTACTCTATCCATTGTTTGTCATGAATAAGGACTCATAGTCCAAAACGCGTTGGCGTTGGGGCCCTTCATGGATTTTTTACTATGTGCTTTATACCTGCTGAATTATTGCTTTTAAAATGAAGAAGATAAACATTTGAAGATTTTTATCACCAACTGCTGGCTGGCTACATTTTCTCGACCTTTTTTTGAAGTTCACTACTAGCCAAACTATTTTTTTACCTTTTGTTGAGTCAAGAGTCAAAACTTTCGTAGTCGGTTGTTCGGCAGTTTTAGGCTCCTGATGCAAGAACAGAGCACACAATTAATAGGCATAGTACAAAAAGATCAACCCACATCCCACAATTAATAACCAGAACCCCAAACACAACTGTTGGCTTAGCCAGCCAGTCACTGCAGAAGCAACCCTGCTCTAACAGTGATTAGCCAGCAGAGATTCAGTTATAGCCACCGAGTGCAGGGGAATGGCCACCTGTCGCGGGCCAGCCAGCCAGTGGTTCCAAGTCTTCTATTCATTCAGAATAGATAGCTAGGTGATTTAATCTATACTGAGTTACTGGAAGCCTGTGCGAACACCACAGGAGCTAGTTGAGATTTTTGGCGTTCCTTGAAGTTTCAGGATGCCCCAGTAAAGGGGTGCCAAAGCCTAGGTGTTGGTCTGTTTTAACGTCTCACACATAAAGACAAAATGGAACAAAAAACCCTGAATGCCAGGATTTACTCACCTTTCCTGCATCCAACGGCTCATTCATGTCTTTTCTCCACTGCGAGCCATTAGCTGTGACTATGCCATTTAGCAAATGGCTCTCATTGACAATGGAGAGTGCAAGCAGCTACATGCCCAGCAGAGCACACGCTCCTGCCCCAGCTTATCTGAACGGTTGCAGCAGATGTGCACAGCCACGCTGAACAACTATCTGCTTATGCAGCCATTGGCCAGCGCCATTATGACGCTTTGATACACGCTATGACACTTCCCGCCCCGCGTCAACCCACCGCCAGTCTTGAGAAACCGGCAGTCTTGAGAAAGTTGCGCTCCGCAACGAAACGCGCTGACGCCGGCAGGGCGGATCATCGGACACACAGTGTGAGGATATTTCCACCAGCAGCGGGCGCTCCCCCCCTTCCAAGGCATCATCAGCCGAGGTGCAGAGAAAGTAGGGTGAGAGTCTTGCCTGACATATCCAAAGCTGACATATCCAAAGCTGTCAAAATTGTTTTTAAATGTGAGTAAACATTTTTACCTTTCAATGAGGATTAATATTAAAACACACTAGATATTTTTATATTGGTTTTATTTCATGTGATACCCATTTTGGGATATATTAAAAACCTAGAGGCCGATTCATTAATAGCGCCAGGTAGCGACAGATGAGCGACTGTAGCGTGATTTTTACAGCGCCAGCCAGTATTCGCTGTGCTTGGCCGGCGTTTGCTTGATGACAGCGACTCAGTCGGTGTGCAGTAATGTTGAATACGGGCTGGGGGGTCACTGTTTCACAGGTCCAGCGTTGTATGTGAGCGCCTGACAACGAATGGCCAGAGTGAACGGCTAGCTTCATATTCATCAACAAATCACGCTCCGAATGTGCTGTCGCTGTCCATTCCTTGTTTAAACCCCAGAGCGCTGGCGGCGATGTGTATTAACTAGTTTTTAACCCCTAAACAACCATATTTTTTGAATGTAACATTATACATGTTTTTAGAATCATTTTGTAATATGAATACATTAATATCAGACCTGTTTGATCAATTCTGCACATATTTTTTTTTTTTTTTTTACTTAAAAATAAATCCTAACATTGCAGAAGTGGTCTTCGATTTTTGGACATTAAAAAAATAAAAAAAAAAAATAATACCAATTAATTATGAATAATTATAGATTGCTCCATTGAAAAGCATTGGACATCGCCAGGGAGCGACAGCTCATACCTGGCGCTGTGAGGGAATTTGCAGCGGCGCTGTTCGGTCCAGGCGGCTTCATGATGAATGCCGCGCTAGCCGTCGCTCTCGCCGGCGCTAGCCTCATTTTGCTTGATAAATGCGTCATTGTGACCGCCGCCGGGCGTACTTGAGTCGGTAGTCGCCGCTAGCTGCCGCTACCTGGCGCTCGTCAGACACTACCTGGCGCTATCGCTTGATGAATAAGGGCCCTACTGTGAACTACACTGAGTGGAAAGGATCCTGCATCCCGAGGAAGCACGTCTAAGAGGTCATTATCATTTATCATATTGCCATTTGGTAAGAGTAAATAGCACAGGTGGTGGGCACAAGGTGGATGTCTTCCCTAAAGCTGAGTACCCCTAAACACGGCAACTAGTGCATGCATGCAGTTCGGGATAACAAGATAAAAATATTGCTTTATGCTTGAAAATATCAGCCACTTGGAAGCCAAATCTGGACTTATCTAATCACTATTTGTTGTCATAAATTCAGAACACAAGGTCTCTTGTGGCTATGAATGTTTAATTCACTTTAAATTTGCTATTCACATATGCTCTGTGATTTAATGTTATTTGCACAGCCTGAGGATGCAGGGAATTGAAAACAATGAGAGCCATTTGCTGAATTACATTGTCATGGCAAGTGGCCCTGATTGGCCAAGCTGGAACCGGGAAAGGTGAGTGATTACTGGCACCCCGGGGGCTTAACTCAGCAGGGCAATTCAGGGATGCCCCTGAGGCTGACCAGGCTGGCTTTTGTTCCACTTTAACCACTCACCTACACACACACACACACACACACACACACACACACACACACACACACACAATTACCCCCCAAACAAACGGCCCTGATTGGCCAGGAGCCCACACATTCACCGCTGGAACCAGGAAAGGTGAGTGATTACTGGCACGGGGGCTTAACTCAGCAGGGCAATTCAGGGATGCCCCTGAGGCTGACCAGGCTGGCTTTTGTTCCACTTTAACCACACACACACACACACACACACACACACACACACACACACACACAATTACCCCCCAAACACTCTATTACCCCTCACTACACACACTCCACACATATTGTAAAAGCATATCAAAACCAATTTGGACAGCCCTAAAGTCTAATGGACTCCAGGGCCGGCCTTTTCCCTCTTCTGATCCCACTGTGTAAAGCCCTCTGGCATTGCCATAAGACTTAGCTTTCCACTTATCTCACAATGTAGCCAATAGTGGCATCTCCGTGGCTAAATGGCCAGTGTGGGCACGCAGAACGGGAGGTTCCTGGCACGTCATTCATTCAGAATAGATTGCAGGGTGACGCTAAATATTCTAATTTGCTGTAAACCTGGGCATGCGCCATGGAAGCGAGGCAAGCTTTTTGGCATTACCTGGGGTTTCACACACAGGGACATCCCCAATCAGGTTTACCAGCTTTTAAAGCGGAACAAAACTCATTAGTGGCTGGCCTGAAAGATTCCAGGGCCAGTTGCTGGCTTTTCACAGTGCATCCTAATTCCAGATGTCCCACTGAGTGAAACCCCCAAGGCGCCCGTAAACACTCACCTTTCCCCTCTCCAGCGGCTCTTGCACAGGCTCTTGTCCAATCAGAGCCAAAGGATGTAAACACTGCAATGGGCTCTGACTTGACAAGAGACCATGCATTCACCATTGGACCGAGGAGAGGTGAGTTTTACGGGGCGAACTGGGGTTTTTTTCACATAGCACGGCATCCCAATTCAGGATGCTCTGAGGGCACAGAACAAAACCTGCAAAGACACAATCCCAGGTTTTTTTCCACTTTAAGTGAACCCCAAAAAAAAAAAAACAGGATTTTCACTATCCTGGGCTTGGTACTTACTTAGGAACAACCAGATTTGTGATGCCTCACTCAATCAGCACTTTATGCCATGCATTTTAAAGTGGACCAAAACCCAGCGTTTTTGACTATGCTGGGTTTTGGTCCTTTCTCCCGCGGCACCCCGAATGGAAGTGCCCGCTACGTGAAGCCCCCCAGATTGCCTACATCAACTCACCTCATCCCGGTCTTATGGCGCATGTGTGGCCGCTCGTCCAATCAGCGCGGTCGGAGCTGCTTAGCTATGGACGGTCTAACCCAATGTATTAGCACAGCGGCTCCGAGCGTGCTGGCGGCCGCATCTCCCGATTCCTTCTAACAGGGAGTGTGTCCAAGCTGGCCATCCACAAATGGCTAGCGTGGGCACGTTCCCTGCTGGAGGGATGGCGGGGATGCAGCCGCGGCTTGCGCCTGTACAACAGTTGTGTGCATTATCCCTACAAATGAGCTGATACAGTTTACGTGTTCTTTGAAGTGTATAAACTTGCACTGTGCTTTTTACTTGGAGTGGCACTGGCACCCTGTTCTCATTTTTTCAAAGCATTTTTTCTTTGGCATGGAGTTATCCCGAGTGTCAGTTCCTCTGCTGGGCCAACAACACTACAGTCACCGTACAACACTGCAAACCTGCATTGTCACAAGATTGAATGGCTGCATTCGACCAGTTGCTGCACTTATTAACTTTAAAATGAATTTTATTCTCATAACACCATCTTCTTCTGAAGTGCTGCACAAAAAAGTAATTTCAGGTAGGGTAAAACATATAGTACCAGGGCCAGATTAAGTGTGGTGGAGGCCCCTGGGCAGCAAGTCTAGTGGAGGGGTCTCATACTGTAAGTGGCTGTCCAATCCTAATACAACATCTCCACCCTGCAGCGCAGAGGCAAGATGGGAGGTACATCAAAAAGAGGGTGAACAGAACTGGGTCCCATTTTAGGTGGACATGCTGTAGCAGGAGATCTTGCCACAAGACACCAGTTTCACCCGTCCTCTTATGAAATGATGCTACTGCAAGAATTTCCTACATTTCTGGTACTATTGATGGAGGACCTATGGCAAGGTCAAGTGGTGGAGGCCCCAAGACGCAAGTTTTTCAGGTCCTGAGATACCAGTTATCATCCTTACCCCTATCCTAAATATGCATAGTTTTTTATAACAGAAGTTATTATACCAGAATTTATTGTGCTTTAGATCCCTGATGAGACCTTTTTGTACCTTTACTCTTCTATTACCTCCATACATTGAAGTTGAAAGGTGGATCTTTATGAGAAGGCTTAAAATCCCACCAGGTACTTACATAGGATAGAGTAATATTGAATTAAAGGTCATAGAATTCAATTTGCACTGGCCTTAAAAAATGCTAAATACACAGAGGTACGACTAAATAATTTTTTTTATCCCTTGCTTTTCATAGGACTTGTACATTTTGAATTTGTGTTCTTGATGATGAGTGCAAGATATGGCGATGAGGAAGCCGAATTAAGCGAAACTAGACGCCAGTCTTCAAATAACAATGTACACAATGAATTGTGCTTAATAATTTTGGAATATTTAATATGTGTAATTATGATTGAATTTTTGTGTAAATGTATATCTTGTCCAAAATTTGTCACTAACATTGTGTTGATGGTAATAAACAGAGTAACAGATACGGATCTATGACTCTTTTAACATGTGAAGCTTGCATACTCTATATAAATTCTTGTTTTTTAACAATATCCATAATAAAATATTTTTTGTAATTTTATAATAAGCAATTGTTGTTGATCAAATTAGGCGGGATCGAACCCATAAGGCTACAATGTTTTGGTTGGGTGATGCCTATACCCAATAACAATTTTGGTCCTATATTGTATGTTTGAGCCTTGGGTCCGTACCAGCCTAGTTTCTAGGTTAGGGTCATGGCAATAGGGTGTCCTTGAATGGGGGCCAACGCACCCTATCAATCTTATTAAAACACAGCCCTGTACTTTACATAGATTATTTTGAGTGAATGCTAAGAAAAGTGAATGCTAAGAAAATAGGATTCTATAGGAAAGAAAATATTCTAACAGGGCTTGATAAATTCAGGAGAGGAGATGGTGAATTAGCACTACTAATCGGATGGGTCTAATCAAAGTTCTTAGTATCTGTATATTTTTATTATTATTTTTAGTAAACCAGATGCAGCCTTTTGGGAAATTAATTTAGCACCATCATTTTCTACATTTAAATAAATTACCCACCAACCATTAATGTTATGAATAATTACCCCAATATATAAAATGCTCAGGAGACCATAATAATGTGTGCATTTTAAAAATTATCCTAGGTTGCAATATTGAAAAACTAAAGTTTAAAGGACAACTGAAGGCAAAAATTCAAATCTGATAAAAGCCCCCCTTCAACCTTCGCATATACCTCAAAGTATATTTTTATTTATTTACCTATTTTATTTTAGGCTGAAGTTTTAGTGCTTCTTGGTCTCCTCCCTCAGAGTGGAGAACAAGTTGGAGAAGCTGGAGGCACAGCAAGCTTCAACCACCAACCTCCTACCTGGAGTTTTTGTCACCCTTTGTTGCCAGACCGTTTTGCACTATTTTGCGCTCCCCTTGTTCAAATGTGATTTTTGAAGGGATTTCCCAGGAAAATGATATATTGTTTTTTTCAGCAGAGTCTGGGCTTTAACATGAAATGTCTTGTTTGTAATTTTTTAGGTGTATTCTCAATATTTTTGGGTGAAATGTGTGAAAAAAAATAAAAAAATCTATTCTTTACAATTTGTAGTGTTTTTTTGTAATAAAAAATGTAAGTTTGTCAAAAAAATCTTATTGCGTGTGAAACCTCAATTTCTCCCGGTTAAAGCGGTACCACATATGTATTGGTAGACATTTTTGCTGGAATTTTCAGGAAAATTATATAGACTTTAACATAAAATGTCTTGTTTGTAAATTTTATTAAGTTTTTTACAATATTATTATTAAGTAAAAAAAATAAATAAATAAACATTTTTTGGAAAATTGCCTCCTTTATTTTAAATAAAAAATTTATTTTATTAAAGAAAACCATATTGCATGTGAAAGCCCCATTTCTACCGATTAGAACAGTACCACATATTTATCGGTAGCCCCCCGTTCCTGCTCAGGAGACCCCCCAAACTGTACTTTATAACATTTACAAATGAAATACAACTACCATCCACACTACAAAGGGTTAAATCGAGAACAAAAATGACATAGAGTCCCCCCTCCCAGGGGGGGACCCGATTTTTTGGGGGATTTTTAAGGGCCCTTAAAAATCCCCCCAAAAAATGACATGGGGTCCCCCTTACCCGAAGTAACCAGTCCGGGACCAGCTATGCCGGCTTGTAGGAACAGGGCGCAGGGGCAAGCTTTTGTGGCCCCTGGCCCTGCAGGCTACAAGCCCGCATAGCCCATGGCCACGGGCTCTTCTGCCCCCCCCCGCAGGTGACTTGCCATCCCCCAGCCTTGTGAACTGGTAGAGGACTGGTAGAGGAGGATTATCATGGACCCCTTACCAGTTCACAAGGGGTTAAATGTAAAAAAATAAAGACACAGACACAAAGAGAAAAAAAATGAAATCCTCCGATCCTGCGTCCCTCACCACTGTCCTGCGCCGCTGTCATGTCACTGACAGATGCCGATGAATACCGTAAATTCCTGCAAAAAGGACAACTCGGCCAAAAAAACAAGGCTCAGAATAGAGTCTAGAAGAAGTTGCCAACGGCAACAAAACGCGTTACGGTGGACGGCACTGGTGATATCATCTTACTAGATCCTCAGGAGTATGCATGTAAGCAGAGCACTCATCCTTCCCCTACCATCGGCCGAGGTGAAGTAGAGGTTGGGTGAGAACCGCTCTTGTACAGATTGCGTTTATATACAGATTTTTATTGTAAGTGTGCATTTGGCACTTTTTTATAGAGAATTTTTAAATTAAAAGAACTTATTACGCTAGATCCTCTTTTCTCCTTTTTGCTTTTATGCTGAGCATGAGATTGAGCTGAGTTTAAGGCATAAGCTCCATATGTTATTTGATGATTGGAAGGAGAACCATAATTTAATACATGAGAAGATCTCAGGAGTTATAAACAAGGTGTTTAACTGAATTTCTTTCTGGTAAGCGTTCAATTCATAAGGTGACGGGCACGTGGCGGTTTGAATTGGATTGACCATAGTCACAGTGGATGGATTATAGTCACCGTGGAATTGTGCATGCGCTTGTGGGACAATGCCGGATCTTTTTTAAACACTTGGATGTTTTAATTGTCAGGATATTTCTGTTTGGAATAATCTTTATAACCGCTCTGTGCTATATTACTATAAGGCTCAGAATTACCCTACATAGGTGGAAATGCATGCCAGAGAGGCTTTGAATCGGGCCGAAAGTGAGGCGTTAACTCTAGTATTGTAATGTATCACAGGAAAGCCATCCGTGCCTGGTGCTTATCACCTGATCTGACAGCTATAATCTGCTCAATTCTTGAAGGTCTGAGTCCATATTTCTTGGATTCTTGAATTCAGGGTTTGCAGTCTTGTCTATGAGGCCGATTCATTAATAGCGGCAGGTAACGACAGTTGAGCGACTGTAGCAGTATTTTCACAGCGCCCGCTAGTAGTCGCTGTGCTTGGCCATTGTTCGGTTGTTGATAGCAACTGAGTCGGTGTGCAGTAATGTTGAATACGGGGTGACGAGTCGCTATTTGACAGGTTCCGCGATGTATGGGTGCGCATGATAGCGACTGGTCAGAGCGACCGGCTCCCACCATATTCATCAAAAAATCACGCTCAAAAAATTCTCGCGCTGTGAAATGCATGTTTAAATCGCGCTGGCGGCGATGTGTTAAAAGTAGTTTTTTAACCCCCAAACCACCATATTTTTGGAAACCAAAAAAAAAAAAAAAATTTTAAGAATTTAGTAATATGAATACAATAATATCAGACCTGTAATATCAATTCTGCACAATTTTTTTTTTTTCTTTTACCTTAAAAAAATTATCTAACATGGCAGAAGTGGTCACAGAATTTTTCACATTTAAAAAAAAAAAAACATTAATAACAATTAATTATGAATATTTAAAGATTGTTCCATTGAAATGCATTGGAGAGCGCCAGGTAGCGAGAGGTCATACCAGTCGCTGTTCAAGGTCGGACGCTGGCGCTGTGGGCTAAGGCTGGAATAATGATGAATGAGTGGCTATCTGGCGCTATCTCAGTCGCTAAGCAGGATTGGCTTGATAAATGTGTGATTGTGGTGGGGAGCCGGCGTTCTCGTGGCGGTGCCCGTCATTACCGGTCGCTCACCCGTCGCTACCTGTCGCTATTCCTTCATAAATTAGGGCCTAAGTTGTATAAGGTGGTGTAGTACCAAATCCAGGGACAATCACTTGTGGTGCCATAAAACTGACTCTCTGCTCATCTTTTATTCGTTTGTTTGGAGCCTCCTGCAATCTCCCTCTTATGGCATGGGCAAGCATGTCACCACTCTTGTTGCCCAGTTTATAATAGATGCTATTGTGGTATGCACAGGTCCTTCTAGTTTTGCAATCCATGTCCTCTAAATGCCTTTTTCCAGTTTTTTGTAAGGCTGCTACAGTAGATGTTTTATAGCTAGGGATAATTTGTGTTGGCTGTCTAGCTCCCCCTTGTGTAGCTTCTGTTTAATTTCTCCAGTTCTAACCACTTTAATTTCTGTATCTTAAAGACTGGGGTGATGAGTTGTTCCCTCATTGTGCATGTGTGTGTTTCATATATAGAGATAGAGATATGGGTTCATGTCTGCAGGCAACATTACAATTGAAAAAATGTTTTAGCTTCAGAATTGTCCCAGTCCCTCTTTTTCTTAATCCACCCCTTTCCCCCTTTTTTTAATTTGAACCGTTTCATGTTATGTATTACACATTTATTTGTAGCTCTTTTTTTCATCTCTTTCTTTCTACTCTTATTTTTCAACTAATAACATTCAGCACAGACTCTCTACAAGAGCCAGTAAATACCTTAAGAAATTAGGTTACACCAGAGCTGGCAGCATTACACCTCATGTACAGGTGAATTACTCTATAAAGAAGGAGGTGTGAGGCTATAGTTGGGCTAGTGGTTTAAGCATAAACAATGTTGTGTAATTGGTTATGGGGTCATTCGATCACTATTCCTGTTAGCGTGTTATATCACAGATATGATAATAACTTGCACAACATTATGCTGTTGCATTAAAGCGGACCTTCACTCTAAATAAGAGTCTATCTTATATGTTTCCCACACCCTGTACATACAGATTGTCCACATTAAAAAATCATCTTACCTGCACCTACTGCATGTTATGAGCCTTTAAACATCCAAGATGGCGGCTTATGGAAGCCGCCATCTTATCAGGCAGCCTGCAAACAGGAAGTGCCTCCTGACTGTGCTGCTCTGCATTCTGGGACTGTGGCATCCCCCCTCCCATTCCCCATATAGGCAGTGTGGCACCCCCCTCCCATTCCCCATATAGGCAGTGTGGCACCCCCCTCCCATTCCCCATATAGGCAGTGTGACATTCTCCCTCCCATTCCCCATATAGGCAGTGTGACATTCTCCCTCCCATTCCCCATATAGGCAGTGTGGAATTCCTCCTCCCATTCCCCATATAGGCAATGTGGCATTCCCCCATCCCATTCCCCATATAGGCAATGTGGCAATCTCTCCTCCCATTCCCCATATAGGCAGTGTGGCAACCCCCCTCCCATTCCCCATATAGGCAGTGTGACATTCCCCCTCCCATTCCCCATATATGCAGTGTGACATTCCCCCTCCCATTCCCCATATAGGCAGTGTGACATTCCCCCCTCCCATTCCCCATATATGCAGTGTGACATTCCCCCTCCCATTCCCCATATAGGCAGTGTGGCACCCCCCTCCAATTCCCCATATAGGCAGTGTGACATTCTCCCTCCCATTCCCCATATAGGCAGTGTGGAATTCCCCCTTCCATTCCCCATATAGGCAGTGTGGAATTCCCCCTTCCATTCCCCATATAGGCAGTGTGGCACCCCCCTCCCATTCCCCATATAGGCAGTGTGGAACCCTCCTCCCATTCCCCATATAGGCAGTGTGGCACCCCCCTCCCATTCCCCATATAGGCAGTGTGACATTCTCCCTTCCATTCCCCATATAGGCAGTATGGAACCCTCCTCCCATTCCCCATATAGGCAGTGTGGAACCCTCCTCCCATTCCCCATATAGGCAGTGTGGAACCCCCCTCCCATTCCCCATCTAAGCAGTGTGACAAGAAAAAAAAAATTAACTCACATGTTACTAGAGCTCCCGTGTTGCTGGTCCGACTGCTACACTGCGGGAGGCTGGAAGAAGATGGAGGACGTCTCAGCAGCTCCTTCTTACCGCCAGGCACACACAAGCGCCCGGCCCTGTGAATCAGGTGGGCATGGCTCCATGGAGCCGGGTGTCTGCGTGGCCAGCACCCGGCACTCATCCATCTTCTCCTGCCCTCTAGCTGCTGCCTCTTCCGGGAAGGGCACAAGCAGACAGCCAGGTCCATGCAGTGGGTGGGTGTGGCTTGCGTTGACCCTGTGCAGGCCACGCCCACCTGCTGCACGGACCCGGGTGCTTGCGTGTACCCCAGCCGGAAGAAACAGAGACTGCTATCGCTGCCGCAGCGGCGGGGACGGGATCAGAGCCCGTCGCTCCTCTATCTTCTTCTGGACTCCCACAGTGTGGCAGGCAGCCTAGTGAGCAACGTGGGAGCGCCGGTAATGGGACAATGCACAGTAACGGGGGTTTACTTTTTCTTTGTGTTTTTTTTTTTTTTACATTCACCTGATAACGTGCACTGACATTTTCCCCCCACTTTTGGGGAAAAATAAGTGCGTCTTATAGGTCGAATAATACGGTACTTATTACTCCAAATCAAGGCATTTTATCACTTCAAAAGTGTCTCTCTTTGATGAATGCTACAGGGATGTTAGGTATTTTATGCTCGCTCATTGGACCTCTTGGGCAAGGACTAAAACCCAGGATAGACAAAATCTAAAATAGTTTTGGTCCACTTTGATATTAATTGAGTAAGGGGAGGAATGGAAGGGGGGTAAGTGGAGGTTGGAGGAAGGAGAAGTGTTAGGAGGTCAGTGGAGAGGGAGGACAGATGCAGGAGTCTGCCTCTCTAACTTAATGGAAGTAGCTGCATCCAGAAAACCAAAGAAGGGCTCCCAAAGACTAAAAGCATTTTGTCCCACCATTCGCTCATAAACTCTAAATGTCCCACTTTGCTGACATTAGTGGGAAGACTGTCGCACCAAATCCAGGACATCTGGTTAATTTATAACTGCTCCAGCTCTTAGGTGTGTGGATTGGCTGAGCTTAAGATCAATCATCATTATCCTCTATGGACCAAGGACTTCCAAGTTGTGCTTTAAGCATAAGCCTGGGGAGAAGGCTACACCTTCAAAGAATCATACACATAGCACAGAATGCTGTGTATATTTGTTCCTCACCCACCTATTATAAGTCAGTTGTCCTTTTTTTGAGCGCTAACACTAGCACTAGCTGCCTTTCTGTAGACTGACAATAATTTAGGCATTCATGTCCTACTCTTGCCCACACATGAACCTCCGCCCATCTTTACACCAACACTTGGCTGCCGTGCTCTATGTGGCTCATCAGCCCATACAGCAGCCCTTGTCTGAAGCTTATCGGCCTCTTTATAGCACTCCTGGCTTGGATCAGAACTGGACTGGGCTACTTGGCCAGCAGGACCCACCCTATAAAGCACTTTACAGGCAGCCCCTTAAAGGGGCAGTAACACAAATGATGGCACTCTTTCCATGAGTCTTTTTAAATCACAGCACATTTATATCTAGAAATGCCAAAAATGGCTTCTGATAGAAGACCTACTACACTATATATATATATATATATATATATATATATATATATATATATATGCCATTTAAACCATTGGATTGTATAAATGTATTAATTATAGAAAAATTATTGTTTAGTTTGCTCCTAATTGGGAGGACGCAGGTGATGAAAATTACAGACATAATTCCCTTTGCTGTAGGGTTGTTATCATCAAATTCACCTGCATCTAATATAAACCGAAAGCATGTTATATGGTAGCTGCTCATTGTAACGCAGCCTTCACACTACATAAACCTTTCATGGTACCACTGCCTCATTTTTTTTTTTTTTGCAACTGATTTTTCTATGTAGTTTTGTTTTAAGTGCACTGCACAAAAAAGAAATAAATACTGTTTATTATTGTCAGAATGATGTAAAAGTTGTATCTATTTTAATTGCTTATTCTGTGTGTGCTGAAAGTTATTTTGGCTTTGTAAAATATTTTACTACTTTATCGTGCGTTGATGAAGTTCTTTCTTTTCAGTAACTATTGGCCAGGTGAAGCAAGAAGCTCTACACATTAAGTAAATGTCACGGACTGGGTGGAGCAGACTAGGATGTGGATCCGCTTTGACTGTGGAACTGATGGCGAGTGCCGTGTCAGGGGAGCGGAGTCTAAGAGGCCACCGGTATTCACCAGAGCCCACCGCAAGGCAGGTTGGTCTTGTAGCGGCGTGTGACCCTCAGGTCGCTACCCCCCAACAGCGGCCCAGTTCCGCAGTTAGCCGAGGTTCAGCGTGGTGCACAGGGGCAGGCAAAAGACGTAGTGAGTACAGGCAGAGGTCGGGGCTGGCAGCACGGGTTCGTAGTAAAGGTGAGTAGCCAAGGTCGGGGCAGGCGGCAAAGGTTCAGCGTCTGGGACAGGCAGAGGTCGGTACACGGGTGAGCAATCCAAAAGCAACTGATTTACAACTGGCATGGAAAGACCAAGATCCTGCACTGATGGAAAGGAAGTGCCCCTCTAAATAGGGGAAGTGGATGCAGGATTGGATGACCTGGCAGTGCTGTACAGGCCCTTTAAATCTCAGGAATCCAGTGCGCTCGCCCTCTAGTGGATGGGGACGTGCGCGCACCTGACCATGCGAGGAGGAAGCATGGGGGGAAGGGAGATGGCCGGGAGCAGCCATGGAGGTAAGTGAAGTGCTGCGAGATGGATGACGGCTGGATGCAGCCATGGAGGTAAGTGAAGTGCTGAAAGATGGGCGCGCAGCGCTCGCCCTAACAGTAAATACTGTAGGTAATTTAGCATTGTCTATATGTTAGCAGCTTTCCTATTCATTCTGTAATATTTCAGGGGGTTATTTACAAGAAAGCAAGGCCTGAAACATGGCCAATATGGATATTAATTGAGGAGTTGCAATCGTTTTAACAGGAGCTGCTAAAAGTCTTTTTTCTTTACTGATGTCCTCTTTTTAAAGGAGCACTATCATAAAAAAATGGTCCAATATACAAATCTACATAAACATGCTACCAACATGGTTTGGGGGAAGAATAACAAAGAAAATACCTGTATATACAAAAACTAGAATATATGAAATTACGTATAATTATATTACAAATTAGTATTAACAACCTACATAAAATGATATACAAGGCATCGGACAACAGACAAATATAGGCAAATAAATGTATTTCTTATACTTTCTAAACCATAGGATAATTTGTTAGATCCAACCGGCAATAACTGACATTAAAACAGTGAATTATATATGAGTCACTAAGGAGCAAGTGCTATAAAATACAAATTAACAGCAGGGAATATCGAGGAGCAGCGAGTACATAAGATAAGTCACATGGTCAGAGTGAAAGACAGTCACAGAGCATCCATGTGCTTCGAGGTGATGGTGATGCTCCCTTTGTACAAAGTGGTGGGGTCTGGTCTGGACACCACAGAAGCTGATCTCGGGATCAGGTATTAGATCTTAAAGGAAGAGGAGGAATAATCCATGAGAAAGACGCCTGTGACATTGATGATGTGTCTCTCCCAGGATGGTGCAGAAATGAAGAATCAGACATGTGTCACAGTGTTTCACATTTTAGCATTTTCCACTGATATGGATTATACATTAGTGATTTGCGGTATATTCTCAGGGCTGTACCTCATTGGCCTCCTCATGAATGGCGCCATTATTACAGTGGTCTGTAAAGATCAGCACTTACATTCTCCTTTGTATCTGTTTCTCTGTAACCTGTCTTTTGCAGATATCTCCTCTACAACCACAACTATCCCCAATCTGATGTACATGCTGCTCTTGCGGAAAGATGTGATCTCCTCTATGCGATGCTTTGCCCAAATTTATTTTGTCTATCTGGCTATAGTCACTGAGGATACCTTGTTGCTCACAATGGCCTATGATCGATATGTTGCCATCTGTCACCCGTTACACTATCACAATATTCTAAGCAGAACTATGTGTATTTTAATTATTGCGAGCGTTTGGATTACCGCAAGTTTAAATTCTTTAATTCTCACCATCCCAGTATTAAACATGGTCTTCTGTCATTCAAACACCATCAGACAATTCTTCTGTGAAGCTATGGCTGTGGCAAAGATTGCCAGCTCTGGGACGGAGGTCTTCTATATGACTGTCTATGCTGAGATGTTGATCTTGGGACTCGGTTCTTTTTTATGTAGTTTGACATCTTATGTTAAAATAATAGTTGTCATTATAAGTATACAGTCCAGAGATGGGAGAAGGAAGGCGTTCTCTACCTGTTCCTCTCACCTCATTGTCATTACTCTCTATTACAGCACAGCTGTGATTGCGTACATGATGCCAACCTCCAAAAATTCGGCCTTACCTGAGCAAATTTTGACGGCAATTTACATGGTTATTACACCCATGCTGAACCCACTGATATACAGCCTACAAAATAAACAGCTAAGGGGAGCTGTCCACAAGTTGTTGAGGAGTCACTTCTAATGATATTAGTACCCATGGCTAAATAATACTATTGCCCTTATTCATCAAGCGATAGCGCCAGGTAGTGTCTGACGAGCGCCAGGTAGCGGCAGCTAACGGCGACTACCGACTCAAGTACGCCCGCGGCGGTCACAATGACGCATTTATCAAGCAAAATGAGGCTAGCGCCGGCGAGAGCGACGGCTAGCGCGGCATTCATCATGAAGCCGCCTGGACCGAACAGCGCCGCTGCAAATTCCCTCACAGCGCCAGGTATGAGCTGTCGCTCCCTGGCGATGTCCAATGCATTTCAATGGAGCAAGCTATAATTAATCATAATTAATTGGTATTATTTTTTTAAATTTTTTTTTTTATGTCAAAAAATCGGAGAACACTTCTGCAATGTTAGGATTTATTTTTAAGTCAAAAAAAAAAAAAAAAAATATGTGCAGAATTGATCTAACAGGTCTGAGATTAATGTATTCATATAACAAAATGATTCTAAAAACATGTATAATGTTACATTAAAAAAATATGGTTGTTTAGGGGTTAAAAACTAGTTAATACAGATCGCCGCCAGCGCTCTGGGGTTTAAACAAGGAATGGACAGCGACAGCACATTCGGAGCGTGATTTTTTGATGAATATGAAGCTAGCCGTTCGCTCTGGCCATTCGTTGTCAGGCGCTCACATACACCGCTGGACCTGTGAAACAGCGACCCCCCAGCCCGTATTCAACATTACTGCACACCGACTGAGTCGCTGTCATCAAGCTAACGCCGGCCAAGCACAGCGAATACTGGCTGGCGCTGAAAAAATCACGCTACAGTCGCTCATCTGTCGCTACCTGGCGCTATTGATGAATCGGCCTCCCCGTGAATAGTCAGAATACATTGAGTGTAAATGTTACAGTACAGGAAAACACAAAACACAGCTAAAAATAATACGGACACAAATGTTCTGAAAAAAAATATTTTGACAATCATTCGAATAGATTAAAGGGGGGTGGGAGCAGCTCAATCACTATTATTTATACAAATTATTATTATTCATGGCCTGGGAACTAATTTACTGCCCAGTTTAACCCTCTCATCAACTAAATATCAAGCAACAAACATGTCTAGCTGTGTGGAAAGACAGAGATTTGGTTGCATATATCTGCAGATACATGTGGAAGCCACACTGCCCCGGCAAGGCACTCTGTGTTTAGTGTGGTCCCTACTCTTAATTCTGAGTCCCCAAAGTTGGGACATGCAATGCAGACAAATATCTGAGAGCTACTCACCTGGGAAGCTGCCAGCCTCCCTTTAGAACACTTCACAGGGAGAAATCCATATTGACTGAATTCCTCCCTGCTTGTGCTCATGGCAATTCAAATGAATAAATGGGGGTGGGAGCAGCTCAATCACTATTATTTATACATTGATATTTAGTTGATGAGAGGGTTAAACTGGGCCGTAAATTAGTTCCCAGGCTCTGAATAATAATAATAATAATTTTGTATAAATAATAGTGATTGAGCTGCTCCCACCCCCCTTTATTCATTTGAATTGCCATGAGCACAAGCAGGGAGGAATTCAGTCAATATGGATTTCTCCCTGTGAAGTGTTCTAAAGGGAGGCTGGCAGCTTCCCAGGTGAGTAGCTCTCAAATGACTTAAACCAGACCGTACAACAACACAGTGCTCATATGCATCCCTCCCTGGTGCATTTTAGATTGCTGCACATAAAAATTATTTTACCTTTTTTCGAATTCTGCTGTGATAAATGTTAAGAACAAAATGGCGACTCATGGATGTGCAGGCTGCCTGGAAACAGGCAGTGCTGCTGGGCTTTCTGTTACTGTCAGTTATGCCAGTTAAATCCAGGCAGCAGCATGGCTGAGATGCTGGGAGAGATTCCAAAATGGGCGCTACCTTTCTTTTCCAACTGTGCCAGGCTGTTGGTCTGTTTTAATGGATAAACCTCTATATATTTAAAGTGTTAATCTGCCTCAAGAAGCCCACACTGGTAGCTCTTGACTGTGGTCTCTCTAAGTAGACAGTGACATCTGAGTCATTCTTCACATTTATTTAGGTGGTGGATCAGGGCTTCCCTTTCTGCTTGGCCAAAAGTGTTAAATCTGTGAAAGGGCAGGTACCCCCCACAGCTGGGAGAAAGTATTAGAGGTATTGTAGATGGTGGTTGTAGGATGGAGATAGTATCCACCTCCAAGAGGTGCTGTTTACATGTACAAGAGAGAATAACTGCCTTTATGCATGTGTAAAATGGGTAAGGGACATGCATCTACAGCACGGTGGTCCAATAGGTTGGTAACAGGGGCATACATAGGTTTCATCGGGCCCCATAGCAACAGTCATAGTGCGCCCCCACCCAATATGCTGTAACAGGTGCAGGTGGCCACACAGGGGTCGAGACCAGGCATACATTTCGGCCGAGGATGTGTGTTGCAGGGGGGTTATGCAGGGGGGTCTAGGAATCTGGATGCCCGCCCCGGGCCTGTCACTATGCAGTCTTGCACCCATTCACTCGGGAACAGGTGTGAGACCTGGGGCAGCCATGGCCTAGTGGTTAATTAAGCGGAATTGTTACAGGAGGGTGTCAGGTTCGATTACCAGCTGACTGAAGTGCTCTTGAGCAAAGCACCTAACCCACCAACTCCCTGGAAACATGACTGCTTGTGTTTGTCTAGCTGCACCTTGTGTAGGGTAACTTACTAAACTGTGATGACCTCATGCGGGGTAATTAACTAAGCTGTGATGACCTAATGTGGGTAATATACTAAATTGTTGTGACCTTATGTGGGGTAAATCTGAGGTTATGTCAAATTGGGTCATTCACTAAACAGTGGTGACCTTATGCGGGGCTGCAAATTCTCTATAAGGGGGTGATTTTGGAGCAATTCACCCAAATTTGAAGCCATTTCCTCTTTAATGGAGATTAGAGTATAGATAAAGTATGAGTAAAGATAGTATCAACATTCATGTATGAGCTCATCAGCTGAGTGTGAGAAGATGAATATCTGTGGTTTGTGTGGTGGTGCCATTGGTACCCAGAGCTTGCTGATGTAGTCATGTATTCAAGGAAAGAAAAAAGCAAATCATAAGGAGGAACTTGAAAACGTTATTGATGGCAATTATACTCCTTACAAGATGTTAGACTTCCAAGTGTCATCCGTGTGCCATTCCCATAGTGCAAACTAAGTAGCTATGTGAAGAGCTCCTACTGGAAACAATGCTATTGGCCCATTAACATTATAACATAAAGAGACAAAATGTGTTCAAGAGACTTTGAGCAAAAATGGGCCTGTCTGTTATAAACCAGCACACTAAGTGTTAAAGCAGCAATGCTCAATGAGCGAAAATTAGGAGGCGTGCTTTGTGCGTATAAATCAGGCTGTCAGCATCGGCCCTCCATTGGCGGAGCGAAACAGCTGTTGGTTACGGGCCCTCGGCCACGCCCCCTCTTCTGACGTCACCGACGGACCATGGCCGCCCAAACATCCTGACTGAAGTTCAGCGCGCAACGCGCGCCAGCATGCTGAGACTGACAACGCAAGGAACAAGCAGCAATATTGGCGTGTAAAGGGCGGTGAGACCATTCCCTTAATGCGTATGTGCTTAGCAACACTGAGATACCGCGCAATATAGCTGGCTGACTGTTATGAGTTTGTGAGCCCATGTGCTCCTATATCAATGCCTTACAGTGCGGCGGAGTTCATACCTGGACACTGTACACTTTACAACATGCAATTATGAAGCGGTGATTCATCTATCAGCATGCTCAATTTATCTTCTTTTGGGACACCAGCCATAGAAATCAAGTGCTCCGCTTTATTCAGTCCTATCGGGACATCCATGTATATGATTTGCCACTTGTTTTCACATTAAGTGTTGATGGGCATTTATTGCCTCTAGGATATAATAGGCTGGCCAGCTGGTGTGATTGGTCTGTGTGAAGAGGGATGTGTGGAGCCCAGGAATTCCTGGCAGGGGCCCTTTCTGTTACTTTAATATACAGCAATTTCTATTTTTATTCCAGCAGTGTATGTGTGTGTGCCTTTGTGTGCATATATGTGTTGTGCCTTGTTTACTCGCCAGCCTAGCCTTTAACCATGTTTTTGTATATGTGTGTTTTTCACCCAAATTTGACCCAATGTCCACTTTATGTGAACGTAAATAACTAAAATGAAGCAAGTTTCATGTTGCTAATTTACTAAAATGTGGAGAGATTTTACCTCATGTGGGGTCACTTAACTGACATGTGGGGAGCTCTCCAACTCAGGTTGGGGTAATGCACCAAATGGTGGAAAGCTCCTTACTCAAATGTTGCATGCTTTCCACCTCATGTTTGGGTAATTTACTAAAACGTGGGGAGCTTTTGTACCTCATGTTGGGGTAATTCATATTTATGTGTCGAGTCCTGGCAGACCTCAGACCAGATGTGCTAGTGACACAAGACTCACCATGTACCTGCCACCACATGTTCCTGTGACGCACATCTATCACCCGCATCGCGGGGTATGAAAAGCCTGCATAGCGGGTGGATGGTTGTCTTCAATGTCCCAACCCTTCCCTCATTAGGGTTTTCACCTTTTCTCAAAATAAAACTACCAACCAACATTTCATGGGGGGGGGCAGAGGGCATAGTCTTTTAGGGGGTGTTGTCCACACTATTCTTAAAAAATGGGCGTTGGATCACAACATTGCAGTGGCTAGGTGGGGGGTGTAGGTGTGGGTCAATGGCTGGGAGTTAAAGGTGCGGGTAAATGGTCGGGGAGGTGGAGGATAGGTGATGGGTGCAAATCAGTGGCTGGGGATAGGGATAGGTGAAGGGTGTGGGCCAGTGGTTGGGGAGAGGTTTAGGTCCGTGGCTAAGGAGGGGCTAGGGAGCAAGTCAATGGAGGGGAATTAGGTTGGGATGCAGGACAGGGGCCGAGGTGTAAGGTAGGGTAGTGGCAGAGGGGAAGGGGGTAGTTGGGCATAGTGGCAGGGGTGTAAATGACTTATAAGGGTCGATTCAAAGAAACATAACAGCTTTGATTTTGGTGCCGATCATCCTATTTTTCCCGTCCGCTCGTGCGTTCGTATGAACTTGCGAGTGATTCTATAAGCAAATACGTTTCTATCCTAAAATTTACGTCCGTTCGTATGGCAGTTCGGGAATCAGACCTATGTCAGTTTCCATCCTGAATTTTCCGTTTCATTTCTCAGGTTGCAACATTGGTTTTGCCCTTTTTCCTTTTTTATCTGGACGTAAATCCTTCTGATCTTGCGGCTGCGCACTACAAACTTACCTCATTAAAGTGCATTCTAAATATTTGGTCTTTTATTTTTCTTTATTTCATTCATTTTGTAGTAACCAACCATTAATGAATGCATTTGCATAAGTAAATCTTACTTTGTTTAGTTTTTAGTTAATTTGCATTTTTTACTTGTGGATTTAATTTTAATATTTTGGCTTCAAATGGTACAACTTAAAATTTTGTGTGTGGTTACCCACACCCTCTACATACAGATTTGCTCTCAAATATAAAAAAACACCCAGCAACTTCTGCATGTTATGAGTCTAGAAACAGCCAAGATGGCGGCTCAGGTATTCTCGGGCAGCCTGCAAACAGAAAGGGCCTTGTGACTGTGTTGCTCTGCATTCTTTGATTTCTGACCTTTCCGTGCCCCCAGCTCTGCTGTGTCTGTGCAAAATACAGCAGTAACCCACATCCTGCACTTTATCCCGCTCTCCTCTCCTCAGTAAGTGTGATGCATCTGACCAAAGATGTGCTTAAATAATTAAACAAAGCAAAGGTAAACAACTACACCAATAAATTCAATCTAAAAATATTATTCTAGTACATCAATTTAAAAAAAAATAACAAAGGACATAAGTTTCTTTAATTAACGCAAATATATTGCAAAATAAAGGTTTACATGCAAAGGACTAATTAAGGTCCACATTAAAATGCTTTTATAAGGCATACATGAATCAGGTATGCATTGCTATACAATTTATGGCCTCGGCCATGCTGATACATGCAGTTAATTGGAGCTCAAGACGCGCAGACTCCTCCACATAGCCAAAAAACCTGTTCAAGAACAGCAATCCGACTGCTAAAAGGTGTCGCCAGTGGCTTTCTTTTAAAACGTATTTAGAGGTTGGAAAACTGTTCTCTGAATCACACCTAAACACATCCGATTATCCTAAGTTTTACGTTTTGATCCTAAGTTTTAGGATTTGATCCTAAGTTTTACGTTTTGATCCTAAAATTTAGGAATGAACTTCCGATGATCGTAAGAGCATATACGCATTCGTACGTAGGCTCGTGCGAGTCGGAAATGGCCAAGAAAACAGGAAAAAATGACTAACACCCACCCAAACTTACGATTCTCGATCCAAAATCAATTAACTTTTGCTCTTTGAATCGAGGGGATAAGGGTCGATTCAAAGAAACATGTAACAGCTTTGATTTTGGTGCCGATCATCCTATTTTTCCCGTACGCTCGTGCGCTCGTATGAACTTGCGAGTGATTCTATAAGCAAATACGTTTCTATCCTAAAATTTACGTCCGTTCGTATGGCAGTTCGGGAATCAGACCTATGTCAGTTTCCATCCTGAATTTTCCGTTTCATTTCTCAGGTTGCAACATTGGTTTTGCCCTTTTTCCTTTTTTGTCTGGACGTAAATCCTTCTGATCTTGCGGCTGCGCACTACAAACTTACCTCATTAAAGTGCATTCTAAATATTTGGTCTTTTATTTTTCTTTATTTCTTTCATTTTGTAGTAACCAACCATTAATGAATGCATTTGCATAAGTAAATCTTACTTTGTTTAATTTTTAGTTAACTTGCATTTTTTACTTGTGGATTTAATTTTAATATTTTGGCTTCAAATGGTACAACTTTAAATTTTTTGTGTGGTTACCCACACCCTCTCCATACAGATTTGCTCTCAAAAATTAAAAAACACCCAGAAACTTCTGCATGTCTAGAAACCTAGAAACCTAGAAACAGCCAAGATGGCGGCTCAGGTATTCTCGGGCAGCCTGCAAACAGAAAGGGCCTTGTGACTGTGTTGCTCTGCATTCTTTGATTTCTGACCTTTCCGTGCCCCCAGCTCTGCTGTGTCTGTGCAAAATACAGCAGTAACCCACATCCTGCACTTTATCCCGCTCTCCTCTCCTCAGTAAGTGTGATGCATCTGACCAAAGATGTGCTTAAATAATTAAACAAAGCAAAGGTAAACAACTACACCAATAAATTCAAACTAAAAATATTATTCTAGTACATCAATTTAAGAATAAATAACAAAGGACATAAGTTTCTTTAATTAACGCAAATATATTGCAAAATAAAGGTTTACATGCAAAGGACTAATTAAGGTCCACATTAAAATGCTTTTATAAGGCATACATGAATCAGGTATGCATTGCCATACAATTTATGGCCTCGGCCATGCTGATACATGCAGTTCATTGGAGCTCAAGACGCGCAGACTCCTCCACATAGCCAAAAAACCTGTTCAAGAACAGCAATCCGACTGCTAAAAGGTGTCGCCAGTGGCTTTCTTTTAAAACGGATTTAGAGGTTGGAAAACTGGTCTCTGAATCACACCTAAACACATCCAATTATCCTAAGTTTTACGTTTTGATCCTAAGTTTTAGGATTTGATCCTAAGTTTTACGTTTTGATCCTAAAATTTAGGAACGAACTTCCGATGATCGTAAGAGCATATACGCATTCGTACGTAGGCTCGTGCGAGTCGGAAATGGCCAAAAAAACAGGAAAAAATGACTAACACCCACCCAAACTTACCATTCTCGATCCGAAATCAATTAACTTTTGCTCTTTGAATCGAGGGGATAGACTACTATGAAGATTCAGGAATACTATTAGTGACTCCAGACACTAGATGACAGCAAGAAGAGGTAGCTTTTATATGATAGAATGGGACTCCCATAGAGGGGTAAAAGTCACTGATTTTGGATGGAAAGCCTAATGCACAGGAACCAGCCAGAACCAGACTGATCGAGTAGTAGTTACATTCATGAGACACGTGACTGGGTGGAATTATGGGAGGACTTAATGTAGTAGTGGATACATGGGATGGTATTTAAAGAGTAAGTCTTCTTTTAATGGCATTTTGTCCATTATATGTGTCCCCAAGGACAGATTGGAGTTAAAAAATGGTCACAGCGGACCTTCTGCTGTATGTTGCGCCCTATATAATACCCCCTCCCCCCCCCCAATAATAGACAGTGTGCATAATCCCCATAATCAATCTATAACAAGCAGGACTGCAGAGCACCCCCCCCCCAATCACTCCATAACAACATAACAAGCACTATAACAGGGAATCCCCCCAAATCACCCCATAACAAGCAGTGCAGCAGAGAATCCCCAAAAATCACCCCATAACAAGCAGTGCAGCAGAGAATTCCCCCAAATCACCCCATAACAAGCAGTGCAGCAGAATATCCCCCCAAATCACCCCATAACAAGCAGTGCAGCAGAATATCCCCCCAAATCACCCCATAACAAGCAGTGAAGCAGAGCATTCCCCCAAATCACCCCATAACAAGCAGTGCAGCAGAGCATTCCCCCAAATCACCCCATAACAAGCAGTGCAACAGAGAATCCCCCCAAATCACCCCATAACATGCAGTGCAACAGAGAATCCCCCCAACTCACCCCATAACAAGCAGCGCAGCAGAGCATTCCCCCAAATCACCCCATAACAAGCAGTGCAACAGAGCATTCCCCCAAATCACCCCATAACAAGCAATGAAGCAGAGCATTCCCCCAAATCACCCCATAACAAGCAGTGCAGCAGAATATCCCCCCAAATCACCACATAACAAGCAGTGAAGCAGAGCATTCCCCCAAATCACCCCATAACAAGCAGTGCAGCAGAGCATTCCCCCAAATCACCCCATAACAAGCAGTGCAGCAGAGCATTCCCCCAAATCGCCCTATAACAAGCAGTGCAGCAGAGAATCCCTCCAAATCCCCCAAAACTCCCATAAATCTTACCATTCCCTCGGTCCCCCGCCGAGAATCCAGCACAGCCATTGCCTGTCTGGCACCCACGTGGGTAGCGTGCAGCACCATTGTTCCGGCTGCCCACTTGGGCGCCAGTGAGCCAACACGGCGCTGGATTCCTAGATGAGGGACCGAGGGAATAGTATGTTTTATGGGAGTTTGGAGGGTTATGTGTGGGGGGCTCCAGCATTCTTAACGCAGCACATCAGAGCACTCACGGTCGTTACTACACCCCTTACCTCTCAACAACCAAGGAGGGATGGTTTAACAAACCACCCACAGCTGCGACTCTCATCCAATCCAGAACCCACCCGAGACCTCCCTTGCAGGAGCCCCTTATACTAGAAGCATATCCTGATGAAGCCGCCATTTATGGCAAAACGCGTCAAGATCACTTTCGCCTAAGGGGACTCTCTTGTACCCCAGGGATTACAGGAAGAACCTGTAATCCCTGGGGTACAAAACGCGTCAAGATCACTTTCGCCTAAGGGGACTCTCTTGTACCCCAGGGATTACAGGAAGAACCTCTCTATATTTATTTTCCATTTTTGCTGCATATTTAATTGTATGTATAACTATTGTATACTAATACTATACTGATTGTTACTAAGAAATACTGTTACTTGTTTTTGTTGTATTTATATATTTCACTGGTTTGACAGTATTACCATTTTTTTTTAATACAATACTTAATACTTATACTTGGTCCAAGCCAAAACTCACCTCAAGCTCTCGTCCAATCAGAGCCGTTGGCCCTGCATATGTAATGTTCAGCAAATGGCTCTGTGGCAATCGGAGGTGCGAGCAGTCGCATCCCTATTAGCGGACACACTCCAGTCCCAGCCTATCTGAATGGCTGGGGGTTGGGAGAACACTCACAGTCCAGAGATGCTGGCATGCGGCCGTCTGTTATTTACATTACCAAAAGCACCAGGAAGCAGGTACGTTTTTTACGGAGCTCTAGGGTGGTTTCTCACAGTGGGGCATCCTGATTTTGGAGGCCCCGTGGGAAAAGTCAGCAGCCAGCCCTAAAAATTTTTAGATTGTTGATTTTGTTCTGCTTTAGAGTGGAACAAAAGCTGGGGAATGTAACCTGTTAACCTACATGTCAATCTATAGGACCCCATGGCCACCTGATTCCCCCCAGCTGTGTGACCCCCCCTCCGTGTCCCCAGTAAAACCTACCGATCCCTGATCCAATGGCTCTCTGTGCTATACCCTTAGACAGGGGTGCGCTTGCACCAGTCATTTGTAAATGGGCGGCATGGGCAGGCCCACAGGTAGAGGCTAGAGCAGATGTGGCTGTTGGTGTGCTCACCTCCATTAAGCACATAGCTGAGTTTTAGACGAAAATGACAAATGCAGCTGAGTACGTCGGCACATACACCATAGGCCTGGAGAAAGGTGAATCTCAGCAGCCGCGGTTCTGGAGTGCAGCGATTGCACTCCACTGCGGGGCCATTAAAAGCTCTTTACAATCACAGCGCAATTGTGAGCGCAAAATGCTATTTACCAGGAAATCACTATAGCAATGCGTCTATGTAAAACGGGTTTTAAACCAGACCTTCAGCATGATTTAATGAAAAGCCCAAACCCTTAAAAAACTATTCCCCCGCATCTAAAATTAATGTATTTTAAGTTTTTAGTCATTTACTTATTATTCTTTCCCCCACTGGGCTGCAACTCTGTTCAGGACTTTAGGATACGGGCGCCGCCATCTTGACTCAGAAGCATCACACTTACTTAGGAGAGGAGAGTGGGATAAAGTGCAGTGGGTGGGGTTATAGCTGTGCTTTCCTCAGACAGAGCAGAGCTGAGGTCAGGAAAAGGTCAACAATCCCAGAATGCAGAGCAGCACAGTCAGAAGGCACTTCCTGTTTGCAGGCTGCCTGATATTCAATGAGCCGCCATCTTGGACATTTAAAGGCTCATAAAATGCAGTAGATGCAGGTAGGATGATTTTTAAAGTGAGCAATCTGTATGTACAGGGTGTGGGAAACATATAAGATAGACTCTTATTCAGAGTGAAGGTCCGCTTTAAGCTGTTATAGCCCTAAACCTGTTATCTTAACCTAACTAACTAAACCAGGGGTGCCTAATATCTCCTCATCATGTATCACTTTCCATTTCCTAATTATCTAAAGTACCACCTGGGTAGAGATAAACTAATTTTTCAAAAGTTCGGTTCAGGGGTTCGCTCAACTTTTCCAAAAAAGTTTGCTTTGGTCCGAACTAGTTTGGGAAGTACTAAAACACATAGAAAACAATGGCTGATGGCCCTAAAAGTCCTTTATAACACTCTGAAGTCAGTAGTAGTGGCATTAGATGTACTGAAAGAATAGGCAGAGGGACAGGAGACCTGTGGTGGTTGTGTAGGGCTGTTGTTAGTAGATGGCAGCAGGGGTGCTGGTGGTGGTTGCATTAGCAGAGGCACAGATTTTAAAGACTAGGCCAAAGGAACAGGAGACCTCTGGTTGTTGTGTAGGCCTTGTGTAGACCTGGCACTGGCAGGATCTGACAAGCACTCAAATAATGATTTTTAGAGAGGTAACAATACAATTGGCTTCCTGAAAATTGAAGAAGGGCATTTCGATTGTCCCATGCAGCTTTGGGATGCTGCTCCAAGTGCCTATGTAGAGCTGTATTTCCAAGTCCTAGATTAGTGCCCTGGCTACGACTAACTTTCTGCTTGCAGATCTGGCACTGTGCTAGGTTTTGTTCTCCAGGGAAGGTACGAAAGAATTGCCCCATGGCAGTATACCATAAATAAGAAGATCTAGAATGTCCACCCCACCACCTGATTTTGCTTCTCCTCTGGTAGGCTTTTTTCTGGAGTCTGCAAAAGCTGCATCAGCGTCGTTGTCACCTGCTCCTGAGTGGACCATACCAGCAGACCTAGCCCTGTGCCATTTTGCAGATGATCTGGCCCATTCCTTGTCTCAGCTCTTTTCCGTTGCCAGTGCCAGAAGTACCCTCCTGCTCTGATGATGTCCCTATCTTGTTGTCTGGTTACCAGGTCCTGTCCAAAATGACATTATCATACTCCTTCTCCTGATCCCTGTTCCCCTACTTCCCTGTTCTGATGTTTCATCATGGTCTACTTGCCCTCCCACACCACAACCACCTTCACAAATGCCAGTATGTCCATGTCTACCACCACCCCCACTGCCACAGCTATGCGTCTCGGACACCGCTTCCACCTCCACAACACACAAAGGCTGACCTTCACCAAACAAATTCTCCTCATCACTATTCATAGCAACCGGGCTGCTGAGAAAAGCTGGCACCCACTAGATAGGCGCAGTAAAGAGACAGATGATGGAAGAGAAAGGCTTCTTTTACTGTGATGTGTAACTGTAGTGAAGGAAGAATCCACTGAAAGCTGGCTTAAAGTCATTACGCCAGAGTCTTCCTCCTCCTGAGATGAGCGAGTCAACCAGTCCACAATGGACGCATTGTTTGAAATAACACACCCACTGGAGGAAAAGGCCTGGGCACATGGATGCTGACCACAGTGTTAGTACTGGCACCAACATCCTTATCCTTAGTGGCAGAAGGAATTGCAGGGATGTCTTTTCCTCTAGCTTGTCCTTTCCCACCTCTTCCTTTCCAAGTCATTTTACTTAGTATTTAAAAAAAAATATTCGGAACAGCGCACACACCAAAATAACACATTTGCACAGCCCAGCTAAAACAGACAGATGTGCTCTAAAATTTTGCTTGGCTGGTGAAAAAGATTTTTTTTAAACTGTATTTAACAAAGAGGCACTGTGGACCCCAACTTGGAGAGAGACAGGGCCTGCACACTTAAAACAGCCCCCCCCCCCCAAAAAAAAAAAAAATTGGGGTGAAAAAGATTGTTTTTTTTAAACTGTAATAAATGCTGAGTCACCGTGGACCCCAACTTAGAGAGAGAAGGTGTGTGCACACTTAATACAGAGCTGCTCACCCACAAAAAAGAATTCCTTGGCAGGTGAAAAAGATTGCACTGTTTCCCCAATGCAGTGATAGGGGCCAGCTAAACCAAACAGGCCAAAAAATAGAAAAAAACCCTCACTGAAGATTTCAGACTTTACAGGGTAGACCAAAATGACCAACAGATCCCAGCGCAGGCGGCACAACCCCCCCCCCCCCCCCCAGTGTCCCACTGTGCCCACTTTCTTTCCCTTCCTTTCTCTCTCTATGCTGTGGTTCAAAATGCCCTAAACTGTCCCTGCTCTAAGAACAATGCTCTCTCTGCAAAGGCCAGCTGGATAATGGTGGATAGTCAGCGCATCACATGACTATATCCTGCAATGGCACCTCCTGATTGGCCCAGCTACACTGACCTCTGAAGCTGTGACCATGTGGCCCTGTCTCTCTGCTTCTCCTCGGCTGGCCGTGACCTGTGGTGTTGGGTTGGTGAAACCCAGGTTCCTTTTTTGCGTTCTGCCTTATTTGCCCATTGGGCCTTCATCGCACGACCAATGGTGATCAACCAGATATAGGCCCTTATTTAACAAGGGATAGCGCCAGGTAGCGAATGGTGAGCGAACGGTAATGACGGTCACCGCCAGGAGAACGCCGGCTCCCCTCCGCAATCCCACATTTATCAAGCCGATCCTGCTTAGCGACTGACAGAGCGCCAGATAGCGAATCATTCATCATTATTCCAGCCTCACCCCACAGCGCCAGCGAGCGACCTTGAACAGCGACAGGTATGACCTCGCACTACCTGACGCTCTCCAATGCATTTCAATGGAGCAATCTTTAAATATTCTTAATTAATTGCTATTAATGTTTTTTTTTTTTTTTTTTTTAAATGTCAAAAATTCTGTGACCAAAAAAAAAATCACTTTTTTTTAAGGTAAATTTGTGCAGAATTGATATTACAGGTCTGATATTAATGTATTCATATTACAAAATGTTTTGAAAAACTTGTTTGTTTTTTTTCCATGGTTGTTTGGGGGTTAAAAAACTACTTTTAACCCATCGCCGCCAGCGCTCTGGGGTTTAAACAAGCATTTCACTGCGCGAGAATTTTTTGAGCGTGATTTGTTAATGAATATGCTGGGAGCCGTTCGCTATGGCCATTCGCTGTCATGCGCTCCCATACAGCGCGGAACCTGTCAAATAGCGACTCCTCACCCAATATTCAACATTACGGCAAACCGACTGAGTCGCTATCAACTACAGAACAACGGCCAAGCACAGCGACTACTAGCGGGCGCTCTGAAAATGCCGCTACTGTCGCTACCTGGCGCTATTAATGAATCGGCCTCATAGTCTTCCAGTGTAGCTATAGCGGTGCAGCCCAGGGCTATTGCTAGCTAGAAAGACATCAATCATTTGTATGCAGGATAAGTCAGGGAGCATCCTCCCCTGCAGGACCAACCACATGAATACCCAGTGCTCTATTCCTTGAACAGACTGGCCTACACCTTCACAGAGTCATACACATAGAAGCATAGTATAGAATGAGGTGTATATTTGTTCCTCACCCACCTATAACAAGCCTTTTTTTGAGTGTCTCACACTAGCTGCCTCTCGGTAGACTGACAATGGTTTAGGCATTCATGTCCTACACTTGCCCACACATGACCCTCCACCCATCTTCACACTGACACTTGGCTGCCGTGCTCTATGCTCGTAGATTGACTGCAGGTGCCACCTGCACCTTATCAGCCCATACAGCAGCCCCTGTCTGAAGCTTATCAGCCTCTTTATAGCAGTCCTGGCCTGGAACAGAACAGGACTGGGCTACTTGACCAGCAGGACCCACCAAGTTTCCAATAATGGCCAGACTCCAGGACCCTATAAAGCACCTTACAGGCAGCCCCATAAAAAGGGCCAGTGACACAAGAGATGGCACACTTTCCATGAGTCTTTTTTAATCTTAGTCAAGCACGTTTCTATCCAGAAATGCCAAAAATGCCTTCTGATAGAAAACCTACTACAGTATATATATATATATATATATATATATATATATATATATAAATGATATATATATATATATATATATATATATATAAATGATATATATATATATATATATATATATATATATATATATATATTAGCCATTAAAACCATTGAATTGTATTAATTATTTATAGAAAAATAATAGTTTAGTTTGCTCCCAATTGGGAGGACGCAGAGAGATACAATTCCCTTTGCTGTAGGATTGTTATCATCAACCTCACCTGCATCTAATATAAACTGAAAGCATGTTATATGGTAGCAGATTATTGTAACGCAGCCTTTACACAACATAAACGTTTCACGGTACAAGACTCCTGTCTCATTTCTTATTTATGTTTACAACTGTTTATTCCTTGTAGTTGTGTTTTAGATAATAAGAGAAATAAATACTGTTTATTATTGACAAAATAATGTAAAAAATTGTATCTATTTTAATTGCTTATCCTGTATGTGCTGAAAGTTATTTTGTCTTTGTAGAATATTTACCTAGAAGAAATGTCAAGAATCTCTTGACCTAATCAATCAATTTTACTTTAATTTTACGCAAAGATCAATGTTATGCAAAAAAATTTAGATCCTTATTGTGTGTTGATGAAGTTCTTTCTTCTTAGTAACTACTGGCCAAGGGAAGCAAGAAGATCTACACATTAAATAAATACTGTAGGTAATCTAGCGTTTTTTTGTTAGCAGCTTTCCTATTCATTCTGTAATATTTCAGGGGGTTATTATTAACAAGAGGGCAAGGCCTGCAACATGGCCAATTTGGATATTAACTGAGGAATTGCAAAAGTTTTCATAGGCACTGCTAAAAGTCACAGGTAATGCAGTGTCTTTTTCTTTATTGATGTCATTTTGTTAATAGAGCACTATTATGAAAAAATTGGTCCAATATACAAATCCACATACATGATACCAAAATGTTTTGGGGGAAGATACTCCCCAACACCAGGATTGCACAGCTGGCCAAAGAAGAATAACAAAGAAAATACCTGTCTAAACAAAAACTAGAATATATGAAATTATGTATTATAATATAATATTATAATACATATAATATTATAATATTATAAATTAACAACATAAATAAAAAGATATACAAGGCATAGAACAACAGACAGATATAGGCAGATAAATATATTTCTTATACTTTCTAAACCATAGGCTAATTTGTTAGATCCAACTGGCAATAACATTAAAACAGTAGGAGGCTGATTCATCATTAGCGGCAGGTAGCGACAGATGAGCGTCTGTAGCAGGCATTTTCAGAGCGCCCGCTAGTAGTCGCAGTGCTCGGCCGTGGGTCGCTACTTTATAGCGACTCAGTCGCTGTTCAGTAATGTTGAATACATTGTGAGGAGTCGCTATTTGACCAGTACAGCGCTGTATGGGAGCGCATGTTAGCGACTGCTCATAGCGACCGACTCACGCCATATTCAGCAAAAAAACAGCCTCACATATCTCTGGCGCTGAAAAATATTTGTTTGAAGCCCAGAGCGCAGGAGGCGGTGTGTTTAAAGTCTGTTTTCCAGCATCTATCAACTAGTAACAAAGCGAAAACATATGGAATTACATTGTAACAACATTGTAACATGAACACTTTAATGCCAGACCTGTAATGTCATTTCTGAGGAAATATATAAAAAATTAAACAATTATGAAAAAACTGCTATTTCAATGCCAGAAGAGGTCACAGAATTTTTTGTGATTTTTTTGAAAAGAAATAAAAAAAAAAACCCGTTTAAAGAGAAGAAAAGGATCATCCATTGAAATGTATGGGAGAGCGACAGGTAGCGAGAGGTCATACCTGGCGCTGTGCAAGGCTGAAAGCTGGCGCTGTTCGCTGAGGCTGTGAAAATGATGAATCAGACGCTACATGGCGCTATCCCAGTCGCTAAACAGATTCTGCTTGATAAATGTGTAATTGCGTGCCGTGTCCAGCGTTCACCAGTCGCTACCTGTCGCTACCTGTCATTAACCAGCCACTACCTGACGCTATCCCTTCTTAAATGAGGGCCTAAATTATATATGAGTCACTAAAGTGCAAGTGCTATAAAGTACAAATTAACAGCAGGGAATAAAGTACATAACTCTACACCATGTGGAGTAGGCATGCAAATGCACACCTTTCTCCCAACAGGAAGCACCACCAAATAACTCTTAAAGTGGACTGTCACCCACCCCTGATCGGCCCGGGAATCTATAAGATTCCCGGGCCGATCACCTCCCTCACCGCGGGACATCCGAGATCGGGATGTCCCGCGGTGAGGGACCCCCCCCAAAACCCCCAAAAACTCACCTGCCGCCGCCGCCGCCACCTCCCGCGCGCTCCTCTAGACGTGCGCGCGCCCGCGCCGGGCGTTTGTGAATGGCCGGCGCGGGCGCGCGCCCTGTCAGAGCGACGTGCGGGAGGCGGCGGCGGGCGCACTATCTTGTCCGCCGCTTGTCCGTGGCTACGTGGGAGCGTGGTGAGGTGAGTTTTTCGGGGTTCTGGGGGTGCCCCCCTGAAGTGGACCAAAACCCAGGATAGTCAAAATCCTGGGTGTTGGTCCACTTTAATCAAATGGGTATTTTATTAGTACAAAAATTAAAAACAATAAGACATATACACACCACAAGACACTTTAAAAACAATCGGTATGGCCGGAAGCAATTAATGAATATACACTGCCCAACACAAGGGCTATTCAATATATATTATGCCCATGGGTGAAAACTATACATGTGCTATTTATTAACAAGAATATAATCTATATAAGAAAGAAAGAAAACTTATCATTTTGTGCCGGCACAAAAAAACTGAAAAAAATCTATATATATAAATATATACAGCTGTGAATAATACCAAATCAAATCACATAAATAATCAAATATAATATATAGAATTATACATATAAGTGCATATATATATGCCAAATTATGCACACATATACACATGCATGTACACCAATACTGACAATAAATGTGAAAACTACATTTTCTACTTACTCTGCTAAAGTGCTGACATGCAAATAACTAATACAATTTTTTTTTTAAATAACCAAACTTATAACATTGAAGCAGCATGGGGGCTGCGTGCGCGGGTAGTTCTAACTAAGGTTGGCCGGTCCGTTGCCCTGGGTGATGTCATGTCACGTGAGATTTTTTTTATTATTTGCATTATTATTGTTTTTTTGGCACTGGTACTTGATCATATTGTGTTTTTGGGGTCACCATTTTAGTATCCTTGATACAGGTTCCTGTGCAACATTAGGTGGTTAGAGTGGGGGTTTGTTTTGGTTGATTGTTGTTGATTATCATATGCACTTGCACTTTTCCACATGGAGTTTTTTTGGATTTATTATATGTTATAAGTTTGGTTATTTACATTTTTTTTTTTTTATTAGTTATTTGCATGTCAGCACTTTAGCAGAGTAAGTAGAAAATGTAGTTTTCACATTTATTGTCAGTATTGGTGTACATGCATGTGTATATGTGTGCATAATTTGGCATATATATATGCACTTATATGTATAATTCTATATATTATATTTGATTATTTATGTGATTTGATTTGGTATTATTCACAGCTGTATATATTTATATATATAGATTTTTTTCAGTTTTTTTGTGCCGGCACAAAATGATAAGTTTTCTTTCTTTCTTATATAGATTATATTCTTGTTAATAAATAGCATATGTATAGTTTTCACCCATGGGCATAATATATATTGAATAGCCCTTGTGTTGGGCAGTGTATATTCATTAATTGCTTCCGGCCATACCGATTGTTTTTAAAGTGTCTTGTGGTGTGTATATGTCTTATTGTTTTTAATTTTTGTACTAATAAAATACTCATTTGATTAAGAGTTATTTGGTGGTGCTTCCTGTTGGGAGAAAGGTGTGCATTTGCATGCCTACTCCACATGGTGTAGAGTTAATTATAGTAGGTGAGCACACAGACTTTATTGCAGTAAGTATACCTAGGCGGTGCACCCTTGTTAGTATAGTAGAATAAAGTACATAAGATAAGTCACATGGTCAAAGTGAAAGACAGTCACAGAGCATCCATGTGCTTCGAGGTGATGGTGATGCTCCCTTTGTACAAGGTGGTGGGGTCTGGTCTGGACACCACAGAAGCTGATCTCGGGATCAGGTATTAGATCTTAAAGGAAGAGGAGGAATAATCCATAAGAAAGACGCCTGTGGCATTGATGATGTGTCTCTCTCAGGATGGTCCAGAAATGAAGAATCAGACATGCGTCACAGTGTTTCACATTTTAGCATTTTCCACTGATATGGATTATACATTAGTGATTTGCGGTATATTCTCGGGGCTGTACCTCATTGGCCTCCTCATGAATGGCGCCATTATTACAGTGGTCTGTAAAGATCAGCACTTACATTCTCCTTTGTATCTGTTTCTCTGTAACCTGTCTTTTGCAGATATCTCCTCTACAACCATAACTATCCCCAATCTGATGTACATGCTGCTCTTGCGGAAAGATGTGATCTCCATTATGCGATGCTTTGCCCAAATTTACTTTGTTTTTCTAGCTATAAGCACTGAGGATATGTTGTTGGTCACAATGGCCTATGATCGATATGTTGCCATCTGTCACCCGTTACACTATCACAAAATTCTAAGCAGAACTATGTGTACTTTAATTATTGCGAGTGTTTGGATTACCGCAAGTTTAAATTCTTTACTTCTAACCATCACGGCTTCAAACATGGTCTTCTGTCATTCAAACACCATCAGACAATTCTTCTGTGAAGCTATGACTGTGGCAAAGATTGCCAGCTCCGGAACAGAGGTCTTCTATATGACTGTCTATGTTGAGATGTTTATCTTGGGACTTGGTTCTTTTTTATGTAGTTTGACATCTTATGTTAAAATAATAATTGTCATTATAGGTATAAAGTTGAGAGAAGGGAGAAGGAAGGCGTTCTCTACCTGTTCCTCTCACCTCATTGTCATTACTCTCTATTATGGAACAGCTGTGATTGCGTACATGACACCAACCTCCAAAAATTCGGACTTACCTGAGCAAATTATGACGGCAATTTACCCATGTTGAACCCACTGATATACAGCCTACAAAATAAACAGCTAAGGGGAGCTGTCCACAAGTTGTTGAGGAGTCACTTCTAATCATATTAGTACCCATGGCTAAATAATACTATGCGAATAGTCAGAATACATTGAGTGTAAATGTTATAGTATGGGAAAACACAGCTAAAAATAATACGGACACAAATGTTCTGAAAAAAAAACATTTTCACAATCATTCGAATAGATTGCACAGTCAGGGTCAAGCTAAAAATCTGGTGAAGCAAATTTATTTGGTGAAGCCGTGCATCCTGCTGCTACAAGGTACAGTGGCCGCTTTCAATTGGGGTCATGCTAAAGATTACAGGAAGCAAGTTTACCTTTGGGTGTGCTTTGGGTTGTAAACTGAAGCATACATCTGAGGGAACGTTTTTACTTGAACTCACAATAAAATTCTATAAAAAATGTCTGTTTCCCCACAAATGGTCTACATATGTGACTGGGCCTTTTACAGATGACATTTATAATTTTTTTTAATGAGGCAAGGATATTTTTTCCGAAGTTAAGTTAATGGTTACGAGGTATGAAGTCATACACTTCATACACCTCGGAGAAGCGCTTCTGCCTCCTCCATTTATACAAACATACAAAACAGGAACCCACAAAATGTAGGCGATGTCTCCAATCAAGCATACATATTGTTCCAGACAAATCTGGTCAGCCCATTCCACACAGGTGCAGTAGATAACTAGCCATGTCACTTCCGAGTCTCCTCAGGGTGTGCTCTCCTATAACGCCATCTTGTCTTTGGCATGTGAACTTAGATTTTATTTCATAGATATATATAATAGGGAGCTTTCATACTAATATCATCAACCCAGGGTCCCTGTCTACCACAGTCGCCCTTGAAAGATCCCTACCTACTCTAACCATTATCTCCTACACCTATCCTTCTGTATATATGCACCTTATGTGCTTCATATATGCTTGGAACTCTTTTATGCTGCACCTCCGATGACCCTTCCTAGTGTATGAACCCCTTGGTTACAGACTTTCACATATGGAAGTCAGAAGGTCAACAATCAAGGGAGGACTGGGCCTTGGACCAGGGTATCATAATCGGGTGGAAAGTGCGCCCTAGAGTGTAGGATTTTGACATCATCACATCCTTCATTTTGAGTAAACATCTGCGGAGTTGCTCCTTCCACCGTCTTTTCAATCACTAAGTCACTGTGTATGTTGAGGTGTTGAACCAGAATATTGTCTTGTCATTGGCATTCTTGCTGATGCTCACCATCTGCTGGCCTGAGACACCCGCTGGCCTGAGACACCCGCATATAGGAAAAAAGGAAAGCAAATCCTGACCCCTAGTGTTATGCACCAGGAGAGGGGTTCTGTATGTCTTCTACAGTTAGGGGTATGGCGACCCGTTTGCAGTGTGAGGCATGGATCCATGATGGCTTCCCTGCAACCCTGACTGATGTGGAAGTAGTTAGCAGGACTTGATGAGGACCCTTGTACAGAAGCTCCGGCACTTTTGCATGACCTTCTTGATTAGCACTCACTCTCCAGGCTGTATGTTGTGGGTCATACAGGAGAGAAAACTCAAGATTGTAGATTAGCCAACCTTTTGGTTAAAGCAATTACAAAGGAAGTCAGGGTATCATACTTTAATGTCAACTGTTGAGGAAAATACAGTCCCAGATTCAGAAAATCGACCCCCTAAAAGAATGTCTTATACTAAACAAGGCAATGGGCCCTGAACCCTGCGGATGATATAGTGTGTGTAGGCTAAAGTGGGAGCCTAGTGCTCCCCAAATCTCTCAGACGGCGGTGAACGCAGGGCCTTGGTCACTATCATCTCCGCAACTGAAATGGCACACTATCTCATTGAGTAACTTCTTTGCTGTAGTCTTTGCTGATTGGATTCTGATGGGGTAGGCCTTGGGCCAGCCTGAGAACATATCAATTACCACCAGCACATATTCGTATCCTCCGCATCTGGATCTGGATGTGCTCAATCTGGATTTTTTGGAAGTGGTATAAGGTTTTACACAAATTTTGTGGGGGAACCTTCTCCATCCGTCCTGGACTGCCCCTGTGATCACAGCAGTGGTAGCTGTGATCCCAGGGGCAGTCTAATATGCGTCAATCAGGTTGTTCATGAGGGTCGTAGATCGGTGAGTGGTCCCGTGAGCTCCCTGCACCACGGCTGGGAACATGGATCGGGAGAGACATGGTTTGCCTCGCGCTTCATATAGTCCATTAACTTCCTTACTAGCTCCTCTAAGTGGCCATTTCTGCAACATATCCATCTCCGGAGTCGTCAGTCGAAAAAGGTGTGGGACCTGAGGCAGTCATGACATGGTGGTTAAGGAAGAGGCCTTGTGACAGGAAGATGTCAGGTTTGATTGCCAACCGGAACATGACTGAAGTACTCTTGAGCAAAGCACCTAACCCCCCCACATCTGCTCCCTGGGAACATGACTGCTTATGTTTGTCTAACTTCACCTTGTGTAGGGGTAATCTACTAAACTGTGGTGACCTCATGTGGGATAATCTACTAAACTGTGGTGATCTCATGTGGGGCAATTTACTAAACTGTGGTGATCTCATGTGGGGTAATGTACTAAACTGTGGTGACCTCATGTAGAGTAATCTACTAAACTGTGGTGACCTCATGTGGGATAATTTACTAAACTGTGGCGATCTCATGTGGGGTAATTTACTAAACTGTGGTGATCTCATGTGGGGTAATTTACTAAACTGTGGTGATCTCATGTGGGGTAATGTACTTAACTGTGGTGAACTCATGTGGGATAATTTACTAAACTGTGTTGACCTTATGTGGGATAATCTACTAAACTGTGGTGACCTCATGTGGGATAATTTACTAAACTGTGGTGATCTCATGTGGAATAACTTACTAAACTGTGGTGATGTCATGTGGGGTAATTTACTAAACTGTGGTGATGTCATGTGGGGTAATTTACTAAACTGTGGTGACCTCATGTGGAATAATTTACTAAACTGTGGTGATCTCATGTGGAATAATTTACTAAACTGTGGTGATGTCATGTGGGGTAATTTATTAAACTGTGGTGATCTCATGTGGGGTAATCTACTAAACTGTGGTGATCTCGTGTGGGGTAATTTACTAAACTGTGGTGACCTCATGTGGAATAATTTACTAAACTGTGGTGACCTCATGTGGAATAATTTACTAAACTGTGGTGATCTCATGTGGAATAATTTACTAAACTGTGGTGATGTCATGTGGGGTAATTTATTAAACTGTGGTGATCTCATGTGGGGTAATCTACTAAACTGTGGTGACCTCATGTGGAATAATTTACTAAACTGTGGTGATCTCGTGTGGGGTAATTTACTAAACTGTGGTGACCTCATGTGGAATAATTTACTAAACTGTGGTGACCTCATGTGGAATAATTTACTAAACTGTGGTGATCTCATGTGGGGTAATCTACTAAACTGTGGTGACCTCATGTGGAATAACTTACTAAACTGTGGTGATCTCGTGTGGGGTAATTTACTAAACTGTGGTGACCTCATGTGGAATAATTTACTAAACTGTGGTGACCTCATGTGGAATAATTTACTAAACTGTGGTGATCTCATGTGGAATAATTTACTAAACTGTGGTGACCTCATGTGGAATAATTTACTAAACTGTCGTGATCTCATGTGGGGCTGCTAACTCTCTGTCATAAGGGGGTGAAAATTCACTAAAATAGGTCTTACTTCTGATGTTGGGGCAATTCCCACAAATGTGACACAATGGCCTTGATTCAATAAAGGTAGAAAAAAATTCTCATGGTAGTAAAAGATTCAATTCATGAGAAAAAAGCCTGAGAATGTCACTGTTACTGAATCACCAGATAAAAAGACAATGAAAGTCAATGGCACTTTTTTTACTCCTAAGAAAAGTAGAGAAGTGTTTATTCCTTTCTACACTGTAGTAAAAGCTGCCATTGTATTTCATTGTCTTTTTATCTAGTGATTCAGTAACAGTGACATTCTCAGGCTTTTTTCTCATGAATTGAATTTTTTACTACCATGAGAATTTTTTTCTACCTTTATTGAATTGAGGCCAATGTCTAACTTATTTGGACGAAAAGAATTGAAATGGAGCAAGTTTTGTGTTGCTAATTCACAATTCAAGATGTGGAGAGACCACAGGGAAGGGGACACTAAATAAATCTAACCGACCCCCTCACACTATTGGCAAGTCACACACAGCCACACATCTTCAAATAGTAGGTATTGGGGTGTGCAGCTGTTTCCTGTTCCCCAGCTTACCATGCCTGAGGATCAGGACCGGATTAAGTGTGGTGGAGGCCCCTGGGCACAAAACCTGGGGGAGGCCCCAGATACAGTATAAAATAATAGTCCAGCCAAGTAACTTATTGGTTGCTTACTGGATCATCAGATGGAGTCCCTTGTGCGGGTGCGTGCTGCTCGGGATCTCCTGCTTTGCCATTCTGGGTGGGGGGTAGTGTAGTCGCCCGGCTGGTTTTGAGCTGCCAGCGGCTGTGCTTGGTGGCTTATGTGCAGTGGCAGCTCTGCACCCATCACTGTAGCGTTGCTGGCGGCGGCTTTGCTGCTCTAGACTCTCCGTCCTGCCCTGTGGTGGCTTTGGCTGAAGGATTCCAAAAACAAAAAAAAGGCTTGCCCAGACGCGGGGGCCCCCACTGCCGCCAATAGTTTGTTGCTGGCCCGGCGGGCCGTCAGACCAAAGAGCCTCCTGGACCAGACCATAACTCAAAGGTTGGTGGAGGCCCTCTTTGTAGGGCAAGTGGTGGAGGCCTCGGGGCTCTAGCCCCTTGCGCCCCTCTCATAATCCGGCCCTGCTGAGGATCTGTAAGTGGTGAGTAACTTTAGCCCTGTGTGCAGGGAGCGGGTGTTCCAGGACCAGTCGGTGTTAGGGCAGAAGGGTGCAAGTTCAGAGCCCGGAACCTGGATCTCCAGAGCTGGTGAGTATTGATGTGCTGGGGATCAGTGGTCCCCAGATGACTTTTATTGGGGCAGCTAGGGGACTCACATACCTCCCAAGTGTCCCTGATTTGGAGGGACTGTCCCTCTTTAAGCCCATGTCCCCAGCCCCTTGTTGATCTCATTTGTCCCTCTTTGAGGTGTAACATGCAGATCTGCAGCAATAAATGATTCCTTTGCCTATTCAAAGTGTTTCTCCTATCCATCCTTCAATGAGGGGGCCTGGCTGAATTTACAAATTGTCCCTCTTTCCCACCCTGAAAAGTTGGATGGTACTCATCCCGCACAGCAGGCAGCAGGAGCCTCCTCAGGTCACACCGCTCTCCTCGTCCTGCTCCTGGGAGCCGCCATGGACATTGCGCAGCCGAGCCCTCCCCCTCCCCCTCGCCGCAGGGAGACGTGACATCCGGACCTTCAGCAGGATTTAATGAAAAGCCCAAACCTTAAAAAACGATTCCCCAGCATCTAAGATAAATATATTTTAAGTTTTAAGTCACTTACTTATTATTCTTTCCCTCACTGGGCTGCAACTCCACCTGCTACTGCAGGGAGCGGCCATCTTGACTCAGAAGCATCACATACTGAGGAAAGGAGAGCGGGATAAAGTAAAGGGGGCGGGGTTATAGCTGTGCTTTGCACAGACGGAGCAGAGCTGGGGTCAGGAATCCCAGAATGCATAGTGGCACAGTCAGAAGACACTTGGATGTTTAAAGGCTCATAACATGCAGTAGATGCCTGTAGGATGATTTTTAATGTGAGCAATCTGTATGTACAGGGTGTGGGAAACATATAAGATAGGCTCTTATTCAGGGTGAAGGTCCGGATTAATGTGAGCAATCTGTATGTACAGGGTGTGGGAAACATATAAGATAGGCTCTTATTCAGGGTGAAGGTCCGGATTAATGTGAGCAATCTGTATGTACAGGGTGTGGGAAACATATAAGATAGGCTCTTATTCAGGGTGATGGTCCGGATTAATGTGAGCAATCTGTATGTACAGGGGGGTAACATATAAGATAGGCTCTTATTCGGAGTAAAGGTCCAGATTAATGTGAGCAATCTGTATGTACAGGGTGTGGGAAACATATAAGATAGGCTCTTATTCAGGGTGATGGTCCGGATTAATGTGAGCAATCTGTATGTACAGGGTGTGGGAAACATATAAGATAGGCTCTTATTCAGGGTGATGGTCCGGATTAATGTGAGCAATCTGTATGTACAGGGTGTGGGAAACATATAAGATAGGCTCTTATTCAGGGTGAAGGTCCGGATTAATGTGGGCAATCTGTATGTACAGGGGGGAAACATATAAGATAGGCTCTTACACAGGGTGAAGGTCCGGATTAATGTGAGCAATCTGTATGTACAGGGTGGGGGAAACATATAAGATAGGCTCTTATTCAGGGTGAAGGTCCACTTTAAGAATAGGAAAGAAGGACAACTGTGCAGCACGCTGCAGAATTTTTTTGCATTTAAGCCACGCCCCTAAAGAGGAATTACACTCTCAGGCGGGTCAAGTGATGTTCTAATATTCACAAACGAGAGGACGCAGCTAGGTGGACACAACCACGTGGCTGCTTTATACGCAGATGCGTTGCTATGGCTTCCGAGACCTGCTCTGATGCTTTTTAGGTGAACAATAAAGCTAGTTGAAGGGAAAAAAAAAAGAAGTGGGCCGCGTGGACTCCCTAAAAGCATGCTGGGTAATATAGTCCTCTTCGTGAAGGCTTGTGTGACGAGGCGTCCTAGAGGGACTACCTTTCCCAGCATGCAGCGCGAGGATTGTACGTGTGTAAGCCGGTGAATGGCTGTGCTGCACGGGGATGATAAGTGAGACGGTAAGTGTGTAAATCCCGCAGTCCAAGCTGCTCAGGTGGACGTGTATAGGGCAGGGTGGTCAGGCATGCGTGTTAGTTGCGTGGCTGCTTCTTTAGCTTAAAGGATAAGTGTACTGTGATATACACAAAAAGCATACCTCCCAAGTGTCCCTGATTTGGAGGGACTGTCCCTATTTGGAGGCCGTGTCCCCCTGTCCCTCGTTGTTCCCCTTTGTCCCTCTTTGAGGTGTAACATGCAGATCTGCATCAATAAATGATTAATTTGCCTATTCAAAGTGTTTATATTGTTGTCACTGTTACATCCTATCTCCTATCCATCCCTCAATGAGGGGGCCTGGCTTAATTTACATATTGTCCCTATTTCCCATTCTGAAAAGTTGGGAGGTATGCAAAAAGCCCAATACTATCCATCATGTTATAATAGGTTAAAGCTCATTAGAGGGGGCGTGGCATATTTGGAAATGTAAACTGAACGGTGAGTAGATGAGCTGTGCCCCAGCACCAAAAAACTTACACCCAGCATTACCCAATATGCTGATCATTCAAGATGGCACCCTAATCATTATCAGCCCCAGATACCCCCCCCCCCCATCCTAAATTATTACCTCTCTCCCCAGGGGCAAGCTTATCGTTTCTTATCGTGAAGTTGTGTCTGGGGGCCCTACTCGAAAGAGTCTTTGTATAACATCCTTCACCCTAAATATCTAGTCTATCTTATATGTTTCCCCCACCCTGTACATACAGATTGCTCACATTAAAAATCATCCTACCTGCATCTACTGCATGTTATGAGCCGCTAAACATCCAAGATGGTGGCTCATGGAACATCAGGCAGCCTGCAAACAGGAAGTGCCTTCTGACTGTGCTGCTCTGCATTCTGGGATTGCTGACCTTTTCCTGACCCCGGCTCTACTCTGTCTGAGCAAAGCACAGCTATCACCCCGCCCCCTGCACTTTATCCCGCTCTCCTCTCCTCAGTAAGTGTGATGCTTCTGAGTCAAGATGGCGGCGCCCGTATCCTAAAGTCCTGAACAGAGTTGCAGCCCAGTGGGGGAAAGAATAATAAGTTAGTGACTAAAAACTTAAAATATATTCGTTTTAGATGCTGGGGAACCGTTTTTTAAGGGTTTGGGCTTTTCAATAAATCATGGTGAAGGTCCATTTTAAAGTGGACCTAGGATTTTGACTATCCTGGGTTTTGGTCCTTGCCCCCAGGCACCCCGATCAAGGATGCCCCGCTGTGTGAAACCCCCCAGGTCGTTCGATCTCACTCGCGCTTCCCTGGTCCTATGGCGCATATGCAGCCCTCTCGTCCAATCAGTACGCTCGTATCTACTCCCGTCCCTTCGTCTAAGGCATGCGGATCCGAGCGTGCTGGCGGCTGCATCCCCTGCTACCCTCTAACATGGAGCGCTCCCGTGTCAGCCATTCACATATGCCTGGTGCGAGCACGCGCCCTGCTAATGGGATAGCGGGGATGCGGCCACAGCTAGCGCATGTACCTTTGGACCGGGAAAGAAGGTGAGTTCCTGGGCGACCTGGAGGTTTTCACACCGATTCTGGATGCCCACAGGGCTGTTGGGACGTGGGTTTTGGTTCACTTGAATGCTCCTTGATCTTACTGCAGTCAGAAATAAACAAGCCTGGTATATTATTTTAACAGTAAAATATTATTACTGCTACAAGGCCTGTGACCAGGGATGGATTATAGGCGGGGCACGCCCCTGTGCCTCCACCAATCGCCCGGCAAGAGGGCCTCCACCACCTAGTGGTATTGGAAATTTGCTGCACCACTGATTGGTCTGGTTGGCCCCGATCCACATGCCCTTACAGAGGTGTATGCTTGAGGCTCTCCTCTTTCCAACGACCCTTCTAGTGGGTCATTAGCCCCTCTAGGTCCAGAGATCCAATGTCTGGAAATGTACCACCCCGGTGCCAGCGAGCAATGGTACTGGGATTTTGCAGTGCTGCTGCTTGGTCCATTCAGCCCCGATCCACATGCCCTAACAGAGGTGTATACCTGAGGTTCTCTTGGGTCATTAGCCCCTCTAGGTCCAGAGATCCAATGTCCGGAAATGTGAGCAACAGTACCAGGAATTTGCGGTACTACCGCTTGGTCCGGTCAGCCACCGATCCACATGTCCTTACAGGGGTGTATATCTGAGCTTCTCCTCTTTCCAACAGTACCAGTGAGTCATTAGCCCCTCTAGGTCCGTGCCTCCGGCACTCGGATGTACCACCCCTCTACACCGGACACTGTACGAAGACACTGGATATTTGCTTTAAAGTGGACCAACACCCAGGATTTTGACTATCCTGGGTTTTGGTCCACTCCGGCGGGGCACCCCCGCTGTGTGAAACCCCCCAGAAACCCCGAAAAACTCACCTCTCCTCGCTCTCACGTGACGGACAAGAGAGCGCGCCCGCCGCCGCCTCCCGCGCGTCTTTCTTACAGGGCGCGCGCCCGCGCCGGCCATTCACAAACGCCCGGCGCGGGTGCACGTCCTGCTAGAGGGACGCGCGGGAGGTGGCGGGCGCCACTGGATCGAGGATCAGGTAGGGGTTTAGGGGTTTCTGGGGGGTTTCACACAGCAGGGCACCCCCGATCTGGGTGCCCCACAGTCAGGGGGCTGATCGGTCCGGGAATCTTATAGATTCCCGGGCCGATCACGGGAGGGTGTTGGTCCACTTTAATACTGCCTCAGGGCCTCCACCACACTTAATCCGGCCCAGGCTGTGACCTACGCCTTGGTGGTACATGATTGGAACTTGTTATTACTAGGTGCACCCATGTTGGAGTACCTGCAATTAGGAGTGCGGCAGCCACTACCTCTTGGTACTCTTAGCTGAGGCGTGTACCCGTGGCAGGCATTTCTGATTGGCTGATGTAGGTCATGTGACGGGCGGCATTTGCTGCATTCATCCATACTGCACCGATTTCACATTGGAGTGGCTAGTAAGGAATGACGAGTGTGTGGAGCATGCACTGTGGGGTCAGAGGAAGGTGATTTGTTTTGGGGGGGAGGTAGGGGGCTATCCCATGGCTCAGGGCTGGCTTCAGGTGTATGTGGGCCCTTGGGCGGCATAGTCACAGTGGGCCCCTTTGCGGTGGAGAGTCGCAGGTCAGGGGTCTATAAATTCCATGGACAAAACTAAGAAGGGCTGCTTGCCGCACCATGCCTATGTGGGTAGGGACTAAAATTAAAATCCCAGGTCTAAGATTCCAGAGTTGATTGATTCCCTCCCCACGGGGCATCCAAAATCGTGATGCCCCGCTATGTGAAATCCCCCCGGTCGCCCCATACACTTACATAGAAACATAGAAGGGTGACGGCAGAAGGAGAGCATACACTCCATCTAGTCTGTCCTTATGTGTATACTGTATGTTCTCTGTATCTTATGTGTATACTGTGTTCTCTTTATCTTATGTGTATACTGTATGTTCTCTGTATCTTATGTATATACTGTATGTTCTCTTTATCTTATGTGTATACTGTATGTTCTCTGTATCTTATGTATATACTGTATGTTCTCTGTATCTTATGTGTATACTGTATGTTCTCTGTATCTTATGTGTATACTGTATGTTCTCTTTATCTTATGTATATACTGTATGTTCTCTGTATCTTATGTATATACTGTATGTTCTCTGTATCTTATGTGTATACTGTATGTTCTCTTTATCTTATGTGTATACTGTATGTTCTCTGTATCTTATGTGTATACTGTATGTTCTCTGTATCTTATGTGTATACTGTATGTTCTCTGTATCTTATGTATATACTGTATGTTCTCTATCTTATGTGTATACTGTATGTTCTCTGTATCTTATGTATATACTGTATGTTCTCTATCTTATGTGTATACTGTATGTTCTCTTTATCTTATGTGTATACTGTATGTTCTCTGTATCTTATGTGTATACTGTATGTTCTCTGTATCTTATGTATATACTGTATGTTCTCTATCTTATGTGTATACTGTATGTTCTCTGTATCTTATGTATATACTGTATGTTCTCTGTATCTTATATGTATACTGTGTTCTCTTTATCTTATGTGTATACTGTATGTTCTCTGTATCTTATGTGTATACTGTATGTTCTCTGTATCTTATGTATATACTGTATGTTCTCTATCTTATGTGTATACTGTATGTTCTCTGTATCTTATGTGTATACTGTATGTTCTCTGTATCTTATGTATATACTGTATGTTCTCTGTATCTTATGTGTATACTGTGTTCTCTTTATCTTATGTGTATACTGTGTTCTCTTTATCTTATGTGTATACTGTATGTTCTCTGTATCTTATGTATATACTGTATGTTCTCTGTATCTTATATGTATACTGTGTTCTCTTTATCTTATGTGTATACTGTATGTTCTCTGTATCTTATGTATATACTGTATGTTCTCTGTATCTTATATGTATACTGTGTTCTCTTTATCTTATGTGTATACTGTGTTCTCTTTATCTTATGTATATACTGTATGTTCTCTGTATCTTATGTATATACTGTATGTTCTCTGTATCTTATGTATATACTGTATGTTCTCTGTATCTTATGTGTATACTGTATGTTCTCTGTATCTTATGTATATACTGTATGTTCTCTGTATCTTATGTGTATACTGTATGTTCTCTGTATCTTATGTGTATACTGTATGTTCTCTGTATCTTATGTATATACTGTATGTTCTCTGTATCTTATGTGTATACTGTGTTCTCTTTATCTTATGTGTATACTGTGTTCTCTTTATCTTATGTGTATACTGTATGTTCTCTGTATCTTATGTATATACTGTATGTTCTCTGTATCTTATGTATATACTGTATGTTCTCTGTATCTTATGTATATACTGTATGTTCTCTGTATCTTATGTGTATACTGTATGTTCTCTGTATCTTATGTGTATACTGTATGTTCTCTGTATCTTATGTGTATACTGTATGTTCTCTGTATCTTATGTGTATACTGTATGTTCTCTGTATCTTATGTGTATACTGTATGTTCTCTGTATCTTATGTGTATACTGTATGTTCTCTGTATCTTATGTGTATACTGTATGTTCTCTGTATCTTATATGTATACTGTATGTTCTCTGTATCTTATGTGTTTACTGTATGTTCTCTGTATCTTATGTGTATACTGTGTTCTCTTTATCTTATGTGTATACTGTATGTTCTCTGTATCTTATGTGTATACTGTGTTCTCTGTATCTTATGTGTATACTGTGTTCTCTTTATCTTATGTGTATACTGTATGTTCTCTGTATCTTATGTGTATACTGTATGTTCTCTGTATCTTATGTATATACTGTATGTTCTCTGTATCTTATGTGTATACTGTGTTCTCTTTATCTTATGTGTATACTGTATGTTCTCTGTATCTTATGTGTATACTGTGTTCTCTTTATCTTATGTGTATACTGTATGTTCTCTGTATCTTATGTGTATACTGTGTTCTCTTTATCTTATGTGTATACTGTATGTTCTCTGTATCTTATGTGTATACTGTGTTCTCTTTATCTTATGTGTATACTGTATGTTCTCTGTATCTTATGTGTATACTGTGTTCTCTTTATCTTATGTGTATACTGTGTTCTCTTTATCTTATGTGTATACTGTATGTTCTCTGTATCTTATGTATATACTGTATGTTCTCTGTATCTTATGTGTATACTGTGTTCTCTGTATCTTATGTATATACTGTATGTTCTCTGTATCTTATGTATATACTGTATGTTCTCTGTATCTTATGTGTATACTGTATGTTCTCTGTATCTTATGTGTATACTGTATGTTCTCTGTATCTTATGTGTATACTGTATGTTCTCTTTATCTTAGGATAGATGTGTGCTTATCCCAGGCATGTTTAAATTCAGTGACTGTTGATTTTTCAACTCCCTCTGCTGGAAGTTTGTTCCAAGCATCTACTACTCTTTCTGTAAAATAATATTTTCTAACATTGCTCCTGATCTTCCCCCCGACTAGCTTCAGGTTGTGGCCCCTTGTTCTATAACTAAGTTTCTTTTTAAAAACACTTCCCTCCTGAACCTTATTCAATCCTTTCATATATATAAAGGTCTCCATCATGTCCCCCCTCTCCCTTCTTTCCTCCAGACTGTACAGATTAAGTTCTTTAAAGTGGACCAACACCCAGGATTTTGACTATCCTGGGTCTTGGTCCACTTCGGTGGGGCACCCCCGATCGGGGTGCCCCGCTGTGTGAAAACCCCCCGAAAAACTCACCTCTCCCCGCTCCCAGCGCCGACGGACAAGCCGCGGACAAGCGGCTCCTCTGCCGCCGCCTCCCGCGCGTCACTCTTGACGCGCGCGTGCCCGCGCCGGCCATTCACAGACAGAAGATAAGGTAAGGAGTTTGGGGTGTTGGGTGTTGGTCCACTTTAAGTCTCCTGATAAGTTTTACGTTTAAGCCCTCCTACCTTTTTTGCTGCCGGCCTTTGGACCCGTTCCACTTACCTTGTTTCCTGGTCCAGTGGTGCATGCGCAAGCCACGGCCGCACGCCGCTATCCCTCTAGGCATTTGTGAATTTCCGGCGCGGGCACGTTTCCTGGTAGCGGGGGAAGCGGGCACCATTGCGCTCGGAGCCGCTGATTTTAGATGACGTGACGTCAGCGGATCGGAGCGAGCCTATTTGGACGAGCGGCCGCACATGCGCCATAGGACTGGGAAGAGGTGAGTTGGCTTCGGGCAATCTGGGGTTTTCACACAGCGAGGCACCCCCGATAGGGGGGGTTAGTCAAAATCCTGGGTTTTGGTCCACTTTAAGGCTCCTGAGGGGGAAGCCTGTAAATCCATAGCTGCAGTTTACTAACCCTGCACCCTGCCTTCTCTTTCCAGCTTTAGGTTTGGACTGAATTCTCTGGACCGGAGGATACCTGTACCCGGGATGTCGCGTGCCGCAGCTCTCGTCCTCCTCTGTCAGCTGCTGGTGGCGCAGGCGCTGGATGAATGGGCTGAGTACATGGAGCACGATGGCGGTTGGTATGTCCAGTACAGGCAGTCACATGGGTGCTTTAAAGAGGACCAAGAGTCAAAATGATTTTATGTCCCTTTTAACCCTCTCCCTTGGGGCTTCCCAGTTTGGGGGGGGGGCACATCCCAAAATCCCAGGCTCCAAATATATAACTTTTCCCATTCTGCTTCCACTGGTGGTCGGGCCTAGACCCAGGTGACCACTGACAGCAAAAAAGCTATGGCCCTGCCGGGTGCAGCAATTGGCTGCTGGTGGTCATGAGGCTCCGGAGCATGGAAGAGGTGAGTTTCCGGGGTCCCCATTCTTGGGTGACAGCCGCATCAGACCTACTTTGCTGTAGAGTGTAGTTGTTTCCTATCCCTGGAGCCAACCCTCAGAATGATACAGAGCTCCACACCTGATTCCGGGCTCCTAGGAGATTGCATGAAGCAGGCCCACACCCTTCAAGGCCTCGTTTGTGTCCACTTGGCACATAGCCCCCCGCAAGCCAAAAAACCCAAATACTTGCCTCCTCTGGGTGTGCTTCTGCCAGCGGTCCGATCCATGTGTCCGCTGGCACAGTGGCCACGTTAGCCCCTTCTCCCCTGCCACGCCCTCCCCACCTTTGTAGCTTGGGTGATGCTGCGGGCTCGTCTGTGGCCCAGTTAAAAAAAAAAAAGTGTTTTTCCAACACTGGGCTGGTAACATCGCAGGTTTCCCTGTTTAATGCCCGATCCCACGCCCGGCCTCTCTGAATGGCTGGGTGCGGGAGTCCACCAGCGAATATAGGGAGCCACCGGTGAAGGTCTGTTTCCTGGGGTTTTACACAGCGGGGCATCCTGCTAATGGATGCCCCAGGGCTAGTGAGCAGCCAGCCCTGGAGTCTTTAGACAGGGTTGTTACTGAGGGTTTTGATATGCTTTGAACCAATCCTACGGCGTAGATTACCTTTCAATGCTCCAAAAGTCCAACAGTTGACTTTCCATCCGCTTTGAAGTGCGGGAAAGCCAGCAACGAAGATTCCTGGGCCAATTGACGTGAGCGGATCCGAGCGTGCTGATTGCACGAGAGGCCGCGCATGCGCCGTAGAACCGAGGAAGGATGAGTGCGATCTGACAACCTGGGTTTTGGTTCACTTTAAAGTGGACCAAAACCCAGGATTTTGACTAGTCTGTGTTTTGGTCCTTTCCCCCACTGTGTGAAACTCCCCAGATCGCTGATGCCAACTCACCTCTTCTCAGTCCTACGCCACATGCGCGGCCACTCACCCAATAAGTGTGCTTGGAGCCACTGACTTCACGTTGCCTAAGGCCAGTGGCTCCGAGCGCGCTGGCAGCCGCTTCCCTCTAACAGTTATATATGTTTTCACCATATTAAATCACTTCTTGCTATTGCAAACCTTAGTTAGTCGGGTGTTCATCTTTCCCTAAAAATTGTTCATTTACCTTGTTGTTGCACTGTGTATTGGGTGGACACAGTTTTGGGAAGATTTGTGAACCCCCGTGAAAAATAATTTCATTATCATCTATCTTATCTTATTGGTGTGCTATAACCTTATTAACTAATTCTGTGTAGTGTGCCGGCGCCGGCCATTCACAAATGCCTAGCGCATGTGCTATTGAGCCGGGAAACAAGGTAAGTGTATGGGGCGACCTGGGGGGGTTCACACAGCGGGGCATCTCGATTTTGGATGCCCCGGGGGGGGGGGGTGGAGAATCGATTGGCGTGAGTTTTGGTCCACTTTAAGGTTAAGAGGACTGTAACAAAGAAAGCAGCTTGGCCCCGCCCCACCCCTCCACTTTTTTTCAAAATGTTGAAATTGCGTTGCCACTTTGGGATGTGACTGGTCCTCTCTATGACGAAGCTTCATCATAATATAATGTCTTTTATTCTGACATAAAGGCAATGGACTAACTACTCACCCGTGCAGGAGGAGGACAGCTGTACAGTGGAGAGAAGAGACGCCTCCATCACCTACCGGGAGTTTATGGAATAGTAAGTGTCCTTTGGAATATCCCAGTGCTGGGGGGGGGGGGGGGGGGGGCAGAATATATTACAGATCTGCCCCTCTGCACACTCGCTATGGCATCCTGCTGCCACTGTGCCAGTTAGGGGACCCACATAGCACCCAGCATCTTATCTAGATTGACCAAGAACTCTATGGTCCCAAACTAGTGTATACTGTCCAAAAAATAAAACTTAAGCCTACCAATTAAGCTCGGTTGGTGCCCTACCCGGTGCCACTATCCTGAGGCCTAAGGGGCTACCCAGTATTATGGTTGGTGGGGTCAGAATACATTACAGATCTGCCATTCTTATATCCTCTTGCTGCCCCCATGACAGTTAGGGGTCCCACATAGCACCCAGGCTCCTATCTATATTGTCCAACACATATTAGTTTGAGGCTTAGTAGTACATTCAGGGTCCTGCCTGGTACTTCCACCCCCCTGGGGGCCTTGCCTGGTACTTCCACCCCCCTGGCGGTCCTGCCTGGTACTTCCACCCCCCTGGGGGTCTTGCCTGGTACTTTCTTGCCTGGTACTTCCACCTCCCTGGGGGTCTTGCCTGGTACTTCCACCCCCCTGGGGGTCTTGCCTGGTACTTCCACCCCCCTGGGGGTCTTGCCTGGTACTTCCACCCCCCTGGGGGTCTTGCCTGGTACTTCCACCTCCCTGGGGGTCCTGCCTGGTACTTCCACCTCCCTGGGGGTCCTGCCTGGTACTTCCACCTCCCTGGGGGTCCTGCCTGGTACTTCCACCTCCCTGGGGGTCTTGCCTGGTACTTCCACCTCCCTGGGGGTCTTGCCTGGTACTTCCACCTCCCTGGGGGTCTTGCCTGGTACTTCCACCCCCCTGGGGGTCCTGCCTGGTACTTCCACCTCCCTGGGGGTCTTGCCTGGTACTTCCACCTCCCTGGGGGTCTTGCCTGGTACTTCCACCTCCCTGGGGGTCTTGCCTGGTACTTCCACCTCCCTGGGGGTCTTGCCTGGTACTTCCACCTCCCTGGGGGTCTTGCCTGGTACTTCCACCTCCCTGGGGGTCTTGCCTGGTACTTCCACCTCCCTGGGGGTCTTGCCTGGTACTTCCACCTCCCTGGGGGTCTTGCCTGGTACTTCCACCTCCCTGGGGGTCTTGCCTGGTACTTCCACCCCCCTGGGGGTCTTGCCTGGTACTTCCACCCCCCTGGGGGTCTTGCCTGGTACTTCCACCCCCCTGGGGGTCTTGCCTGGTACTTCCACCTCCCTGGGGGTCCTGCCTGGTACTTCCACCTCCCTGGGGGTCCTGCCTGGTACTTCCACCTCCCTGGGGGTCTTGCCTGGTACTTCCACCTCCCTGGGGGTCTTGCCTGGTACTTCCACCTCCCTGGGGGTCTTGCCTGGTACTTCCACCCCCCTGGGGGTCCTGCCTGGTACTTCCACCTCCCTGGGGGTCTTGCCTGGTACTTCCACCTCCCTGGGGGTCTTGCCTGGTACTTCCACCTCCCTGGGGGTCTTGCCTGGTACTTCCACCTCCCTGGGGGTCTTGCCTGGTACTTCCACCTCCCTGGGGGTCTTGCCTGGTACTTCCACCTCCCTGGGGGTCTTGCCTGGTACTTCCACCCCCCTGGGGGTCTTGCCTGGTACTTCCACCTCCCTGGGGGTCCTGCCTGGTACTTCCACCTCCCTGGGGGTCCTGCCTGGTACTTCCACCTCCCTGGGGGTCTTGCCTGGTACTTCCACCTCCCTGGGGGTCTTGCCTGGTACTTCCACCCCCCTGGGGGTCTTGCCTGGTACTTCCACCCCCCTGGGGGTCTTGCCTGGTACTTCCACCCCCCTGGGGGTCTTGCCTGGTACTTCCACCTCCCTGGGGGTCCTGCCTGGTACTTCCACCTCCCTGGGGGTCCTGCCTGGTACTTCCACCTCCCTGGGGGTCTTGCCTGGTACTTCCACCTCCCTGGGGGTCTTGCCTGGTACTTCCACCTCCCTGGGGGTCTTGCCTGGTACTTCCACCCCCCTGGGGGTCCTGCCTGGTACTTCCACCTCCCTGGGGGTCTTGCCTGGTACTTCCACCTCCCTGGGGGTCTTGCCTGGTACTTCCACCTCCCTGGGGGTCTTGCCTGGTACTTCCACCTCCCTGGGGGTCTTGCCTGGTACTTCCACCTCCCTGGGGGTCTTGCCTGGTACTTCCACCTCCCTGGGGGTCCTGCCTGGTACTTCCACCCCCCTGGGGGTCCTGCCTGGTACTTCCACCTCCCTGGGGGTCTTGCCTGGTACTTCCACCTCCCTGGGGGTCCTGCATGGTACTTTCACTTCCCCGGGGGTCCTGCCTGGTACTTCCACCCCCCTGGGGGTCCTGCATGGTGCTTTCACTTCCCCGGGGGTCCTGCCTGGTACTTCCACCTCCCTGGGGGTCCTGCCTGGTACTTCCACCTCCCTGGGGGTCCTGCCTGGTACTTCCACCCCCCTGGGGGTCCTGCCTGGTACTTCCACCTCCCTGGGGGTCTTGCCTGGTACTTCCACCTCCCTGGGGGTCTTGCCTGGTACTTCCACCCCCCCGGGAGGCCTATCCGGTACCACCCTCCCTTCATGGGAGGCCTTGCCAATACCACCACCCCCGATACCAACCTGGGGATCATGCATAATGTCCTATTCTGTCACATATACAATGGTTCCCCCAGCGGAGACCAAAAACCAGCCAATTTTACTAGCCTCAGCCAGCCCATGAGCAGCCCACCGGCTACTGAGCCCCGCCCCCAATGTTCTTCCTAGCCAGTCAACAAATGCGTGCAGCACCTGAAGCTGTAGCAATGCAGGGGCAGATATCGGGCAGGGGTTAATATGGGCCCCCCGAAAATAATGACCCTGAATCTTTAGTTATGTAGAGGGTAGATACTGTGGTAAGTATTCGCCTCATTGTGAAGAGGGACAAGTGAATTCTGGCACAGGCTGGGGATACAGGGGGCTACAGTTTTAATATCCTGTATAACGCACACCTAATGAAAATTCGGGTTCTAGCCGGCTCAGGGGCTTATGCCAAACCCCCAGCTAACATCCAAAACAGTATATGTTAGCGAATATAACCTGAATTAACTTTATGGGCCCAGAACTACATCACTCTTCCTCCACATCACCACCTTCTGCATTATGACACCTTTCTCCTTTCCCTCCCCCACCCAATCCGCCACTCCCCAACCCTCAAAGGTGCCCTTAAAACTCACCTATTCAGACAAGCATATAATCTGGCTTAAGCAATTCTCTAAAGGGCACAAAGCTCAATACTGACTGTTTGTGATCCTTCCCCCTCGTCCTTTAGACTGTAAGCTCCTCAGGGGCGGGGCTCTGTCTCCTATTATATCTTGTATCCAGAATATTCATTGTAAACTCTGTAACACGGCATTTGTAGTAATCAATGTACTGTATGTTTCTACCCTGTCTGTAATTACTGCTTTGTACAGCGCTACGGAAGATGATGGCGCTATATAAATTAACAATAATAATATGTTAGGAGTAGCCGACACACCAAGATGTGATTGTACTAATTTATCCTTAAACCGGACCTTCAGCATCATTTAATGAAAAGCCCAAACCCTTAAAAAACTATTTCCTAGCATCTAAAATTAATATATTATTTTTTTATTTTTATTTATTTTTTATTTTTTTATTCTTTCCCCCACTGGGCTGCAACTCTGTTCAGGACTCTAGGATACGGGCGCCGCCATCTTGGCTCAGTAGCATCACATACTGAGGAGAGGAGAACGGGATAAAGTGCAGGGGGTGGGGTTATAGCTGTGCTTTTGCACAAACAGAGCAGAGCTGGGGGTCAGGAAATGGTCAGCAATCCCAGAATGCAGAGCAGCACAGTGAGAGGACACTTCCTGTTTGCAGGCAGCCTGCACGTCCATGAGCCGCCATCTTGGATGTTTAAAGTCTCAGAAAATGCAGTAGATGCAGGTAGGATGACTTTTAATGTGAGCAATCTGTATGTACAGGGTGTGGGAAACATATAAGATATGCTCTTATTCAGGGTGAAGGTCCGGATTAATGTGGGCAATCTGTATGTACAGGGTGTGGGAAACATATAAGATAGGCTCTTATTCAGGGTGAAGGTCCGGATTAATGTGGGCAATCTGTATGTACAGGGTGTGGGAAACATATAAGATAGGCTCTTATTCAGGGTGAAGGTCCGGATTAATGTGAGCAATCTGTATGTACAGGGTGTGGGAAACATAAATAGGCTCTTATTCAGGGTGAAGGTCCGGATTAATGTGAGCAATCTGTATGTACAGGGTGAGGGAAACATATAAGATAGGCTCTTATTCAGGGTGAAGGTCCGGATTAATGTGAGCAATCTGTATGTACAGGGTGAGGGAAACATATAAGATAGGCTCTTATTCAGGGTGAAGGTCCGGATTAATGTGGGCAATCTGTATGTACAGGGTGAGGGAAACATATAAGATAGGCTCTTATTCAGGGTGAAGGTCCAGATTAATGTGGGCAATCTGTATGTACAGGGTGGGGGAGACATATAAGATAGGCTCTTATTCAGGGTGAAGGTCCGGATTAATGTGAGCAATCTGTATGTACAGGGTGAGGGAAACATATAAGATAGGCTCTTATTCAGGGTGAAGGTCCGGATTAATGTGAGCAATCTGTATGTACAGGGTGAGGGAAACATATAAGATAGGCTCTTATTCAGGGTGAAGGTCCGGATTAATGTGGGCAATCTGTTTGTACAGGGTGTGGGAAACATATAAGATAGGCTCTTATTCAGGGTGAAGGTCCGGATTAATGTGAGCAATCTGTATGTACAGGGTGTGGGAAACATATAAGATAGGCTCTTATTCAGGGTGAAGGTCCGCTTTAAAACCATTCTCTCTCTCTTCATAGCTATGCCTATAAGAAGCCGGTTATTCTTCAGGGAATCACAGACAACACAGTAAGTGGTGCTCAGGGCTCTAAAGGCAACAACTATTTTAAAGCAGAACAAAACCCAGTGGGGCTGTCACCCTGAATCTGGATGCCACACTGTGTGAATCCAACCCCCCCACCATCTCCGGGATGGTACAAAACTCGCCTCCTTCCTGGCTCCCTCGCCGATCTGCGGCCACATCCCTAGGATTTTTGTGCTGTGTTAGATAGGCTGGGATGGACGCGCGCTAGAGATGCGGCCACTCGCGCTGCCGATTGCAATAGACAGAGCCGCTTGCTGAAGATTACATGTGCACGGCAAACTGCTCTGACTGGAGGAGCCTGCGCATGCGCTGTAGGACCAGGGAATGAGTTTTTCTGGGAAGTTTCACACAGTGGGGCATCCCAAAGCAAGAGGTCCCCGGACAGGGAACAAAACCCGGGATAGCCAAAATCACTTAATAAAGGACCATAACCTGGGATTTTATCTATCCATAATACGCCTGTGGTCAGCTAAGTGAAGTATCTTTAATATAGACTCATGTAACCTGCATTTAACTCAAAAGTATACTTCAATTCAACTTAATCACTTGAAAATGATTATATTTATCACACAAAGGAAAGGAATTCTGTCTAGGGTCCCCACACACCCAAAGATTTTGTACCAAGGCAGATGGAAAAGAGGAAATAGGGCACTACCCTCTCAATAATTAGTTAAAAGTATAATTTTATTTTGTCCTACACATAATATAAAACGCTACATATTAAAAAACATATATCACAATACAAAAACATACACTAGGGGGCGCCAGGGTACCATATAAAATTACATAGTATTACAGTTCCAAATAGAAGATATATACATATAGGGCCGGAAAACTAGTCTACAATAAAATAAAGTATATATACTATATACTCTAGTTAATTATATACAATCCGTGTAAAGAATTAAGTTTTATATATAAATATAAGTAAATGTGCAAATATTTTAAACAGCAATATCAATAATAAAAGTGCCTGTGCAACACAATCAATCTAATCCTATCCAACAAATATCCTAATACAGACCAGCCAAAATGGTTAGAAGAGACATGGAACAATCAAGATAAGGTAAATAAATGTACCAACTGGACCTACCCCTGATATGTACCCGATTATATTTATCACTTAGAGACCAAACTCAGGTCGTCCGGCCCTGGAATCTAAAAGATTGCTGGCTTTCTCCCCTGGGGCATCCCAATTCAGTGTGTGAACCCACCAGGTTTGTTCCGCTACAATAAAGCTTCTTTAAAGCTCTATCTGAATCTATAAAATATCTGTTGCCCAGTTGGCAATACAGGGGGGGGGGGACATTATGAGCGGTTTCTCTAGCAAATCTCTCTCCTATATCTCTTCCTGTTCTCTTGCTCTTCCTTAGAATTTCCGCTCTATGTGCAGCAAAGATCAGCTTCTTAGAACCTTTGGTGACCGTCTTGTCCGCCTAAGCACAGCGAACACGTATTCCTATGAGAAAGGTGAGCCTGTTCCACGAGATCGCCCGACCTTCTGCACACCTATATCTGCCACGTTAACGGCCATGTTTCCTTTGTGCTGCAGTGGATGTGCCCTTCCATGAATACGTGGACCATTTGTTGGGACCTCAGGACCTTCAGTCCCTGGGCAGTGGTGGGTGATGTCATAATCATTTACTATAAGTAAAGATGCCTTTGATACACTTTGATTGTACAATCGAGTTCAAGTGGCCCTTTAATCCTCCCTATACTACACAACTTGTACAACTGGATGGTAAGCCGTGTGACCATGTGCTATATATATATATATATATATATATATAAAAAAGGGGGGGGTGTCCCAAATCCCCTAAACCAGGGAGAAAAACCAGAGACTAACTATGGCACTCTGTTATGTATAAATCATATCGAAGTTTATTTTGAAATCTAAGTCACATACTAAGACATATTAAAAAACATAAAACATTTATATACATACTACCAATACAACATGAGGGGAGGGAAGAGGGTGGGGGGGGAAAAGCTTTTTCAATTATCTCTTGAATATGTACCAGTGGGGGTATATTAAAAAATCTATCAATTCAATACTAAATATTTTGTAAATGTGCAAATATATGAGAAAGTGTCAAGTGCTATTAAAGTGCATCAAAATCAAGTACAATCAAATGGAGCCATGTGAATAACACTGAGAAAGTCCAAATCACAGAAAACATACACGTCACGAAACGCGTTGCAGGGCCTTGGTGTGAGGGGGGTCCCAGTGGTGGCAAGCACTTTTGTTCATAAGTAAGGTATTTATTGGTGTATGTTTTCTGTGATTTGGACTTTCTCAGTGTTATTCACATGGCTCCATTTGATTGTACTTGATTTTGATGCACTTTAATAGCACTTGACACTTTCTCATATATTTGCACATTTACAAAATATTTAGTATTGAATTGATAGATAGTTTAATATACCCCCACTGGTACATATTCAAGAGATAATTGAAAAAGCTTTCCCCCCCTACCCTCTTCCCTCCCCTCAGGTTGTATTGGTAGTATGTATATAAATGTTTTTTATGTTTTTTAAAAGATAATCTTTTTTAATATGTCTTAGTATGTGACTTAGATTTCAAAATAAACTTCGATATGATTTATACATAACAGAGTGCCATAGTTAGTCTCTGGTTTTCTCCCTGGTTTAGGGGATTTGGGGCACCCCCCCTTTTTTTCCTTCATTTTGTAGTACCTTGGTTTTACCAGAGCAGGGCACCGGGGTTTTATATATCTTTAATATTGTTTGGTGCCGTCCATCATTTTTTTTCTTGTTGATTAAACACTATATATATATAATTTCTAATGTACCCCAAAATATCGTGAAATCACTGTTAAACCTCAAACTGCAAAAAAAATATTATAATATATAACTTCCTGAAAATTCCTGCAAAAATCACAGTTAAACAAACCTAGTGCAAAATGGTGAAAAGTTGTCTTGAAACAGAGGGTGACAAAATCTCAAGTAGCCTGGCACCGAAAGGGTTAAGAGTGCCTATGCATGTTGGGTATTGTTCTGTTCGGGGGACCTTGCTCTTTCAGATTTGGCTTGTTTTTTTTCCAGTTTGCATATTGATATCTTAGGAAAATGTCGTTTTTATTCTGCTTTTTTGTTAATTTTTTTTTAAGGGAAACTCTGTGCAACCTGTGAATTCCTCAAGGGTTTGCGTTTAGAAAACTGCGCCCACGACAACAAGACTGGTACGCCTAGAAAGCTTGAGGTGTGTACTTCCAGAGAATATATAGTGTGTGGGGGGGGGGGGTTTAAATGTAAAGGGGATAACTGCAAAGTGCGCTTAGTAGTTTATTAGTATTAGTAGTATTTTATTTGAAAATCTCATAAAGCGCTGTTTCGGTTTGGATGTATTCATGGCCAGGAAAGGGTGTCTACCAATACACATGTGGTACTGCTGTTACCAGGAGAAATTGGGATTTCGCACACAATATGATTTTACTAGAAAATATACATTTTTATTTTTATTATTTAAAAAAAAAAAGCTACAAAAAGTAAAAAATAGCATTTTAAAAAATATATTCCACATATGTCACCCAAAAATATTGAGAAAGCACTAAAAAAGACCTTTCATATTAAAGCCCAAAATACCATTTTGTGAAATACTCACCTGTAAAATGGGTATTATAAGTATGTCACACACCCCGCTTCAAGATATCCATAACATGTGGGTAGTACCGACCTGAAGAGGGCGTTCTGCAGAGATGATAGTAAAAACAAAGCCCCTCCCTGATCCATAAATACCTGGGACCTCCCACTCATTACCCAGTATACAGAAGCAGTAAGGTAAGGGACCAGGAAGAGGCAAATATAAACCAAAGCAACGCAAAGTTCACAATATAAAGGATCCAGAATACAAGAAGGGCGGGTGAAGCGGGGTGTGTGACATACTTATAATACCCATTTTACAGGTGAGTATTTCACAAAATGGTATTATTCTAAGTATGTCACACACCCCGCTTCAAGATATCCATAACATGTGGGACATCCAATAGCAGTGTCCATAAAAGGGCGGGGATCCAAAACAAGGCAACAAGGTACAACTTAGACCACAACAGCTTGCAGAACTTTGCGGCCAAAAACAGCATCCGCTGAGGCCCGAACATCAACCTTGTAAAACTTGGAAAAAGTGTGAACAGAGGACCAAGTAGCGACCTTACAAACTTGCTCAACAGAGGCCTGGTGCTGAAAAGCCCAGGACGCCCCAACCGCACGAGTAGAATGAGCAGTGACACGAAAAGGGGGACTCCTCCCCTTAACAGAATAGGCCCCAATGATGGCCTGACGAATCCATTTACTAATGGAAGATTTGGCAGGAGCCAAACCTGTCCTAGGCCCAAAGGGCACCACAAAAAAAGGCATCAGTCTTACGAAAGGAAGACGTAACCACCAGATAATATTTCACAACACGAACTACATCCAAGGAATGCAGCGCCCTTTCCTTGTCGTTGCTGGGATTAGGACATAGAGAAGGCAGAACAATGTCCTGATTCAGATGAAAGGCAGAGATCACCTTAGGAAGAAAATCCGGCTAGAAACGAAGGACCACCTTGTCCCGATGCCTTTTGAAGTACGGAGCTTTAATGGACAAAGCTGCCAACTCAGAAACACGCCTAACAGAAGTGATAGCTACCAAAAAGGCCACCCTTTGAGTAAGTGAAGACAAAGCAACCTCATTCAAGGACTCAAACGGAGGACCCTGAAGAGCAGAAAGAACCAGGTTCAAATCCCAAACTAGAACAAAGGGCTTCCTAGGAGGCCGTACATGCGTAACTCCTTGGAAAAAGGTCTTGACTAAGGGATGAAGTGCAAAGGACCTTTGGAGGAACACCGCCAGGGCAGAACCTGCCCCTTCAAGGTACTAAGTTGAAGCCCCAGATCCAGACCATGTTGAAGAAACTTCAGGATTCTGGAAATGGAGAACTCCCGACAAGAGAAAGACCTACCTTCACACCAGTCAATATAGGACCACAGGTCCTATAGTAAATAGTAGAGGAAGAGCGCTTCCTGGCGCTAATAAGAGTCTGAATCACCGCGTCAGAAAGACCTTCTTCCTTCAAGATGGCGGTTTCAGCAGCCACGCCGTCAAAGCCAGCGATGGTAAATTGGGATAGCGTAGCCGACCCTGGGTGAGCAGGTCCATCAGTAGAGGCAGAACGAACTGATCCTCTGCCAGCCTTACCAGGTCTGCGAACCAAACCTGCCTTGGCCACCTTGGTGCCACCAGAATCGCCGACGCGCCCTCCATGGCCAGCTTGCGCACCACTCTGGCTACCATTGGAAACGGAGGGAACAGGTAAAGAAACCCCACATCCCTCCAGTTCAGGGACATGGCATCCACCGCCAGGGCCAGTGGATCCTGCGAGAAGGATACAAATACCGGAAGCTTGTGAATGTGACGAGAGGCAAAGAGGTCCACAGCCGGGAACCCCCACCTGAGGCAAATCGAGCGAAACGCCTGAGGACTGAGAGACCACTCCCCCGGACGAGAGGAGACCCTGCTCAGAGAGTCCGCCTCCGTGTTCTCCACTCCCGGAATGTAGACCGCTGAGATACACGGGACGTGGCTCTCCGCCCAGTCCAGAATCAAAGATACTTCCCTGAGGGCACTCCTGCTGTGAGTCCCTCCCTGGTGATTGATGTAAGCAACCGCCGTCCGGATGTCCGACCGGACCTGAAATTGGCAGACCCTGCAACTGATGAGTCAAGCGAAACAGAACCAACCTGATGGCTCTCAACTCCAGAACATTGATGGGCTCGTGAGCCTCCTACGGGCCCCACAGACCCTGAAACCGGAGGTCCTTCCAAACACCCCCCCAACCTGACAGACTGGCATCCGTGGTGACTGTTTCCCAACATGGTGCCAGAAAAGATCTGCCCTTCAACAAATTGACAGACCCCAGCCACCATTGCAGGGATCAACGAACTCGGGGAGTCATCAGGAAGGACTGATCCAACGATAGTGGAGACTTGTCCCAAACCTTCAACAGATGAAGCTGAAGCGTTCTTGTAAGAAACTGCGCAAAGGGAACTGCCTCGAATGAGGCCACTATTAACCCCACCAGCCTCATCCCTAGCCGGATGGGCGGACGAAGGGCCGACAAGAGAAGCCGAACTAACTCCTGAATCAAGAGAATCTTGGCCTGGGGCAGAAATACCCTGGCCTGCGAAGTGTCCAGAGACATTCCCATAAAGGCCACTACTCTGGACGGAGAAAGAGAAGACTTGGGGTGGTTGATCACCCAACCGAACCTCTCCAGAGTGGACACCACCACCCTGGTGTCCAACTCCGCTTGGTTGAAGGTAGAGGCCATGATCAGAAGATCGTCCAAATAGGGAACAATGCGGATAAAACGTGTGGCATGGTGGGCAACTTACACTGGTCCTGTGCCACTCAGGACACAAACTGAAAGTGCCGATCCTCCACCACGAACCTGAGGAACCTCTGGTGCGCTGGAAAAATCGGAACGTGTAGATAAGCATCCTTGATGTGTATGGACGTCAGGAAGTCTCCCTGACGAAGAGAGTGAATAGCCGAACGCAGCGTTTCCATGCAGAATTTCCGCGGCCGGACGAAACTGTTGAGAAACTTCAGATCCAAGATGGGTCGGACCGATCCGTCCTTCTTGGGTACCATGAACAGATTGGAATAAAAACCCCTGCCCTGCAGAGGGGGGCACTGGGCAAATGACAGCCATGTCCAGAAGATTCTCTACTGCCATCAGGAGCCCCGGCGCCGCCAGAGGCTCCGAAGGCATCCGAGACCTTAAAAATCTGGAAGGGGGGCGGAGCTCGAACTCCAGCTTGTAACCGGAAGACACCACTTCCCGGATCTATTTGTCCAAAACTTCCAGAATCCAGATTTGGGAGAAGTGTCACAGCCGTCCCCCCACCCGCACAGGTGAGGGCGCCCCCTCATTGCTGAGCAGGTTTGGACGCGGGTTTGGGTTTTGAACCCCAATTGTATCCTGAACGGGCACGTCCTCTGCCCCTATTCCAGGAATCTCCTCTTGAAGAAAGGAAGGCAAATCCTCTTCCCGCTCTGGATCCCTGAAAGGAAGGAATGAAAGAAGCCGCCCCTTGAAAGGGACGTCGTTGCTTCTTGCGTTGAGATAACCTACCACCTTTAGCTACAGAGTCCAATTTTTCTCCAAAAAAACAAAAACCCACGAAGGGAAGAGACGTCAGCGACTTCTTTGACCCAAAATCAGCCGCCCACTGGTGCAACCAAACTGAACGCCTGATAGTCACCAGCAGAGCAGAAGCTCTGCTACACATCATCCAGGAATCATCCAAAGCGGCTAACATGAAGGACAAAAAAAACAACACACATCGTTTAAGTCCAAGAAATTCGTCACTGTCCGGAGCCAGACCTGAAGAAGACAACAAGTCCCTGACCACCGACCTGGTAGCCACCACCAACAGCGATGAGGTCCAAACAGGCCGTATGTCTGCCCCAATACTGGCAAAACCATGACAAGCCATCTGGCCAATGCGTTTATCCTCGCGATCAGGGTTATTTAAAACAGCTGAGTTGGATAACCCCAGAATTGGTGCATCCACCTCGGAAGGGGACGCCCAGCGCTTAACCGTATCCAAAGGGAAAGGATATCTTTTATCCCAACTCTGAAAAATGCCTGGGGGCCGAGCAGGCCTCACCCATTCCTAGAAATAATTTATCAAAATGCGTTTGACTAGGAGTATCAAAGGAAGACCCTGCCCCCTTCTCAGAATCAACGCCAACAATTTGCTGATCATCTGAAGTATCAGATTCCTCAAACAACTCTCCTTCCTCAGCGGAGAGTAATATGACCAATCCAGATAATCCACTTCATCATAATTAAATGCCGTAATGACCGGTGACAAGTGCTTTCTCTTAGCGGTGGCCTTCTTGGCAATCGTGGTAGAAAATAATCTGTCAAGAGTGGCCAATCTGGCACACACATCAGACTGTGACACCCCACTCATGACAACGTCACACGGGGCCCCCGAGTCAAAGTGGGAGGGAGAGGAGAGGGAGCCGGCGGTGCTGACCCAGAAATCTGGGGTCCGGACTGCCGTGTAATGGTCTGCTGTGCACATGGTATACATAAAAATACATCATCCCCACAAGGGATACCCCACAACTCATGCACTTCCGGGATTGCCCCGAGGGGAGCCCGGTATCCAGGAATGCCTCCATACGGTGAACTTGTAGTTATTTGTAATGACCGAGGGAATTACGCTAATAAGCAACCCGGGATGCCCTTTCAATGTCCAAGTGGGAGGATTTGTATGGGAAAATTAATAAACCCAGGGACCTTAGGCTATGGACGCCATGAAGTCCACCAGGAGGAACCCCCTAAGATCTATCTGCCAGAAACAATACACTAATAAAAATAAAGCAGGGACAAAAATCAGAAAGCATGGGGAAAGGGGGGCCCACAGGGCCACTCACAGTTGCCATAGGAATCCAGACGCTGAGTCCTCATGAATCGTGAGGTGAAGGGATAGAGCGGAACAGGAAGGGGGGCGGGGCCAGCGCGGATCGCGCCACTGACCTGCTCCACCCCCCTCCCTAACGCAACTTGTGAGGAGCGAGCTCCTCAGCAGTGTCCGAGGCAGAGGGGGCGGGCCGCGGCGACGCGCCGAAAGCCCGGCCCCGCCCCCAATGACAACGCGTGAGGGGAGAGCTCCCCTCCATTTCCAAAGCGCCGGAGAACCGGTGTCGCGGGGACCCGCGGCACCGGTGAAGGAAGAAAAGGAGGTAGCAGCCCGCAGCTGACATGCGGGACCGCCGACCGCTCGAGCCATGCTACAAGTGTACAAATGAAAGCGGGAGCGGGCCGCGGCCTCGCGCCGAAGGCCCGGCCCCGCCCCCAACTGAGAGTGTGTGAGGGGAGAGCTCCCCTCAACACTCTCTGAGGTAAAAATTGGCACTGCGGCGATAGTGCGTCCGCGGTGCCAATACAAAAATGTAAAAAACACACTACACTTTCCAAATCCATTGAGGGATAACTTCCAGACGCTCCCCATCAACACGCAGCACCTCAACAAGCTCCGTTGGCGGAGTACCCCGAATAGAAGCCTGCATAGTAGAAGGATAGAGAGACAGGATGTGCTGTATACCCCAGTGAGTGCAGCGCTCCTAACACGGTCCAAAACTACAATAAAAAACTAGCCTAACAGCAATGCTAAAAAAGGGGGGGGGGCCCAACCCAATTTAGTAAAGGTGGAAGGGGGCCAATTAGGCCATACCGTCGGTGGACAGGGCATCCCAAACCGGGGTCACCAACCCGGTGTTACCGCCTACCCTCTTATATAGGGTCTCACGGCGGAGCCTAGATCCTGAGCACCTGATGTGCTGAATTACCCTCGCCCGGACCAGCAGCCAAGACTGGGAGGCATGTCATATAACAAGGATTAAATAAGGAAAAAAGGGTCCGAACGGAAATAGAAAAATAACTGGCCGGGAGTTGTCCCGGCTACCTGCAATCCCCCTGTGCAAGGAGGAGACATCATCTTCTGACTTGCTCGCCGTCTGCAGAGATGGAAAACTGGGTGATGAGTGGGAGGTCCCAGGTATTTATGGATCAGGGAGGGGCTTTCTTTTTACTATCATCTCTGCAGAACGCCCTCTTCAGGTCGGTACTACCCACATGTTATGGATATCTTGAAGCGGGGTGTGTGACATACTTAGAATACATGTATAGCGCAAAATGGTGAAAAATGGCCTGGCAACAGAGGGTGGCACTGAAAGGGTTAAAGCAAGGCCCACCTACAGGTCATGTTTTGCGGATTGGCAGCTCTTTAGTTCTGTCTAAGCAATCAATTACCTCACCTTTTACGTGTTTGTGGAGATCGGAGAAACATGTCCTGTTGATAGGCCTTGGGGAACACTGCCGCTCTCTAATCTCTCTTTTCCTCTCTTCCTATCCAATGTTCTTTTTTTCGTTCTCCTTCTCTCTTTTTCTTTTTCTCCCATTCTTTCTTTCTTTATCTCTCTCTTTCTCTCCTCTGCTACTCCCTCTCTATTTTGGGGAACACGTCCCCTCTCCAATCTCTTTTTTTCCTCTCTCTCCTCTGTTACTTCCTCTCTCCAATCTCTCTTTTCCTCTCTTCATATCCAATGTTCTTTCTTTAGTTCTCTTTCTCTCTTGTTACTTTTTTTTTTTTCTCCCACTCTTTATCAGCCTCTTTCTTTTATATCTATCTCTCTCTTTCTCTCTTTTTTTCCTCTCTCTCCTCTGTTACTCCCTCTCTATTTTGGGGAACACGTCCCCTCTCCAATCTCTCTTTTCCTCTCTTCCTATCCAATGTTCGTTCTTTAGTTCTCCTTCTCTCTTTTTACTTTTTTTTCTCCCACTCTTTATCAGCCTCTTTCTTTTTCTTTCTTTCTTTATCTCTCTCTCTCTTTCTCTCTTTTTTTCCCTCTCTCTCCTGTTACTCCCTCTCTATTTTGGGGAACACTGCCTCTCTCCAATCTCTCTTTTCCTTTCTCCAATCTCTCTTTTCCTCTCTCCCTATCCAATGTTCTTTTGTTAGTTCTATTTCTCTCTTTTTACTTTCTTTTTCTCCCACTCTTTATCAGTTTCTTTCTTTCTCTGTCTTTTTTCCTCTCTCTCCTCTGTTACTTCCTCTCTCCAATCTCTCTTTTCCTCTCTTCATATCCAATGTTCTTTCTTTAGTTCTCTTTCTTTTTACTTTTTTTTTTCTCCCACTCTTTATCAGCCTCTTTCTTTCTTTATCTATCTCTTTCTCTCTTTTTTTTCCTCTCTCTCCTCTGTTACTCCCTCTCTATTTTGGGGAACACGTCCCCTCTCCAATCTCTCTTTTCCTCTCTTCCTATCCAATGTTCTTTCTTTAGTTCTCTTTCTCTCTTTTTACTTTTTTTCTCCCACTCTTTATCAGCCTCTTTCTTTTTCTTTCTTTCTTTATCTCTCTCTCTCTCGCTCTCTCTCTCTCTCTCTCTTTTGTCCTCTCTCTCCTGTTACTCCCTCTCTATTTTGGGGAACACTTCCTCTCTCCAATCTCTCTTTTCCTTTCTCCAATCTCTTTTCCTCTCTCTCTCTTCCTATCCAATGTTCTTTCTTTAGTTCTATTTCTCTCTTTTTACTTTTTTTTTCTCCCACTCTTTATCAGCTTCTTTCTTTCTTTCTCTTTTTTTCCTCTCTCTCCTCTGTTACTCCCTCTCTATTTTGGGGAACACTGCCTCTCTCCAATCTCTTTTCCTTTCTTCCTATCCAATGTTCTTTTAGTTCCTTCTGTCTCTTTTTGCTTTTCTCTCTCTCTCTCTCTCTCTCTCTCTTCTCTCTTTTCCTATCCAATGTTCTTTCTTTAGTTCTTTCTCTCTATTTTCTTTTTCTTCCACTCTTTATCTGCCTCTTTCTTTCTCTCTCTCTTTCCCTCTCTCTCTATATTTATTTGTGTGTGTCCAGGGCAGTGGTTCTCGTCCCTTTTTATGCCACGTACCCCCTAGCAGGGTGCTCAATTATAAATCGTACCAAAGTAAAGAGGTCCACATGCCTCTTAGCACTTTTTAAAGCAAGAATGGAGACTATTCAACTGTTATAATTGAATAATATAATAGACCAGTCAGACACCCCCTGTTGGTGTACGCCTGGGGTATATGTACCTCAGGTTGAGAAACCCTGCTCTAGGGGGCACCATCGTGAATTTTGCACATAGCGACACATACGGTAAGGTCGGCCCTTCCAGCATTTTTGTATGTTATAAATGATTGGAGCATTTTTTCATGATGGGGCTCCCTGAAGTTGAGGCGAGCTTTAGTGAATATCTGAGACATACGGTAATCACATGACGCGACCTATACAGCAGAAGAGATGAGATTTGTGCTTTGTGTTTTCTAGATACTCTCTATTTCTTTGGGGATAATAACTTCACAGAGTGGGCGTCGCTGTTCCAGCAATATGTCCCCCCGCCGTTCAAGCTGCCGGGCACAGTCGGGGCGTATAGCTTCGGAATAGCTGGTAGGTGGTGGTGGTGGTGGTGGTGGTGGTGGTGGAAAAAATTACAGTAGGGTCAGTTTTTGAAAATTCTAAGGTCTGTTTTTTTTTCATCTAAAAAATGTTTCCTGCCCCTGGAACAGAAGCATGCTGGTGCTTAGCTTAAAGCGGACCAAAACCCATCTAATATCCCCCTCACCCCACAGGCAGCACCTTCTGGATGGTTTCGCCACCCTGTTATTCTAAGTATGTCACACACCCCGCTTCAAGATATCCATAACCTGTGGGTATACTGACCTGAAGAGGGCGTTCTGCAAAGATGATAGGAAGAAAGAAAGCCCCTCCCGGTCCATAAATACCTGGGACCTCCCACTCATTACCCAGTCTTTCATCTCTGCAGTCGGCGAGCAAGTCAGAAGATGATGCCTCCTCCTTGCACAGGGGGACTTGAGGTAGCCGGGCCGCTTTTTATTCTATTTCCGCCCAGATGCCCCTTTCATTCTATACATGCCTCCCAGCCTTGGCTGAGGTCTGGGCGAGGGTAGAATGGCACATTAGGTTCCCAGGAGCCATGCTCCACCGTGAGACCCTGTATTAGAGGGTAGGCGGTGATCCGGGCTGGTGACCCCGGTTTGGGATGCCCTGTCCCTCGGCCATTCACCCCAGGTGGTGTTCCCCGTTCCCCTCTCCGGGTGCACTTCTCCTCGAGGGGGGGGGGGCTTTTATTTAGTGGGTAGTGTGGTGTTTTCACTGTATCTGCAGCCACCGTGGGCCGGCTTATTGTGGACACAGCTGAGGAGATCCCTCTCCTCAGCTTAGGCTGGTGGCGGCGGGGCCGGGCGCGGGCACGTCGCCGCGGCCCGCCTGTCGGTTGCTCCCTTCTCTGGTACCGGCGCCGCGGCCACTGACATCGCCGCGGCGCCGGTCCCCGGTCACGGCATTGCGCGAGGTGAGGAGCGCTTCTCACACGCTGAGGGGGGCGCGGGGACGGGCGCTGGAGCGCCACCGCGGCCCGTCCTCCCCGCCTGTCTTCTGCCGTATACCGGCGCCGCAGCCTCTGTCACCGCTGCGGCGCCGGTTCTTGCTTGGGCCTCGCTTGTGAGGGGATTTCTCCCCTCACGTCGGTCTACAGGGGGTGGGGCAGGGTTTTCGGCGGGATGCCGAGGCCCGGCCCCGTTAGGCAGGCGCCACTGCGGAGCCTGTCAATGACGTGGGAGGGGGCGGGGCCATACACAATCGCGCTCTTCCGCGCTGGCCACGCCCCCCTTCTTCTCTCTGAATCTGTGCTGCGGCTGCTGGCTCCTGTGAGGTGCGGTTGCCATCTTGATTGGAAGGAAGTCTCTGTGAGTGGCCCTGTGGGCCCCATTTCTTTTTATATTGCTGCTTTTCCTTTCTCACGTGCTTATAGCGTGTTCATATTGTGTCTTTCAGGTGGACCTTCATTAGGTTAGGGGGTTTCTCCCGGTCCTAGGGTATTTACACTATTTCAAATCCTCCCACTGGGGACATTAAAGGGGCATCCCGGGTTGCTTATACGCGTAATTCCCCTGGTCATAGCGACTGCACATAAGTTCACCATATGGAGGCATCCCCGGATACTGGGCTCGGGATCCCCTCGGGGCAATTCCGGAAGTGTATGTTGTGTGGGGTATCCATTACTGGGGACGATGTACTTCTGTGTATACCCTGTGCACAGCAAACTATTACGCGGCAGTCAGAACCCCAGGCGTCTGGGTCAGCACCGCCGGTCGTTTCCTCTCCCCCTCCCAGCTTGATACGCACCCCGTGTGACGTTGTCATGGGTGGGGAGCTGCAATCTGAGATGTGCGCCAGATTGGCCAACCTTGAAATATTACTCTCCAGCTCGGCCGCCCGTAAGGCCCCGGCTAAGAGAAAGCACTTGTCGCCGGCTCCGCCGGTGGATGACCTTGATGATTTTAATAATCTAGATTACTCTGATTATTCCCCGCTAGAGGAAGGGGAGGTTTATGAGGATTCTGATAATTCGGACGATCAGCAGTTTGTTGGCGCTGATGCTGAGCTTGGGGACTTGGGGAGATCCTCGGATACTCCTAACGCTCTGGCTCAGATGTTTGAGGTTTTGGCTATTTCTCCTCCTGAGGAGGCTCCGCAGCAGAAGGGGGAGTTTTTCGAGGAATCCAGGCCACGCTTGGAATTTCCTAATCAAAAACACTTTGAAAAAATTATTGCTAAAGAGTGGGACAGGCCGGCTCGGCTCCCTGGTATTCCTCAGGGGTGGGATAAGAAGTATCCCTTCCCTTCGGATACCGTTAAGCGTTGGGCATCCCCCCCCCCGAGGTGGATGCACCGGTTTTGGGGTTGTCCAACACTTCTGTGTTAAATAATCCCGATTGTTCCACCCTCAAAGACGGAGAGGATAAACGCATTGACCAGATGGCTTGTCACGGCTTTGCCAGTGTCGGGTCAGCCATGCGGCCTGTTTGTGCTTCGGCGCTGATGGTGGTGGCTGCCAGGTCCGTGGTCAGGGAACTGTTGACCGGGCTTCGTCCGGGTAGTGACGAGTTCCTTGGCCTTAAAAGGTGTGAGTTGTTTTTGTCTTTTGTATTAGCCGCCTTGGATGACACCTTGATGATGTGTGGTAGGACGTCGGCTCTGCTGGTGACTATTCGGCGGTCGGTTTGGTTGCGCCAGTGGGCGGCTGATTTTATGTCCAAAAAGTCGCTGACGGCTCTACCTTTTGTTGGATTACGGCTCTTTGGAGAGAAATTGGATTCTGTCACCAAGGGTGGTAGGTTACCTCAACGCAAGAAACAACGCCGTCCCTTTCGGGGGGCGCCTTCCTTTACCCCTTCCTTTCGTGGGGCCAGATCTGGCAGGGGATTTGCTTTCCCCTCCTCCAGAGGAGATTCCGGGAATAGGGGCAGAGGACGTGCCCGTCCAGGTTACAGTTGGGGCTCTAAGCCCAAGCCTGCGGTTAAGCCAGCTCAGCAATGAGGGGGCGCCCTCACCCATGCGGGTGGGGGGACGGCTGCAACACTTCTCCCAGGTCTGGGATCAGGAAGTCTCGGACAGATGGATCCGGGAAGTGGTGTCTTCCGGTTACAAGCTGGAGTTCGAGCTCCGGCCCCCTCCCAGATTTTTCAGGTCTCGGGTGCCTTCGGAACCTCTGGCTGCGCAGGAACTCCTGGTGGCAGTAGAGAATCTTCTGGACATGGCTGTCATTTGCCCAGTGCCCTCCTCAGACCAGGGCAGGGGTTTTTATTCCAATCTGTTCACGGTACCCAAGAAGGACGGATCGGTCCGACCCATCTTGGATCTGAAATTTCTCAACAGGTTCATCCGGCCGCGGAAATTCCGCATGGAAACACTGCGTTCGGCTATCCACTCTCTTCGTCAGGGAGACTTTCTGACGTCCATAGACATCAAGGACGCTTACCTGCACGTTCCGATTTTTCCAGCACACCAGAGGTTTCTCAGGTTTGTGGTGGAGGATCGGCATTTTCAGTTTGTGGCACTCCCTTTCGGTCTTACCTCGGCTCCTCGGGTGTTCACCAAAGTGCTGGCGGGGGTGATGGCTCTACTCAGGGTTCAGGGTATCCGCATTGTGCCCTATTTGGACGATCTTCTAATTATGGCTTCTTCCTTCAGCCAAGCGGAGTTGGACACCAGAACGGTGGTATCCACTCTGGAGAGATTCGGTTGGGTGATCAACTACCCCAAGTCATCTCTTTCCCCGTCCATGGTAGTGACCTTTCTGGGAATGTCTCTGGATACTTCGCAGGCCAGGGTGTTTCTGCCCCAGGCCAAGGTTCTTTTGATTCAGGAGTTGGTTCAGCTTCTCTTGTCGGCCCCTCGTCCGGCCATCCGGCTAGGGATGAGGCTGGTGGGGTTGATGGTGGCCTCATTCGAGGCAGTTCCCTTTGCGCAGTTTCACACAAGGACGCTCCAGCTTCATCTGTTGATGGTTTGGGACAAGTCTCCACTATCGTTGGATCAGTCCTTCCAGATGACCCCCCGTGTTCGTCGATCCCTGCAATGGTGGCTGGGGTCTGTCAATCTGTTGAAGGGCAGATCTTTTCTGGCGCCGTGTTGGGAGACAGTCACCACGGATGCCAGTCTGTCAGGTTGGGGGGGTGTTTGGAAGGATCTTCAGTTTCAGGGTCTGTGGGGCCCGCAGGAGGCTCACGAGCCCATCAATGTTCTGGAATTGAGAGCCATCAGGTTGGTTCTGTTTCGCTTGACTCATCAGTTGCAGGGCCTGCCAGTTCAGGTTCGGTCGGACAACCGGACGGCGGTTGCTTACATCAATCACCAGGGAGGGACTCGCAGCAGGAGTGCCCTCAGGGAAGTGTCTTTGATTCTGGACTGGGCGGAGAGCCACGTCCCGTGTATCTCAGCAGTCTACATTCCGGGAGTGGAGAACACGGAGGCGGACTCTCTGAGCAGGTCCTCCTCTCGTCACAATCGCAAGCTTCCGGTATTTGTGTCTCTCTCGCAGGATCCACTGGCTCTGGCGGTGGATGCCATGTCTCTGAACTGGAGGGATCTGGGGTTTCTTTACCTGTTCCCTCCGTTTCCAATGGTAGCCAGAGTGGTGCGCAAGCTGGCCATGGAGGGCGCGTCGGCGATTCTGGTGGCACCAAGGTGGCCAAGACAGGTTTGGTTCGCAGACCTGGTAAGACTGGCAGAGGATCAGTTCGTTCTGCCTCTGCTGCCGGACCTGCTCACCCAGGGTCTGCTACGCTATCCCAATTTACCATCGCTGGCTTTGACGGCGTGGCTGCTGAAACCTCCATCTTGAAGGAGGAAGGTCTTTCTGATGCGGTGATTCAGACTCTTATTAGCGCCAGGAAGCGGTCTTCCTCTACCGTTTACTATAGGGCCTGGAGGTCCTATATTGACTGGTGTGAAGGTAGGTCTTTCCTGTGTAGGGAGTTTTCCATTTCCAGGATTCTGGAGTTTCTTCAACATGGTCTGGATCTGGGGCTCCAGCTCAGTACCTTGAAGGGGCAGGTTTCTGCCCTGGCGGTGTTCTTTCAAAGATCCTTTGCACTTCATCCCTTGATCAAGACTTTTTTCCAAGGGGTTACGCATGTTCGGCCTCCTAGGAAGCCGTTGGTTCCAGTTTGGGATTTGAATCTGGTTCTTTCTGCTCTTCAGGGTCCTCCGTTTGAGCCCTTGAATGAGATTGCCTTGTCTTCACTTACTCAGAAGGTGGCCTTTTTGGTGGCTATCACTTCTGTTAGGCGTGTTTCTGAGTTGGCAGCTTTGTCCATTAAAGCTCCGTACTTTGAAAGGCATCGGGACAAGGTGGTCTTTCGTTTCAAGCCGGATTTTCTTCCTAAGGTGGTTTCTGCCTTTCATCTGAATCAGGACATTGTTCTGCCCTCTCTATGTCCTAATCCCAGCAACGACAAGGAAAGGGCTCTGCATGCCTTGGATGTAGTTCGTGTTGTTAAATACTATCTGGTGGTTACTTCTTCCTTTCGTAAGACTGATGCTTTTTTTGTGGTGCCCTTTGGGCCTAGGAAGGGTTTGGCACCTGCCAAGTCTTCTGTTAGTAAATGGATTCGTCAGGCCATTATTGGGGCCTATTCTGCTAAGGGGAGGAGTCCCCCTTTTCGTGTTACTGCTCATTCTACTCATGCGGTTGGAGCGTCCTGGGATTTTCAGCACCAGGCCTCGGTTGAGCAAGTTTGTAAGGCCGCTACTTGGTCCTCTGTTCACACTTTTTCCAAGTTTTACAAGGTTGATGTTCGGGCCTCAGCGGATGCTGTTTTTGGCCGCAAAGTTCTGCAAGCTGTTGTGGTTTAAGTTGTGCCTTGTTGCCTTGTTTTGGATCCCCGCCCTTTTATGGACACTGCTATTGGATGTCCCACATGTTATGGATATCTTGAAGCGGGGTGTGTGACATACTTAGAATAGTGCCATTTAAGAGAATGAATCTATGGATTAAAGTCTTACAACAGGCAAATTAAAAAACAAAGGTTACTCATCTTTTGCTGAGTGTAGCTGATTTTGTGAAATACTCACCTGTAAAATGGGTATTATAAGTATGTCACACACCCCGCTTCACCCGCCCTTCTCGTATTCTGGATCCTTTATATTGTGAACTTTGCGTTGCTTTGGTTTATATTTGCCTCTTCCTGGTCCCTTACCTTACTGCTTTCTTTATACTGGGTAATGAGTGGGAGGTCCCAGGTATTAATGGACCGGGAGGGGCTTTCTTTTTCCTATCATCTCTGCAGAACGCCCTCTTCAGGTCGGTATTACCCACATGTTATGGATATCTTGAAGCGGGGTGTGTGACATATTTATAATACCCATTTTACAGGTGAGTATTTCACAAAATGGTGTTTTTTCTCCTTTCCCAGCAACAGATCCAGGAATTATAGTGGACCAAAACCTGGGATGCCCCACAGTGTGAACCCCCATGGGCTGACACTTGGGGGTTCCCAAAACAATGTGAAACTGACACTTGGGGGTACCGGTACAATAGCACAAACACTTGGGGTTCCTGGTACAATGGCACACTGACACTTGGGGGTTCCGGGTACAATGGCACACTGACACTTGGGGGTTCCGGGTACAATAGCACACTGACACTCGGGGGTTCCTGGTACAATGGCACACTGACACTTGGGGGTTCCCGGTACAATGGCACACTGACACTTGGGGGTTCCGGGTACAATAGCACACTGACACTCGGGGGTTCCTGGTACAATGGCGCACTGACACTCGGGGGTTCCTGGTACAGTGGCGCACTGACACTCAGGGGTTCCTGGTACAGTGGTGCACTGACACTCGGGGGTTCCTGGTACAATGGCGCACTGACACTCGGGGGTTCCTGGTACACTGGCGCACTGACACTCGGGGGTTCCTGGTACAGTGGCGCACTGACACTCGGGGGTTCCTGGTACAATGGCGCACTGACACTCGGGGGTTCCTGGTACAGTGGCGCACTGACACTCAGGGGTTCCTGGTACAGTGGCGCACTGACACTCGGGGGTTCCTGGTACAGTGGCGCACTGACACTCGGGGGTTCCTGGTACAATGGCGCACTGACACTCGGGGGTTCCTGGTACAGTGGCGCACTTACACTCGGAGGTTCCTGGTACAATGGCGCACTGACACTCGGGGGTTCCTGGTACAATGGCGCACTGACACTCGGGGGTTCCTGGTACAGTGGCGCACTGACACTCGGGGGTTCCTGGTACAGTGGCGCATTGACACTCGGGGGTTCCCCGCACAGTGGCGCATTGACACTCGGGGGTTCCCCGCACAGTGGCGCATTGACACTCGGGGGTTCCCCGCACAGTGGCGCATTGACACTCGGGGGTTCCCCGCACAGTGGCGCATTGACACTCGAGGGTTCCCCGCACAGTGGCGCATTGACACTCGGGGGTTCCCCGCACAGTGGCGCATTGACACTCGGGGGTTCCCCGCACAGTGGCGCACTGACACCCGGGGGTTCCTGATACAATGGGGCACGGACACTTGGAGGTTCCCCGTACAGTGGCGCCCTGACCATTGGAGGTTCCCCGTACAGTGGCGCCCTGACCATTGGAGGTTCCCCGTACAGTGGCGCCCTGACACTTGGAGGTTCCCCGTACAATGGCGCACTGACACTTGGAGGTTCCCCGTACAGTGGCGATTTCTCCCTTCCCAGTATACAGTGGCGCACTGACACTTGGGGGTTCCCAGGAAAATGGCAATTTGTCACTTCCCAGTATATTGTGGCGCACTGACACTTGGGGGTTCCCAGAATAATGGCAATTTGTCACTTCCCAGTATATTGTGGCGCACTGACACGTGGGGGTTCCCAGAACAATGGCAATTTGTCACTTCCCAGTTTACAGTGGTGCACTGACACTTGGGGGTTCCCAGTACAATGGCAATTTGTCACTTCCCAGTATATTGTGGCGCACTGACACTTGGGGGTTCCCAGTACAATGGCAATTTGTCACTTCCCAGTATATTGTGGCGCACTGACACTTGGGGGTTCCCAGAATAATGGCAATTTGTCACTTCCCAGTATATTGTGGCGCACTGATACTTGGGGGTTCCCAGAACAATGGCAATTTGTCACTTCCCAGTATATTGTGGCGCACTGACACTTGGGGGTTCCCAGAACAATGGCAATTTGTCACTTCCCAGTATATTGTGGCGCACTGACACTTGGGGGTTCCCGGTACAATGGCGCACTGACACTTGGGGGTTCCCGGTACAATGGCGCACTGACACTCGGGGGTTCCCGGTACAATGGCGCACTGACACTTGGGGGTTCCCGGTACAATGGCGCACTGACACTTGGGGGTTCCCGGTACAATGGCGCACTGACACTTGGGGGTTCCCGGTACAATGGCGCACTGACACTTGGGGGTTCCCGGTACAATGGCGCACTGACACTTGGGGGTTCCCAGAATAATGGCAATTTGTCATTTCCCTGTATATTGTGGCGCACTGACACTTGGGGGTTCCCAGAATAATAGCAATTTGTCACTTCCCAGTATATTGTGGCACACTGACACTTGGGGGTTGCCAATGGCACACTGACACTTGGGGGTTGCCAATGGCACGCTGACACTTGGGGGTTGCCAATGGCACACTGACACTTGGGGGCTCCCGGTACAATGGCACACTGACACTTGGGGGTTGCCAATGGCACACTGACACTTGGGGGTTGCCAATGGCACGCTGACACTTGGGGGTTGCCAATGGCACGCTGACACTTGGGGGCTCCCGGTACAATGGCACGCTGACACTTGGGGGTTGCCAATGGCACGCTGACACTTGGGGGTTGCCAATGGCACACTGACACTTGGGGGTTGCCAATGGCACACTGACACTTGGGGGTTGCCAATGGCACACTGACACTTGGGGGTTGCCAATGGCACACTGACACTTGGGGGTTGCCAATGGCACACTGACACTTGGGGGTTGCCAATGGCACACTGACACTTGGGGGTTGCCAATGGCACACTGACACTTGGGGGTTGCCAATGGCACACTGACACTTGGGGGTTGCCAATGGCACACTGACACTTGGGGGTTGCCAATGGCACACTGACACTTGGGGGTTGCCAATGGCACACTGACACTTGGGGGTTGCCAATGGCACACTGACACTTGGGGGTTGCCAATGGCACACTGACACTTGGGGGTTGCCAATGGCACACTGACACTTGGGGGTTGCCAATGGCACACTGACACTTGGGGGTTGCCAATGGCACACTGACACTTGGGGGTTGCCAATGGCACACTGACACTTGGGGGTTGCCAATGGCACACTGACACTTGGGGGTTGCCAATGGCACACTGACACTTGGGGGTTGCCAATGGCACACTGACACTTGGGGGTTGCCAATGGCACACTGACACTTGGGGGTTGCCAATGGCACACTGACACTTGGGGGTTGCCAATGGCACACTGACACTTGGGGGTTGCCAATGGCACACTGACACTTGGGGGTTGCCAATGGCACACTGACACTTGGGGGTTGCCAATGGCACACTGACACTTGGGGGTTGCCAATGGCACACTGACACTTGGGGGTTGCCAATGGCACACTGACACTTGGGGGTTGCCAATGGCACACTGACACTTGGGGGTTGCCAATGGCACACTGACACTTGGGGGTTGCCAATGGCACACTGACACTTGGGGGTTGCCAATGGCACACTGACACTTGGGGGTTGCCAATGGCACACTGACACTTGGGGGTTGCCAATGGCACACTGACACTTGGGGGTTGCCAATGGCACACTGACACTTGGGGGTTGCCAATGGCACACTGACACTTGGGGGTTGCCAATGGCACACTGACACTTGGGGGTTGCCAATGGCACACTGACACTTGGGGGTTGCCAATGGCACACTGACACTTGGGGGTTGCCAATGGCACACTGACACTTGGGGGTTGCCAATGGCACACTGACACTTGGGGGTTGCCAATGGCACACTGACACTTGGGGGTTGCCAATGGCACACTGACACTTGGGGGTTGCCAATGGCACACTGACACTTGGGGGTTGCCAATGGCACACAGAACAATGGAGATTTGTCACTTCCCAGTATACAATGGAGTACTGACACTTGGGGGGGGGGGGGGGTCCCAGCACAATGGTGGACTGGGGGGGGATCTGGAACAATAGGCACTGACCCCTGGATGTCCCATGACAATTTTTCAGATCACACCTGTTTTCCACTGATAGCAGCAGAGATCTATAGCAATGCTCCCCACACCCCGCCTCCCAGGTTGTACACTTGAGGTCACACATGTGGCTGGATAGATCTCCTATCGGAGCCAGCTCTCCCTTGGTTTTCACCCTGCTTGATTCTGGTCTCCTCCTCTTTCCAGGTCCAGGAACAGGCGTGCCCTTCCACTGGCACGGGCCGGGCTACTCAGAGGTGATCTATGGCCGTAAGGTAAGGTCACATGTAGAGATCACTGCTGCAGTGTAAGGAAATGACATTCATGATATATAAGGGCGCACCACCTATTTACCTCATACATGTGCTCACTCCTTAAAAATTAGCAAAAGACCGTCACAGAGTGGACGTGGCAATGAACCTTCCTCAAATGAGGGGAACCAAAACAGAGCGTGTACATTAATTGTCAAAACAAAAGACCAGTCCTCATTGAGGCCTACTGGAGATCTCGTACTGAGCTGGAAGATCCAACACAGTTCTTTCTGCAGAAGTAGTTTTTTGAGATCTCCCCCAGGTCTTGTGCCTTGTGTCATGTGTTTTGTGTATGTTAATATTTTTGTGAGTGTACATTAATTGTCAAATAACATTTTGTGAATCTTGAATTGACATTCATGGACATTAGAGGATGGTCACTGGTCTGGCCAGTTTCCTAGAGAAAATGTTTTAGTGGCTCATTTATATTTCAGGGTTTAAAAGGTCATTTCAGTCTAAGTAACTCTTGTGGTTCATGAGAGCCGCCATGATGGGTTTACCTGCAGCTGCCGCCCCATTGTTTTCTATTGAGCTATTTGAGACAAAGCCCCCCCCCCCTCCATGGGACAGCAGCCAATGTAATCTCATCATGGCTGCTTCCATTAACCACAAGAGCTATTAAAACTGTACTGTCCCTTTAACTAAGCTAGAATAGAATTTATGGAGCTGCCCTTTAATTTCTATTTTATTTCTTATAAACCAGCGCTGGCTTCTTTACCCTCCAGACAAGACCCCTGAATTCCACCCCAACAGCACCACACTGTCCTGGATGATGGGCGTGTACCCCCGTCTCCCAGCTGAGGAGCGGCCCATCGAGTGCACCATCCGGCCTGGAGAGGTGGGTGTGGGCATAAAGCATGCGGCAAAGGGCGGGGGGGTACATATTTACTGGGGGGCTCACAGCTGGTGTATGGGGGACAATCTAGAAGCCATCCCTAGAATCGGCAAGCCACGGTGGTGGTACCTAACAGTCCCGTCCTTCCACATTCTGCATTAGTTTTGTTCTTACAGAGGATGACGTTATGGGACTTTCCCAAATGGCTGCAGATCAAAATGACCATTGTGGCTCGGGCTTCCCTGCCAACCAGCGGCTGGTCCAGTGTATAAAGTCCACATCCAATCCATTCACTGTAATGCATGTCCTCTGCATGTAAATGAATAGAGTGGGCGTGATTTTACACCACTATTCTAAGTATGTCACACACCCCGCTTCAGATATTAAATCATTAGTCATGGGTTATTCCACCAGCAGGTGGCGACATTGCAGAGAAGTCATGAAAAACGAGCCCCTCCTGGTCTATACATACCTGGTACCTCCCACTCATTCCCCAGTGTTCTTCTCTGCAAGATGGCGACAAGACAGAAGAATGAAGTCTCCTGGGGTCAGACCCCGCCCCCCCCCATGGTCTATTTCTGCCCGGCCTTTTGTGTTATCAGCCCCTTGTTGAATGTGTAGCCTCCCAGTTTAGGCTGTCGGCCGGGCAAAGTGTAGACGGCACTTAAGGTGCCTAGGAGATTAGCTCCTCCGCTCGACCCCATATTGTGGGGCAATGCGGTTATCCTGCCTGGTGATCCGGATGTGGGATGCCCCGGCCCTATTGTCCCTATCAGCTTCCTCCTTCCAGTTTGGTCCCTTCTCCCTGCGCTTTTTGAGAGTTGGGGGGGGGGGGGGGGGTCTTTGTGTGTGCCAGGTGTTCTGTGTTTTACTTGGTGGCGGGGCCAGGCGGCCTGGGGGTTGTGTGCCGCCGGGCCGTGCGTTTTGTGTGTGTGTGGGGGGGCTCTGCTGGGGCCCCCCGGACTGTGTTCCCGTGCAGGGGTCGGGCGGCGCGTGGGTCGCCGGCCCGCCGCTTTGCGGGTGTGTTTTTACTGCGGGCGCCATGTCCGTGGCGCCCGCTACTTTGCTCCAGTCGGGGTCTTTAGTTAGGCGCCCGCGGCCGTGGTATCTCCGGCGTACTGCTGGTGACGGTGGTGCGGGCGGGGCCGGGCTGCGCCTGGCTATCGGTGCGGGCGCCCACCTTCGCCTTGCTCCTTGGTGGCGGTGGGGGGGCGGGGCCGCGGCCCACGCTTCCTCCGGATTGGTGGCGGGGCCTCAGCGCTTCCCGCGCGTGCTGGGCCCGCCCTTCCTTTCCCTCCGCTGCTTCCTCGCTTATTAAGGTAGGCTGGGGCGGTTGTCTGTTATTAAGGTGGATCTTCTGGCTGGGGGCATTTTTTATTGCTATTGTTGATAGCAAGCTATTTTCTGTGTGCTGGGTGTCCTATTGGGGCTTCCCTGGTTTTCACAAGTAACCATAGTGTATGGATTATGCATATATGTATATATATATATATATATATATATATATGTTTATGTATATGGATGTGTATGTTTATATATATTTGGATTGGTCCTGAGTGGCACAGGACCAGTTTATGATGTCGCCCTCCATGCCACAGCATTCATGTTATTGTGCTTGTCTATGTGCGTGGTGTGACTGTGGTCTCCTTTTTCAGATTCTGGGATCCCACGCTGCAGGGTTCTCCCGGTCTTAGTTACCTGGCTAGTGGGGTTTTTTGTCCTTACCTTCCCTTTATTGGCATTTTTGCAAATTTCCCCATTTCAGGGCCATAATTAAATAAAGGGGCATCCCGGGTCGCATATTGCGTAAATCCCTGGTTATTGCGTTTACCATAAATTCACCATATGGAGGCTACCAAAGTTTCCGGAAACGGTCCTTCGGGGGCAGTACAGGTTGTGCGGGGGGTGTGGGACTCCGCTCCCAGGGGATGACGTCATTATATGTATTCCATGTGCACAGCAGAACATTGAGTGCCAGTCCGGCACCCCGGTGCCCGGTCCTTCCTCGGCCGCGCCATCTCCCTCCCCTCCTCGCCTGTTCCGGACCCCGTGTGACGTTGTCATTGGGGGTGATTCGCAATCTGAGGTTTGCGCCCGATTGGCCAGCCTCGAGAAAATGTTTTCCGCTGTGGTCGCTCAGAAGGCTCCGGCTAAGCGGAAACACTTGTCCCCGCCTCCGTCGGACTCAGATGATGAGGTTGTTGAGGCTCTGGTTTGGTCAGATCGTCCCCTTGAAGAGGGTGAGCTTATTGAGGATTTAGATGATCCTAAGGTTCAGCAGCTGCTGGGTGCTGAGGATGACCAGGCCACGGGGTCGGTCCCCGACACGTCTTCCATTCTGGCCCAAATGTTTGAGGTTTTGGACCCTCCTGATGTTGCTCCTCGGCCAAAGGGTCAGCTTTTTGGGGTGTCCAAGCCGCGCTTGGAGTTTCCCAGTCAACAGCATTTCGTGGATGTTGTCCTTAAGGAATGGGAGCAACCTACGCGTCTCGTTGGGGTGCCGCCTAGCTGGGTTAGAAAGTATCCCTTTCCGGCGGACTTGGTGGAGCGTTGGTCTGTCCCTTCCAGGGCTGATGCTCCGGTTTTGGGACTATCTAATATGGCGGTTGTACATTCTCCTGACACGACTGCTCTTAAGGACGGCGAGGTTCGCTGGATTGATCAGCTGGCCCGTCATGGTTTTGCCTGTGCGGGTTCGGTCTTGAGGCCTGTTTGTGCTTCGGCACTTTTATTGTTGGCGGTTAGGTCTATTGTCAGGGATTTATGTGTGGATCTTGATCCTGCTTGTGATGAGTTTTCTTGCCCTTAAGTGTTGTGAATCCTTCGTTTCATTTATCCTTGCCGCTCAGGATGATGCCATGTTGATGAGCTATCCGCCGCTCAGTGTGGCAGTGGACTGCTGATTTTAATTCTAAGAGATCGCTCACGGCTCTTCCCTTTCTGGGTTTTGAGACTTTTCGGTGAGAAGCTTGATTCTGTTGCCGAGGGAGGTAAGTTGCCTCAGCGCAAGAAATGTCGTCGCTCCTTTCGGGGGGCGGCCCCCTTCAATCCTTCCTTTCGGGGAGCCAGAGCCGGCAGGGGTGCGGGCTTCTTGACTTCCAGGGGTGCCAGCTTGAACGGGGTAAAGGCCGTGGCCGTCCTGTTCACGTCTGGGGCGCCAAGCCCAAGTCAGCTGCCAAGCCCGCTCAGCAATGAGGGGGCGCCCTCACCCTTACGGGTGGGGGGACGGTTGCGACTCTTCTCCCGGGTATGGGACCAGGAGGTCTCGGACAGGTGGATCCGGGAGGTGGTGTCGGCCGGTTACAAGCTGGAGTTCGAGTCCCGCCCTCCTCTATGGTTGCTCATGTCTCGTGTCCCTTCAGATCCTTTGGCCGCGCAGGGGCTCCTGGCGGCGGTAAGGAATCTTCTGGAAATGGCAGTCATCTGCCCGGTCCCTCCTTCGGAGGTGGGGCGCGGGTATTGTTCCAATCTCTTCACACAATAAGGATGGGTAGTTTCCGTCCCATCCTGGATTTGAAGTTTCTCAAGCTGTTTGTTCGTCCCAGGAGGTTTCGCATTGAAACTCTGCGATCAATTCGCTTCGGCAGGGGGACTTTGACGTCCATAGACATCATGGATGCATACCTTCACATTCCGATCTTTCCAGCTCACCAGAGGTTTCTTCGCTTTGTGGTGGAGGATCGGCATTTTCAGTTTGTGGCTCTTCCATTCGGCCTCACCTCGGCTCCGAGAGTGTTCACCAAGGTGTTGGCGGGCGTGTTGGCCCTGCTCAGAGCTCAGGGGATGCGCATTGTGCCTTATCTGGACGATCTTCTCATCATGGTTCCTTCCTTCAGTCAAGAGGATGGGGACACCAGCACGGTGGTGTCCACTCTGGAGAGGTTTGGCTGGGTGATCAATTACCCCAAGTCCTCTCTGGTTTCCGGCCAGGGTGGGGACCTTTCTGGGGATGTCCTTGTACTCTTGCCGGCACAGATTCTTTCTCCCTTAGGCCAAGGTTCTTTTGGTTCAGGAATTGGCCCAGCTTTTTCTTTCCAATCCTCGCCCGTCCATCCGTCTAGGGATAAGACTGGTGGGGCTGATGGTAGCTTTTTTCGGGGCAGTTTCCCTTCGCGCAGTTTCACACGCGGACGCTTCAGCTTCATCTGTTGGCGTCTTGGGACCGGCGACCGCGGCCGTTGGATCGGTGCTTCCGGATGTCCCCCCGGGTTCGGCAGTCTCTACTGTGGTGGTTGGTCTCGGACAATTTCTTGAAGGGCAGGTCAATTCTGACCCTGCTTTGGGAAACTGTCACCATGGACGCCAGTTTGTCAGGATGGGGAGTTTTCTGGAAGGATCTTCGGTTCTGGGGGTGGTGGGGTTCTCAGGAAGCCCACTTGCCCATCAATGTTTTGGAGTTGAGAGCCATCTTGTTGGTTCTGTCCCACTTGACACAGCATTTACAGGGCTTGCCGGTTCAGGTTCAATCGGACAATCGGACGGTGGTTGCTTACATCAATCACCAAGGAGGGACTCGCAGTCTGGGTGCCCTCAGAGGGGTGTCTCTGATCCTAGTTTGGGCAGAGACTCATGTCCCTTGCATCTCGGCAGTGTACATTCCAGGAGTGGAGAACACGGAGGCGGACTTTCTGAGCAGGTGCTCTTCCCGCCGGGGGGAATGGTCTCTCCACCCCCCAGGTGTTTCGGTCGTTTTGTCTCCGGTGGGGGACGCCGGAGGTGGACCTGTTTGCCTTTCGTCACATTCACAAGCTTCCGACATTCGTGTCGCTTTCCCAGGATCCTCTGGCTCTGGCGGCGGATGCCATGGCCCTGAGCTGGGGGACCTGGGGTTTCTTTATCTGTTTTCTCCGATCCCCATGCTAGGCAGGGTGCTGCGAGAGTTGGTTCTGGAAGGGGTTCCCGCCATTCTTGTGGCTTCAAGGTGGCCAAGGCGGGTGTGGTTCGCAGACATCGTTCGTCTGGCAGTGGATCAGTTCGATCTGCCTCTTTGGCCGGATCTCCTCACTCAGGGTCAACTGTGCTACCCCAGTCTACCAACGCTGGCTTTGACGGCTTGGCTGCTGAAACCTCCATCTTAAAGGAGGAGGGTCTTTCGGATTCGGCTTTTCGGACTTTTATTAGTGCCAGGAAGAGATCTTCTTCTTCCATCTATTATAGGGTTTGGAGATCTTATATTGATTGGTGTGAGGCTAGATCTTTGCCCTGTCGGGTCTTTTCTGTTTCTAGGATTTTGGAATTTCTTTAATCTGGGCTGGACTCTGGTCCTCAGCTGAGTACTTTGAAGGGGCAGGTTTTTGCCTTGTCTATCTTTTTAGGTCATTTGCACTCCATCCTTTGGTCAGGACTTTTTTCCAGGGGGTTCGCATCTGCGGCCTCCTAGGAAGCCTTTGCTCCCTGTTTGGGATTTGAATTTGGTTCTCTCTGCTCTTCAGGCTTCTTCTTGAGCCTTTGCAGGTTATTGGTCTTCCTACTCTGACTCAGAAGGTTGCCTTGTTGGTGGCCATCACTTCTGTTCTGCGTGTCTCGGAGTTGGCAGCCTTGTCGGTTCAGGCTCTTCACTTTGAGAGACGTCAGGTCAGGGTGGTTTTCCGATTCAAACCGGACTTTCTTTCTAAGGTGGTCTCTGCTTTTCGTCTTAACCAGGACATTGTTCTTCCTTCCTTGTGTCCTAAGCCTAGGGATGACAAGGAGAGGGTTTGCACTGTTTGGATGTGGTACGCTGGGTGAAGTACTGTTTGTTTACTACTTCTCTTTTTCGTAAGACTGTTGTCTTTTTCGTGGTGCCCTGTTGGGCCTAGTAAGGGTTTGGCTTCCGCTAAGTCTTCCATTAGCAAATGGATTAGTCAGGCTGTTGTTGGGGCCTATTCTACCAAGGGGAAGGTTTCCCCTTTTTCGTATCACTGCTCATTCTACTCGTGCTGTTGGAGTGTCCTGGGTTTTTCAGCACCAGGCCTATGTTGACCAAGTTTGTTAGGCTGCTACTTGGTCTTCTGTTCTCACTTTTTCCAAGTTTTACAAGGTGATGTGCGGGCTTCAACGGTTGCTGGTTTTGGCCGCGGGGTTCTGCAGGCTGCAGTGGTTTGAGTTTTGCCTTTTGGCTTTGTTGGATACCCGCCCTTTTTGGACACTGCTGTTGGATGTCCCATGACTAATGATTTAATATCTGAAGCGGGGTGTGTGACATACTTAGAATAATACCATTTTGTGAATACTCACCTGTAAAATGGGTATTATAAGTATGTCACACACCCCGCTTCACCCGCCCTTTTTGGTATCCTGGGTTCTTTATAGGGTGAAGTTTCGTTTACAGTTTGAGGGTTTCCAATGGGTTTTTTTCCTGGTACCTTGTCTTTACTGCTGTTTGAATACTGGGGAATGAGTGGGAGGTACCAGGTATGTATAGACCAGGAGGGGCTAGTTTTTCATGACTTCTCTGCAACGTCGCCACCTGCTGGTGGAATAACCCATGACTAATGATTTAATATCTGAAGCGGGGTGTGTGACATACTTATAATACCCATTTTACAGGTGAGTATTCACAAAATGGTATTTTTTCAATCATACATCTGTTATCTGCCAAATACATTGCTGTGTTACATACCTCTCCCAGAACAGCTGAATAACCCCTCATAGCTCCTGCCGTGCTCATGCAATCAACGCCCCGCCTTCATGCTGTTGATGATAAATAGAGAGTGTAGATTGAAGCTATTATTTATTGCTGCTAGATTTAAGTCTTTCTTTCTGAATTGAAAAAGCTAGGGGAAGGGTCTCATAATACAGCCAGTTGCCTTGATTTGTTATTACAGAGACATTTTGTTGATCCCCATTTAAATCGGTCACACAGCGACCGGGTGCGGGACAGTGCTGTGACAGACTTGGAGGGGCATCCAGATTGCAGAAATGGCCCCCCCCCATCTATGTGCCATTACCATGCCCCATCAGGTGGGCAGAAATGGGGTCCCTACACATGTTGAATTACAGGGCACCATCAGGTGAGAAGAAATAGGGTCCAATCCATGTGCCATTAAGGGGGCCCTATCGGGTGTGGGCAATTGAGACCCCTATCCTTGTGCCATTACCATGCCCCATCAGGTGGGCAGAAATGGGGTCCCTACACATGTTGAATTACAGGGCACCATCAGGTGAGAATAAATAGGGTCCAATCCATGTGCCATTAAGGGGGCCCTATCGGGTGTGGGCAATTGAGACCCCTATCCATGTGCCATTACCATGCCCCATCAGGTGGGCAGAAATGGGGTCCCTACCCATGTTCCATTACAGGGCCCTATCAGGTGAGAAGAAATGGGGGCCCCATCCATGTGCCATTCTAGGGCCCTATCATGTGTGCAGAAATTGCCCTCCCATCCTTGTTCCGTTATGGGGGCCCTGTAAGGTGTGCAGAAATCAGCCCCTCATAGTGTGCGCAGAAATGGGGGACCCCCCATCAGGTGCGCAAAACTGGGTCTCCTCCATCCTTGTTCTATAATGGGGCTCCCTCAGGTGTGGGCAATTGAGACCCCTATCCATGTGCCATTACCATGTCCCATCAGGTGGGCAGAAATGGGGTCCCTACCCATGTTCCATTACAGAGCACCATCAGGTGAGAAGAAATGGGGTCCCATCCATGTGCCATTCCAGGGCCCTATCATGTGTGCAGAAATCGCCCTCCCATCCTTGTTCCATTATGGGGGCTGTGTAAGGTGTGCAGAAATGGGGGCCCCATAGGGTGCGCAAAACTGGGTCCCCCATGCATGTGCCAATAAGGGGCCCCTATCAGGTATGCAAAACTGCCTGGGCTCCCACATCCTTGTTTTATAACGCGGCCCCCATCAGGTGTGCAAAACTGGGCCCCCCAATCTTGTTCCATAACGGGACTCCCGCCCTTATCCAGTAATTGGCAAGCTTTAAACAGGTTAGCAGTCCAGGCCTTGCCCCCCCCCCCCCCCCCGCCCGTTTTTATTAGAAAACGGGTATGGGACCACTTTAAGGTAAATGTCTCTGTCCTTTGTTTTCTAGGTGCTGTATTTTCCAGACCGCTGGTGGCACGCTACCTTGAACCTGGACACCAGCGTCTTCATCTCCACCTTCCTCGGGTAAAGGAGCCTTCTTGGTTACATATTGCACAACAACCAAAGCCTCAGGGAATACTTCCACAGATCACCCACTGGCCACTGGGAACAATTGCTGACAGACCTACTGACTATGACTGGCAACACTTACTATCCATGACCTCGTGACCATGCCAGGAAACACTTGGGGACCATAAGCTACTGCCCTTGACGGGGAACACTTACTGACCATGACAGGAAAAACTTGGGGACCATAACATACTGACCGTCCCAGGGAATGCTTACTGACCATGACCTCGTGACCATGGCAGGAAACACTTGGGGACCATAACCTACTGACCGTCCCAGGGAACACTTACTGACCATGACCTCGTGACCATGCCAGGAAACACTTGGGGACCATAACCTACTGACCGTCCGAGGGAATGCTTACTGACCATGGCAGGAAACGCTTTGGGATAACAGCCTACTGAATGTGGCAGAGAACACTTACTGACCATGACCTAGCCACCATGCCAAGAAACACTTGGGGACCATAACCTACTGACCGTTCCAGGGAACACTTACTGACCATGACCTCATGATCATGCCAGGAAACACTTGGGGACCATAACCTACTGACCGTTCCAGGGAACACTTACTGACCATGACCTCATGACCATGCCAAGAAACACTTGGGGACCATAACCTACTGACCGTTCCAGGGAACACTTACTGACCATGACCTAGCGACCATGCCAAGAAACACTTGGGGACCGTAACCTACTGCCTGTCCCATGGAACACTTACTGACCATGACCTAGCGCCCATGCCAAGAAACACTTGGGGACCGTAACCTACTGTCCGTCCCAGGGAACACTTACTGACCATGACCTCGTGACCATGCCAGGAAACACTTGGGGACCATAACCTACTGCCCGTCCCCAAGGAACACTTACTGACCATGACCTAGCAACCATGCCAAGAAACACTTGGGGACCATAACCTACTGCCCGTCCCAGGGAACACTTCTATGACCTAGTGACCATTCCAGGAAACCCTTAGGGACAACAACCTACTGATGCCCACAGGGAGCACTTACTGACCATGACCTTCTGATGCCCCCAGAGGTCACATATTGACCATGACCTACGCCCATGCCAAGAAACACTTGGGGACCGTAACCTACTGCCCGTCCCAGGGAACACTTACTGACCATGACCTCGTGACCATGCCAGGAAACACTTGGGGACCATAACCTACTGCCCGTCCCCAAGGAACACTTACTGACCCTGACCTAGCAACCATGCCAAGAAACACTTGGGGACCATAACCTACTGCCCGTCCCAGGGAACACTTACTGACTATGACCTAGTGACCATTCCAGGAAACCCTTAGTGACAACAACCTACTGATGCCCACAGGGAGCACTTACTGACCATGACCTTCTGATGCCCCCAGAGGTCACATATTGACCATGACCTACACACAGCCCTGGTGGCTGGAGGAGTCAGGATCTACCTCTGTGAAGCTCAAACTGCACTCTGAAGGTCAGACACTATCCCCGCTGTTGAAGCCTCAAATCTTTTTATGGACATTTCAGCCTTATTTCTTTTTATTTTGAACACAACCTTCCAGTGCAATTTAAGGATTTTAAAACCTGTATTGTAAATGGAGAGCGACACATTTCAATCATTTTATTTTGTTTTACATTTTAATAAAAGAAATTTGCAAACAAAGCAACGTTTTCAGATTTCTCACTGTAATTACCAGGAAACAGACATAATAGGGCGGTTTGGAGCTCACCTGAAGCCACTGTAGATACTGTAGCACAGACATGCTCAACCTGTGGCCCTCTTAGCTATCTGATGTGGCCCCAGACAGGCTGTGGGGATAGTGGCAGGGGTACATAGAACCGGGGTGGTAAGCGAGGTAAATGGAGGCTCATTAAACCGGAACACAACTCATCCCAAATACAGATGCCCCCCTGTGCGTTAACAGCGCAGAACGGGAGAAATGTTACCTTTCTCCTCGGCCGGAAACTTGTCCGGCAGCCACTGGGGCACCCCGGATTGGTATGCTTTTAGCATAGGGGATCATGTTAAAAAAAAAATACGAGAATTCAGCTGTCAGGCCGGAGAGTTCTCCAACATGAACTCTCCGCCAGGGGAGCAGAGGGTTCGGCCAGAGCAAAGACACAGACAAGGAAATGCTGTAAACGGGGGGGGGGGTTATTATAGGTCAAGGGAAGCAAACAAACAAAATCTTCTTCACTATTGGGTTATCCGCCACAAGGTGGCGCAGTTGACTGCAAGAAGACTTGTGGCTCCTCCCGGCCCATATAAGGGCAGAAAAATACCATTTTGTGAATACTCACCTGTAAAATGGGTATTATAAGTATGTCACACACCCCGCTTCAAGATATTAATTACATGTGGGGATACTGACCTGTAGATGGCGATCTTGCAGAGATGATATCAAAAAAATGTAAGACCCTCCCAGCCCATAAATACCTGGGACCTCCCACTCATTACCCAGTATAAAGATAGCAGTAAGATCAAGGGACCAGGAAAGCCAAATACAACTAACAAAAGTTCACCATATAAAGGATCCAGAATACCAAAGGGCGGGGTGTGTGACATACTTATAATACCCATTTTACAGGTGAGTATTCACAAAATGGTATTATTCTAAGTATGTCACACACCCCACTTCAAGACATTCATTACATGTGGGACATCCAATAGCAGTGTCCATAAAGGGCGGGGATCCAAAAAACAAGGCACAAACTTAAACCACAGCAGCTTGCATCCGCTGAGGCCCGAACATCAACCTTGTAAAACTTGGAGAAAGTGTGAACCGAAGACCAAGTAGCAGCCTTACAAACCTGCTCAACAGAAGCCTGATGCTGGAAAGCCCAGGACGCCCCAACAGCACGAGTAGAATGAGCAGTAACACAAAAAGGGGGAACCTTCCCCTTGGCAGAATAGGCCCCAACAATGGCCTGGCAAATCCATTTACTAATGGAAGACTTGGCAGGACCCAAACCCTTCCTAGGCCCAGAGGGCACCACAAGAAGGGCGTCAGTCCTACGAAAAGGAGAAGTAGCCACCAAAAAGTACTTCACACAGCGAACCACATCCAAAGAATGCAAAAACCCTCTCCTTGTCATTGCCGTGCTTAGGACACAAGGAGAGAAGAACAATATCCTGATGCGAACGAAAAAACAGAGACCACCTTTGGAAGGAAATCTGGTTTAAAGCGGAAAACAACCTTGTCCCGATGCCTCTCAAAGGAAGGAGCCTCAATAGACAAGACTGCCAACTCCAAAACACGTCGAACAGAGGTGATGGCAACCAGAAAAACAACCTTCTGAGTAAACGCAGAGAGTACCTTTATCCTACAAAGGATCAAAAGGAGGACCCTGCAAAACAGACAAAACCAAATTCAAATCCCAAACCGGGAATAAAGGCTTCCTAGGAGGTCGCACATGCGTTACCCCCTGAAAAAAAGGTCTTAACCAGAGGATGAAGGGCAAAAGACTTTACACCAATCAACATAAGACCTCCAAGTCCTAGAATAGATGGCAGAGGAAGACTGCTTCCTAGCCCTAACCAAAGTCTGAATGACAGCATCAGAAAGACCTACATCCCACCAGATAGAGTTTTCAGCAACCACGCCGTCAAAGCCAGCGTTGGTAAACTGGGGTAGAGCAGTGGACCCTGAGTGAGCAGATCCGGCAGAAGGGACAGGTCCAACTGAACCTCCGCCAACCGTACCACGTCTGCGAACCAAACCCGTCTTGGCCACCTTGGCGCCACCATGATTGCTGACGCGCCCTCTAGGGCCAGCTTGTGCACCACTCAGCCCACCATGGGAAATAGAGGGAACAGGTACAGAAACCCCAGATCCCTCCAGTTCAGAGACATGGCATCCACTGCCAGAGCCAGTGGATCCCACGAGAGAGACACAAATGCCAGAAGCTTGTGCTTGTGACGAGAAGCAAAGAGGTCCACCACTGTTGGCAAAGTGACCGAAACACCTTGGGGCAGAGCCACCAGTCCCCCTGGCGAGAAGACCCCCTGCTCAGGGAGTCCGCCTCCATGTGCTCCACTCCCGGAATGTACACCGCTGAGATGCAGGGGACATTGCTCTCAGCCCAGGCAAGGATCAAGGACACTTCCCTGAGGGCACTCCTGCAGTGAGTTCCTCCCTAGTGATTGATGTAGGCGACCGCCGTCCGATTGTCCGACCGAACTTGGACCGGTAGGCCCCGCAACTGATGAGTCAAGAGAGCCAGAACCAGCCGGAGGGCTCTCAACTCCAGATCATTAATGGGATCGTGAGCCTCCAGAGCCCCCACAGTCCCTGAAACTGAAGATCCTTCCAATGACAGCGGGGACCCGTCCCAGGCCGCCAAGAGAAGGGACTGGAGCGTCCTTGTGTGAAACTGGGCAAAGGGAACCGCTGCGAACGACACCACCATCAATCCCACGAGTCGCATCCCTAGCCGGATGGACGGACGGGGAATGGAAAGAAGACGCTGAGTCAATTCCTGAATCAGAAGAACCTTAGCCCGGGGAAAAAAACCCTGGCCTGAGAAGAATCCAGCGACATTCCCAGGAAACTCCACCACCCTGGAGGGAGTGAGGCAGGACTTGGGATAATTGATCACCCAACCGAAACTCTCCAGAGTGGACACCACAATCCTGGTATCCAGTTGCGCCCGACTGAGGGAAGACGCCACGATGAGAAGATCGTCCAGATAAGGCACGATGCGGATACCCCTGGCTCTGAGGATGGCCATCACTCCTGCCAACACCTCGGTAAAAACCCTTGGAGCCGAGGTAAGGCCAAGCGGAAGAGCCACAAACTGAAAATGTCGATTGTCCACGACAAGCCTGAGGAATCTCTGGTGTACCGGAAATATAGAAAAATGCAGGTAAGCATCCTTGATGTCTGTGGACGTCATGAAGTCCCCCTGAAGCAGTGAGACACTTCCAGCAAGGGGGCGGGCCGTAGGCGCGCGCGAGCGCCCGGCCCCACCCCCCCCCCCCCCAATCCGAGCAGAAGAAGAACACATGGGCTCGCTGCCGCCATTGCGGCCAGCCCTATAAGCGCGCCGGAGGCCGGCGCCGCGGGGCCTCCGGTGCCAACAAATAAAAAAGCCACGGGACACTTCCAGCACGGGGGCAGGCCGTAGGCGCGCGCGAGGGCCCATCCCCGCCCCCCCTCCCCATCTGAGGAGAAGAAGAAGAAGAAGCCCTCATGGGCTTGCCGCCGCCATTGTGGCCAGCCCTATAAGCGCGCCGGAGGCCGGCGCCATGCAATGAAGAACTAATAAAAAGTAAAAAAACACACACAAGTCACGCACACACACACACACACGAATAAAGAAATCCATAAGGGACCCAATCCCCCCCCCCCCCCCTCTAAGGGCACCTGGGAGAGGGTGAATAAAAGCCAGGGGATCAAAGCCAGGGAAAGGCCAAGGGACAGGGCATCCCAAACCGGGATCACCAACCCAGTTAACCGCCTACCCTCTAGTATAGGGTCTCACGGTGGAGCATTAGCTCCTAAGCACCTAGGGTGCCAACTACCCTCGCCCGGACCAGCAGCCGAGGCAGGGTAAATCAAACAGGGATCCGGGCGGAAATAGATAAAATAGAGGGACGGGAGTCATCCCGGCTACCTGAAATCCCTCTGTGCAAGGAGGAGACATCATCTTCTGACTTGCTCGCCTCTGCAGAGATGAAAGACTGGGTAATGAGTGGGAGGTCCCAGGTATTTATGGGCCGGGAGGGTCTTAAATTTTTTTGATATCCTCTCTGCAAGATCGCCATCTACAGGTCAGTATACCCACATGTAATGAATGTCTTGAAGCGGGGTGTGTGACATACTTAGAATATATATCATAACTCCCTGTGTTGAAAAGCAGTAATACGGAGAAAAGCCCGGAGGCTAGAGACCATGTTACTTCACACAGCCCCACTATATAAACTCTCTCAACTGTATCACCATAACAAGGCAAAAGAGGATAACAGAACAAGGGTGGGATGAAGCGACCCCAGCAGGTTACCAACAAAATCAATTCTACAGGTGAGGAATCGCGGATTTGTATTTTTCCTAGTATCCTGCACGGGTCGCTTCATCTTCATTCTTACCTATTGGGACATCCAAAAGCAGTGGAAGGGTGGGATACCCAGTGAGCAACAGTGCGTAGTTCATGACACTACCACCTGAAGCACTTTGCGACCAAAAACAGCATCAGCTGAGGCCCTAACATCAACCTTGTAAAACTTAGAAAATGTATGAACTGAAGACCAAGTAGCAGCCTTACAAACCTGTTCAACTGAAGCCTGGTGCTGAAAAGCCCAAGAGGCACCAATAGCTCTAGTGGAATGAGCTGTACCACGGAAAGGGGGTTGCTTCCCCTTGGCAGAATACGCTTGCACCACCGCCTGTCTGATCCACTTGCTGATAGTGGATTTGGCTGGAGGCAAGCCCTTCCTAGGTCCGTCAGCAAGGGCTTACACGGCGGACGTACATAGGTAACTCCTTGGAAAAAATTCTTGATAAGCCTATGATTGGCGAAGGATCTTTGGAAAAAAATTGCCAAAACCGAAACCTGTCCCTTGAGGGTACTCAATTTGTAGGCCCGACCATGTTGTAGGAATTCCAAAATGCTGGGAAGGGAAAAAGTGCGACAAGGAAACGACTTAGACTCACACCAGGCAATGTAAGGGTGCCAGACCCTGTAATAAATCATGGAAGAAGATTTCTTCCGAGCCTGAATCATGGTACTGACGACCGAGGCCGGCAGCCCCTTATCCATCAGGATGGAGGTTTCAGCAGCCAAGCCGTCAAAGCCAGCGTTTGTAAATTGAGATGGCGCAGCATTCCCTGCGTGAGGAGCCCTGGATCGTCGGGCATGACAAAGTGATCCACAGCCATCTGGACTACGTCCGCGAACCAGAATCTTCTCGGCCAGTGGGGGGCCACCAGGATGGTCGGTACCCCTTCCTGGGCTATCTTGCGCAGCAAATGCCCCAGCAGAGGAAAGGCCGGAAATGCATAAAGGAGTCAAAATTCCGTCCAAGAATTAGCTAGAGTGTCCGTGGAGAAGGCCAGAGGATCTCTTGACAGAGAGACGAATCTTGGGAGCTTGTGATTGTGACGGGACGCAAACAGGTCCACGAGACATCCCCCTGCTCAGGGAGTCCGCCTCCTGGTTCTCCACCCCTGGGATGTAAACCGTTGAGATGCAGGGAACATTCTCCTCTGCCCAAGACAAGATCAGGGACACTTCCTTGAAGGCTCGTTTGCTCCGAGTCCCGCCCTGATAATTGATGTAGGCGACTGCCGCCTGATTGTCCGAGCGAACCTGGACCGCACGACCCCGTAGGTGGGGGAGAGAACCAACCTGATCGCTCTCAGCTCCAGGAGATTGATAGGCACATGGGCCTCCTGAGGACCCCACTGGCTCTGGTACTTCAGCGATTGCCAAAACCCTCCCCAACCGGTCAGACTGGCGTCCGTGGTGACAATCTCCCAGCACGGAGGTAGAAAGGACCTGCCCACTAGAAGATTTTGAGTCCAACCACCACGAGAGGGACTGTCTGGCCAGAGGGGACAGAGCAAATTCCTGCTCCAGGGACTCCTGTGTCCGATCCCAAACAGACAAGAGATTCAACTGAAGAGGTCTCATGTGGAACTGGGCGAAGGGAACAGCCTCGAAGCAAGACACCATGAGACCCACCAACTGCATCCCCAGACAGATGGAGGGGTGAGGACACGACAGCAAGGCCCGCGCCTGAGTCTGAAGACCCTCCACCTTCTGCTGAGGGAGGAATACCTTGACCTGAGAGGTGTCCAAAGTCATACCCAGGAAGGACCTCACCAAGGACGGAGTGGTCGAAGACTTGGGATAATTGATCACCCAACCGTAGGCCTCGAGAGTGGACAACACCTTCCGAGTGTCGCTCTCGGCCTGTTGAAGAGATTGAGCAGCAATCAACAAGTTGTCCAGGTAAGGAAGAATGCGAATGCCCTGGCTCCTCAAGAGGGCCATGACACCCGCCAACACCTTGGTGAACACCCGAGGGGCCGAAGAGATACCGAACGGCAAGGTCACAAACTGGTAGTGTTGATCCTCCAAGGCGAACCTCAGGAACTTCTGATATCCCCGAAAAATAGGAACGTGCAGATAGGCATTCTTAATGTCCACCGTGGTCATGAAGTCGCTTGGCTGAAGGGAGCTCACCGGCGACCGTAAGGTCTCCATGCGGAAGTGTTTGAACCTGACAAATCTGTTGAGGCCCTTTAGGTCCAGGATGGGTCTCAGGAAACCGTCCTTCTTGGGCACCGTGAAAAGATTGGAATAGAACCCCCGACCCTGTTCCTGAAGAGGCACAGGGCAAATCTCTCCGGATGACAGAAGTCGTTGGACAGCCGACCTCAGGCCCTGCGCCGTCAAGGGGTTCCGGGAAATCCGGGACCGAAGGAATCTTGGGGGCGGCAAAGCTGCCAGCTCTATCTTGTAGCCGGAGGACACCACCTCCTGAATCCACCGTTCCGAGACGTGCTGTCTCCAGACGTAAGCAAAAAGCAAAAGCGCCCCCCCCACCCGGGTGGGTGAGGGCACCTCCTCATGCCTGAGGGGCCTTGGTGGGGGGCTTGGATCCCCAGGAGAGACCGGGACGAACGCGGGATCTACCTTGTCCCCAGGAGCCCCATGCGACCACCAGGGAGGGAAGAACCTCACCCCCTCGGAAGGGACGAAAGGAAGAAGAGCCCCGAAAGGGCCGAGCTTGCTTCCGGCGTTGAGGGAGCCGGCCATCCTTGGCCAAGAGATCAAGACGCTCCCCAAAAAGGCGAAGTCCCATGAAGGGAATCCCAGAAGCCTGGTGTTGGAAGGCCCAGGACGCCCCAACAGCACATGTAGAATGAGCAGTAACACAGAAAGGAGGATCCTTTCCCGTAGCAGAATAGGCCCTAAAAATAGCTTGACGAATCCATTTGCTAATAGTAGACTTAGCAGGGGCCAGACCCTTCTTGGTACCCGAAGGGACCACAAACAAGGCATCAGTCTTTCTAAAAGGTGCAGTAGCCACCAAGTAGAACTTCAAGTTCCTGACCACATCCAGGGGATGCAAGGCCCTCTCCTTGGAATTACCAGGATTAGGGCACAAAGAAGGAAGCACAACGTCCTGATTGAGATGGAAGGCAGAGACAACCTTAGGCAAGAAATCAGGTTTGCCCCTGCCCTGAAGGGCAGACAAAACCAAATTCAAGTCCCAAACTGGCAACAGAGGTTTGCGATGGGGACGCACATGAGCAGCCCCCTAGAAGAAAGTCTTGACCAGAGGATGGTGAGTGAAAGATCTCTGGAAGTAAACAGCCAAGGCAGAAACGTGACCCTTGAGCGTGCGGAGCTGAAGTCCCAGATCCAAACCATGCTGGAGGAACTCCAGAAACCTAGGAATGGAAAACACCCGACCTGGAAGGACCCTAGACTCACACCAGTCAATGTAGGCCTGCCAGATCCTGCCAGATAGTAGATGGTAGAAAAGGATTTCTTTCTAGCCCTGATTAGACTGTTAACCACCGACTCTGAAAGCCCCTCATCCCTTAAAATGGAGGTTGCAGCAGCCAGGCCGTCAAAGCCAGCATTTGTAAATTGGGATGGCATAGCCGCCCTTGAGTGAGAAGGTCCGGGACCAGGGGCAGAGCGTACTGATCTACTGCCAGTTGAACGATATCTGCGAACCACACCTGTCTTGGCCACCGGGGGGCCACCAGGATTTCTGGCACCCTTTCCTGAGCCAGCTTGCGCAGAACCCTGCCCAGCAAGGGGAATGGAGGGAAAAGATACAGGAGACGGAACCCCTGGCAGGATAGAGTCAGAGCATCCACCGCAAGGGCCAGGGGATCCTGGGACAGAGAGACAAAGACTGGAAGCTTGGGATTGTGGCAGGACACAAACAAATCCACATCCGGTACCCCCCAACGGTGACATAAGGACAGGAAGACCTCGCTGCTGAGAGACAATTCCACCAGGCGAGATGTCCCCTTGCTCAGGGAGTCCGCCTCCAAATTCTCCACCCCTGGAATGTACACTGCTGAGATGCAAGGAACATTGTCCTCCGCCCAGGACAGAATCATGGACACCTCCTTGAGGGCACTCTTGCTCCGAGTCCCTCCCTGATGATTGATGTAGGCAACCGCCGTCTGGTTGTCTGAGCGAACTTGGACCGGTCGGCCCTGAAGGTGAGGAGTCAACTGGGCCAGTACCAACCGAACCGCCCTCAGTTCCAGGACATTGATGGGGGCATGGGCCTCCTGAGGGCCCCACAGCCCCTGGAATTGCAGGGTTCTCCAGAAGCCCCGCAACCTGACAGACTGGCATCCGTGGTGACCGTCTCCCAACAGGGGGCCAGAAAGGATCTGCCCCCCCAACAGGTTCCTCGAGTCCAGCCACCACAAGAGGGACCGCCGGACCAGAGGGGACAGAACGAAAGCCTGATCCTGAGACAGGGGACTCTTGTCCCAGACTGATAGGAGATGGAGTTGAAGAGGTCTCATGTGAAACTGTGTATATGGAACTGCCTTGAAGCAGGACACCATCTGCCCCACTAGCTGCATCCCCTGCCGGATGGAGGGATGAGGGCATGACAGCAGGGAGTGAACCAGAGCTGGCAGAGAGTCCACCTTCTGTTGAGGAAGAAAGATCCTGGCCTGAACAGTAACCAGATTCATGCCCAGGAAGGAAGTCACCCGAGATGGGGATAGGAAAGATTATTGATCACCCAGCCGAATGACTCCAGAACCGTCACCACCCGCTGGGTATCCAATACCGCCTGCTGGAAGGACTGAGAAGTGATGAGAAGGTCGTCCAGATAGGAAAGAATGCGAATGCCCTGAGGAGAGCCATGATACCCGCCAGCACCTTGGTGAAGACCCTGGGGGCTGAATGAGACCAAAGGGCAGTGCCACAAATTGGTAGTGCTGGTCCACCAGGGCGAACCTGAGGAATCTCTGATGCCCTGGGAAGACTGGAACATGAAGGTAAGCATCCTTGATGTCTATGGAGGTCATGAAGTCTCCCGGGCGCAACAAACTGATCGCGGAGCGCAGGGTCTCCATGCGAAAGTGCCTTGTCCTGATGAACTTGTTGAGCAGCTTTAAGTCCAGAATGGGTCTGACTGACCCATCCCTTTTGGGAACTGTGAACAGATTGGAATAAAAACCCCGACCTCTTTCCACAGGAGGGACCTGACAGATGACCCCTAAGCCAAGTAGATTTTGCACCGCCAGGAAAAGTCCATGAGCTGCCAAGGGGTCTAGAGGAATCTGAGAATATCTGAGAAATCTTGCAGGCGGCCATGCAGCGAACTCTAGCTTGTAGCCAGAGGACACAACCTCCAGAATCCACCTGTCTGAGACCTGTTGTCTCCAGACACGAGCGAAGAGCCGCAGCCGTCCCCCCACCCGGATGGGTGAGGGCGCCCCTTCATGGCGGAGGAGGCTTGGCAACAGATTTGTGCTTGGACCCCCAGGAAGATCCACAGCGGGCACGACCTCTGCCCCTGCTCCAGAAGTCTCCCCTAGAGCCAGCAAAGGAGACCCCTCTCCCGGGCCTGGAGCCTCGGTAGGAAGGAACAAAGGCCCCCGAACGGGCCACAACTGCTTCTTAAGTTGAGGCAACTTTCCCCCCTTGGCAAACAGGTCCAAGCGATCACCAAATAAGCGCAGCCCTTAAAGGGGAGTCCCATGAGGGCCTTCTTAGCAGCGTTATCAGCTGCCCACTGGCACAGCCAAACAGAGCGGCGTATAGCAACCACCAATGCAGAGATTCTACTACACATCCTAATGGTGTCATCTAAAGCAGAGAGGATATATGCAATGAACATTTCACACTGTGACAAGGCCCTGAGTTCGGCACTAGCAGTATCATCAGGAGCGCCTTCCAACAGACCCTTGAGGAGAGACCTGATAGCAACAGCAGTAATAGCAGAAGCACAGACAGGGTGCAAGGCAGACCCCACACAGGCAAAGGCATGGGAAGCCAGCTGATCAATGCGCCGGTCCTCACTATCCTTAAAAATAGTGGAATCAGGGGAATGGACCACAGAAGTGTTGGACAACCCCAATACTAGTGCATCCACTTCTGGAGGGGTTGATCAACATTTAACCACATTAGCGGGAAAAGGATACCTTTTATCCCAGCCCTTGGGGATTCCCGGGAGCCGACCGGGACGCTCCCATTCTTTGAGGACAAGATTATTGAAATCGGTCTGTTCTGGAAATTACAGACGTGGTTTAGCAGTACTGAAAAGCTCCCCCTGTAACTTGGGAGCCGCAGCAGGAAGGGAGATAGAAAGCACATTAAAAATCTGAGTTTACATTCTATTGGTATCCTCAGCATCCCAATGATCAGTGCCATAGTCAGCACCACTGAAATACTGATCATCAGATAACTCTGAATCCGAGAATAATTCCCCCTCCTCAAGCAGGGTATAGTCAGACAAATCAAGAAAGGTCTCCGTCTCCATAGGAAAGGCAGACGCACCCGGCGCCACATGCCTCCTTTTAGCCGGGGCCTTACGGGCCGCAGAGCTAGCAATCAGCCTCTCAATGTTAGCCAACCTGGAAGACACGTCAGGTTGAGACTCCCCACTAGTATTTAGCTCACTGGGAGTCATAATCAGGCAAGGGGGAGTGGGTGAGGGCATAGTGGGCGCAGGCCCAGTCACAGATAGCCCAGAATGCAGCGCAAGCGCCTGCTGGGCGCAGGGTACACAGACCCGCACATCATCACTCACAGGGGATGCCCAACACACTACACACAACCGGGGACCCCGAGCACAATATTCTGTGAAGCCTCCATATGGTGATTAAGGTGGCACAACTGGCCAATAGGAATTACGCCATACAAGCAACAAGGGATGCCCCAAATGTCCGCAGGGAAGTGGGAGGATTTAACAAATTAGGCCTCTAATAAAGTTATAGAAAGCTAATAGAGGGGCCAGGACCGGGAGAAACCTCTTTAAAACAGTGTTTTCCCGTCTGAAAGACATAATAAAGGAGCACCCATAAGCACACAACAGTGATGAAGGGATAACAAAAAATAAAGCCCGCAAGGGCACTCACAGACCACATTAGGGGGCCAGCAGACACTCCAGGAATAGAGCACCAGTGGTAGGTGCAGCCTACCATCACCCGACCAGCGCAGCCAAAGCTGGGAGGCATAATTAGTAAGTGGAACGGGTGGGAATAGTCCTACAGGGCCAAGGGCTGCTAAGCCCGGCTCACCTGCGAGGAGAGAAGCCATCTTCTGACCTTCGCAGCCTACTGCAGAGAAGGAACTGGGGAATTTGTGGGAGGTCCCGGGTGTATATGGACCGGGAGGGGCCTCTTTTTGCCATCTCTACAGTCCAGCGCCCTCTGGCGGAGGTAATCCCATCTGTTATGAATTATTATCTGGAGCAGGACATGCTGCATACTTAGAATAATGGAGTAAGATATAGATCCCTCCAAGGAAGGAACTGCCAAGGAGGAGGTATTTTGAGTTTAGCTTCCTCCAGTCCAGTCTGACGCTCCCTAACAATACAATATAACCATATGGTAATGACTTTCCAGTGTGACTGAGTGAAGAGAAGGGGTCATTTGGGGATTGGCTGTAGAAAATGGGCTAAAATCAGCATTTATTGGTCTATACAGCAGAAACATAGGATAATCAGCTGAGTGGGGGGGTCCGAAAAGAAAACCTTGATTTCTCTTTCACTCACACAGAAGTGTCTTTACATTTAGGTAATATCCTCCTGTAGCCAGTAGGGAGCAACGTGTGCTAGAGATCATGCAAAGCTGAAGCCCTCCCCGTTGGCTCCTCCTGCAGGATGGGATGTTAACTACCGGTAACTCCAGCAGAAGGTTTCCAATGTTTTTCCTCATGACTCCATTCACTATGAGCATTTTTCTTTTCTTCCTATTAATTTTAATTTGTAATTAATTTTTTTAATGAATTTGTAAAGCAAATGGCCTAGACAGAGTTAATATAAGCTCTGAAGTGCCCGATGCTCAGAGTTGCCAACCTGAGGATTCGTGTTTGTGGTGTGGTTAGTGAAGAAAATAACCAGGGAGATGGTGGTGGTGTTGCTGCACCCTCCGCTGCCACCGCCTGCCGGGCTGAACTCACCTTTTGATGTTCCGCACCTCCTGGAATGCACTTATGGTCCGCGTCTCCCCAGGAGGCATCACCTCCAAGTCTGGATGACGATGCCTGCCAACCAAGACAGGAAGTGATGCAGCCGCAGAGGCTGAAAATGGTGGCCATAGGAGCGGCAATTTCTTTTTTGGGGGGGGGGGGTAATGGGGGGCCCTAAAGTTCCGGGTGATATCAGCGGATCGCCGGGTGAGGGAGTAAATTTTGGGACACACCCAGAAAATTCGGGTGTTTTGGAATCTCAGCACTCAATCCCTCATTTTGCCAGGACACAGACCCCATGGTCTTGCAGGATGGCACAGAGAGGAACTGGACAAGCAGTGAGGCCTCTTCATCTGACAGGACAGGTGGTTTTAAAACCCAGGACCCTGGCAAGTTAGGTAAGAAGCCTAGTAAGCGTGGCTTGTAACCTTTGCTTCAGACCCTATTTTGCCCCCCCCCACCCACCTATCACCCAGTATGTATTAGAGGCAGAGTAGCACCCTACCTTTTATTCAAAGGGTTGATTGTACACGTAGCTTGGAGAACCCATTTAAGGCTCTGGGGTCAGTAGCCAAGTAACCAATATTCCTAGCCCTAGGGCACCCCAACTCAGGATTCCCCCAGTGGGTGAACCTCCTCCGAGTCCCCATATAAACCTTGCAACAGGAAACCTGGGCCTAGCGGCAGGTGCTGGACCATCCAATGCAAAGCTGACCATGTTGGTGAACCAGGCCTTTCTTGGTTAGTCTGGGGCAACATTAGTGGATATGCAATTTTCATTTGTGACTCTTGGGCTATCTGAAATATATCTTTAAAATATTTTCTATTGATGTCCACTGCAGGCAAGAGCTCATTCTCCACAGTATCCAGCATGGATTCCATCTATAAAAGGGAACCAGTTTGACAAAAAAACGTCCCTACTAACAGATTAAAGTGTAAGTCTATCCAAAAATGAACTATAGACTTGGTAAAAATTCCCCCAAAACTGACACATTTTGCATGATCTAAACATATCTATGTCTACAATGAATGTGCTCTCACGCTGCCAGGGCCATTCACTTCTATTGAAAGTGGAAGGCATCAGTGCTCAGGCCCATGCTGCTGGGTGATTTCTCCTCTTTTCCAAGCTCTGAAAGTGTTAAAGAACTATCGCAAAAAAATGGCCCAAATGATAAAAATCCATATAAATATGCTGGATGGTGGGAGGAGAAGGGGTCACATTCAGCCACGCTGGTTTCTTTTATTAATGGAAAGAAGAGTAAATTGGGTGACAGGTTCTAGCACCTCTGATACACTCAGAACTGTCAGCCCTGGCTTTTATTCCTACCATGATAAGAAACCACAAAATCTACAATTAATAAAGATATATTTTTTAAAGTTTTTAGTCATTTATTATTCTTTCCCCACCAGGCTGCAACTCAACTGTTCAGGACTCTAGGATACGGGTGCCGCCATTTTGACTCAGAAGCATCACATACTGAGGAGAGGAGAGCAAGATAAATTGCAGGGGGCGGGGTTATATCTGTGTTTTGCACAGACAGAGCAGAGCTGGGGTCAGGGAAAGGACAGCAATCCCAGAATGCAGAGGGCATTGTCAGAAGACACTTCCTGTTTACAGGCTGCCTGATGCTCCATGACCCGCCATTCTGGATGTTTAAAGGCTCAGAAAAATACCATTTTGTGAGTACTCACCTGTAAAATGGGTATTACTAGTATGTCACACATCCCGCTTCCAACATCCATGACACTGCGAAACCGGCCTGTAGAGGGCGATCTTGCAGAGATGACATGGAAAAAAGGAGCCCCTCCTGGTCCATAAGTACCTGGGACCTCCCACTAATCCCCAGTCTTAAAAAAGCAGTGAGAAACCAGAAAGAGAAAATTATATAATATAAGAAATACCATATAAAGGACCCCAGAACAAAAAAGGGCGGGGGAAGCGGGGTGTGTGACATACTCGTAATACCCATTTTACAGGTGAGTACTCACAAAATGGTATTGTTCCTAGTATGTCACACACCCCGCTTCCAACATTTATGACACTTGGGACATCCAAAAGCAGTGTCAATAATGGGTGGGGATCCAAGAAAAGTAAGGCATAACTTAAATTACTGCAGCTTGCAGAACTCTGCGGCCAAAAGCAGCATCCGCTGAGGCCCGCACATCAACCTTGTAAAACTTAGAAAAAGTATGTACCGAAGACCAAGTAGCAGCCTTACAAACCTGCTCAACAGAAGCCTGGTGCTGAAAAGCCCAAGAAGCCCCAACAGCAAAAGTAGAATGAGCAGTAACCCGAAAAGTGGGAACCTTCCCCTTTGCAGAATAGGCCCCAACAATGGCCTGACATATCCATTTACTAATGGAAGACTTGGCGGGCACAAAACCCTTCCTAGCCCCAGAGGGCACTACAAAAAAAGCATCCGTCTTACGGAAAGCAGAAGTAGTCACCAAATAACACTTAACACAACGAACCACATCCAAAGAATGCAAAACCCTTTCCTTGTTATTACTAGGATTAGGGCAAAGTGAAGGAAGAACTATATCCTGATTAAGGTGGAAAGCAGACACCACCTTAGGAAGGAAATCAGGTTTAAAACGGAAAACCACCTTATCCTGATGCCTTTCAAAATAAGGGGCCTGGATTGACAGGGCCGCCAATTCAGAAACCCGACGGACAGAGGTAATAGCAAACAAAAAAGCAACCTTCTGAGTAAGAATATGAAGAGGAACATCCTGCAATGGCTCAAAAGGAGCAGCCTGCATGGCAGAAAGCACCAATCTTCCTCAGTCCAAGGTTGTTCTGATTCAGGATTTAATTCGTCTGTTCTTTTATTAGTGGGGCTGATGGTGGCCACATTCGAAGCGGTCCCAGATAAGCATCCTTGATGTCTATAGACGTCATAAAGTCTCCCTGACGGAGAGCGTCGACCGTTGAATGCAATGATTCCATGCGGAACTTTCTGAAACGGATAGATTGAGTCGCCTTAGATCTAGAATAGGCCGAACAGAGCCGTCCTTTTTGGGTACCGTAAAAAGGTTCGAATAAAAGCCCAGACCCTTTTCCGCTGGAGGCACCAGACGGATGACATCCATGTTTAAGAGGTTCGCCACCGCCGCCTGGAGCCCTTGCGCGATCACCGGATCCGCGGGCATCCGGGACCTGAAAAATTTGGGAGGAGGCCTGAACTCGAATTCCAGCTTGTAACCGGAGGACACAACTTTCAGAATCCATCTGTCTGATACCTCCTTGACCCAAGCCTGGAAGAAAAACCGCAGCCGTCCCCCCACCCGTAAGGCGCCTCCTTATTGCTGGGCAGGCTTGGAAGTAGACTTAGACTTGGACCCCAACTCTGACCTGGACGCCCACGTCCTCTACCTCTTCCATGCAGTCCCCCTTGGGGCTGAAAAGGCAGATCCTCTACCAGATCTGGAACCATGAAAGGAAGGGTTAAGGAGGCCAATCCCCGAAAGGAACGACGCTGCCTCTTACGCTGAGGCAATTTGCCTCCTTTAATGACAGAATCCAACTTTTCACCAAAAAGGCGCAATCCCCCAAAGGGAAGTGCGGTAAGTGACTTCTTAGCCACAGTATCAGCCGCCTACTGGCGTAACCATATAGACAGCCGAATAGCAACTTGCAAGGCGGAAGTTCTGCTGCACATGGCCAAGGAATCATCCAAAGCAGAAAGTACAAAAGACACAAACAATTCACAACGCTTGAGAGCGACAAACTCATCAGAGGCTGGATCAAGCCCTGAGGTATTCGATAGGTCTCTAACAACAGACCTAATAGCAACTGCTATAAGTGCCGAAACACCCACAGGCCGCAAGGCCGAGCCAACGCTAGCAAAAGCGTGACAAGCCATTTGATCAATACGTTTGTCTTCCCCATCCTTAAGAGTAGTAGATTCCGGGGAATGTAAAATAGAGGAATTGGACAAACTGAGCACAGGAGCATCCACTTCAGGGGGGGGATGACCAACGCTTAACAGTGTCTGCTGGAAATGGATATTTCTTATCCCAGCCTAAAGGAACGCCAGGAAGCCTCGCAGGCTTCTCCCATTCCTTAAGAATGATGTCCTCAAAATGCTTTTGATTAGGAAATTCTAAACGAGGCGCTTGGAGGCTCCAAAGAACTCCCCTTTCTGAGGAGGGACTGCTTCAGGAGTAGCGGTTGCCAATACCTCATACAATTGAGCAAGAGCTTTAGGGGTGTCAAAAACTTCCCCTACTCCTAGTTCAACGTCAATACCCACAAATTACTGAGCATCAGAAATATCAGATCCCTCAAAAAATTCCCCTTCCTCCAATGGAGAAAGGTCCGACCAATGAAGGTGCTCGCAACTATCAAACTCACTAGCCGAAGCATCAGGAGTTAAATGTTTTTTCTTAGCAGAGGCCTTCTTGGCCACAGAGCTAGACATTAATTTTTCAATGTGAGCCAATCTGGCACATACATCAGAAAGCGACTCTCCACCCATGACACGATCACTGGGGGTATGGACAAGACAAGGTGGTGTGAGGGAAGAGACAGGAGCCACCGACCCTGAGGCTTGGGCCGCTGACTGCTGCATTATAACCAAATGAGCACAAGATACACAAAGAAATGCATTATCCCCAACAAGGGATGCCCCACAACATAAACACTGCCGAGTCTGTCCCGAGGGCACTGAAAGCCCAGTATCCTGAGATGCCTCCATATGGTGTTTATTAAGAAATACTTAAATATTTATAGTCGCCAAGTATGTGGGATTTACGCAAAAAGCTACCTGGGATGCCCCTAAATAATCCCAAGTGGGAGGATTTAATAAAGGACCAGGAGAAACCCCTAATGAAGAGTTTCCACCTAGAAGAAGATACAATAATAAACCTTATGCACATAAAGAGTAAAGAGACCAACAAAAACATCCCTTTAGCAGGGCTAAAGGGTACTCACAGCACCAGCGACAGGACAGGCGACCGGACCAGGCGACCAGGACCAGCGAACCAGCAGGCAAAACCGCGTGTACGCAGAGAAAATGCCATCCATATGCGGCGCCGTCGAGAAGCCCCGCCCACCACGCAGAACTGCAGAGAACGGAGGGCGGGCCAAAAAGAAACGACAGCCAGGACGCAATAGAACGGGGCCGGACGCCGCGCACCAAGCCCCGCCCACATCCAGGTCCGCACGCTGCAAAAAGAGAGGGAAATTTAAATCCCTCACCAGGAAAGAACCACAGGTAGGCCAGAAAACAAAAGGAAAATCTACCAGATCTTATCCTCTCTACTTTACTCTTTTCACTTATATTTTCAAAAGTGCATAGGACAACAACACTCCCTTCCAATAAAGACCCCCCCTTCCTTATCACCCCTGCAGGGGGAAGGCACAAGGAAGCACCCTAAGGCACAGGGAGTTTTATAGGGATAGGGCATCCCATGCCGGGGGCCACCAACCCGGATACAGCCTACCCCTTATTTGAGGTCTCACGGGGGAGAAGCTCCCATATACACCCAAGGGTGTATCTACCCTTGCCCGAGCCCTTCAGCCAAGGCTGGGAGGCATATCGTAAGCATAACAGTAAAAAATGAGGTTCAGGCAGAAATAGAGAAAGGCCGGGAGTTACCACGGCTACCTGCAAGGAGGAGAGAGTCATCTTCTGACTTGCTTCGCCGATCTGCAGAGACGAAAAGACTGGGGATTAGTGGGAGGTCCCAGGTACTTATGGACCAGGAGGGGCTCCTTTTTTCCATGTCATCTCTGCAAGATCGCCCTCTACAGGCCGGTTTCCCAAGTGTCATGGATGTTGGAAGCGGGGTGTGTGACATACTAGGAATATACAATTCTGTGATTACACACCTGTAAAATTGGTATTATAAGTATACAGCATGTCCTGCTCCAAAAGATTCCTTACCCATGGGTTATACATCCACAAGATGGCGCTGGACTGCAGAAAACAGCTTGTGGCTCCTCCCGGCCCCATATAAGCCAGGAACCTTGCACAAATTCCCCAGTATTGACAAGCAGTTAACAAGAAGCCGGGAGAACTATAAGAGCCATAATTCAAATGAACAATCACCATACAGAGGTAACTAAGAATAATGATAACAAGGGTGGGGTGGAACCGGAACGTGCTGTATACTTATAATACCAATTCTACAGGTGAGTAATCACAGAATTGTATTATTCCAAGTATACAGCATGTCCTGTTCCAGAATATTCTTTACCCATGGGACATCCAATAGCCGTGTCCGTAAGGTAGAGTGGGATCCCCAAAAAGTAACAGCGGGCAGTTTAAACCACTGCCGCCTGCAGAACTTTGCGGCCAAAAGTAGCGTCAGCTGAGGCCCTAACATCAACAAGACCAAGTAGCGGCCTTGCAAACTTGTTCAACAGAAGCCTTGTGCTGAAAAGCCCAAGAGGCACCAATAGCACGAGTAGAATGAGCAGTAAGGTGGAAGGGAGGTTCCTTCCCCTTAGCAGAATAGGCTTGTATCACAGCCTGACGGATCCACTTGCTGATAGTGGACTTAGCTGGAGCTAAACCCTTCTTAGGCCCAGAAGGGAGAACAAAAAGAGCATCAGTCTTCCTGAAGGATTCAGTAGCCACCAAATAGAACTTCAAGTTCCTGACCACATCCAGAAAATGTAAGACCCTCTCCTTAGAGTTACTAGGATTAGGGCACAGAGAAGGCAAAACAATGTCCTGATTGAGATGAAAGGCAGACACAACCTTAGGCAGAAAATCTGGCTTAAAACAAAACATCACCTTGTCCCGGTGTCTCTCAAAGTAAGGCGGTTTCCTGGAAAGCGCCGCAACTCAGAAACGCGCCTAACAGAATTGATAGCCACCAAAAAGGCTACCTTAAGCGTCAAAATGGACAAAGGGGGCGCACGGAAGGGCCCAAAAGGAGACCCCTGCAGGGCAGATAAGACCAAGTTCAAATCCCAGACTGGTAACATAGGCTTACGTGGGGGGCGCACGTGAGTAACCCCCTGAAAAAAGGTCTTAACCAGACGATGGTTGGCAAAAGATCCTTGGAAGAAAATAGCCAAGGCTGAAACATGACCTTTGAGGGTACTAAGTTGAAGACCCAAATCCAAACCATGTTGCAGGAATTCCAGAATCCTGAGGATAGAAAACACCCAACAGGGAAGCGACCTAGACTCACACCAGGCAATGTAAGCATGCCATACCCTATAATAGATAGATGACGAGGACTTCTTCCTAGCCTGAATCATAGTACTAACAACAGAGCCCCTTTTCCATCAAGATGGAGGTTTCAGCAGCCAGGCCGCTAAAGCCAGCGTTTGTAAATTGAGATGGCGTAGCTGCCCCTGAGTGAGCAGATCTGGAACCTTGGGCAGGACGTATTGATCTACTGCCAACTGCACGATGTCTGCGAACCACACTCTTCTTGGCCAACGGGGGGCCACCAGAATGGTTGGCACCCCTTCCTGGTAGATCTTGCGCAGCACCCTGCCCAGCAGAGGGAACGTTGCAAGACATTGCTAGTGCATCCATGGCCAAGGCCAGAGGGTCCTGGGACAGAGAAACAAAGACTGGAAGCTTGTGATTGTGACGGGACGCAAACAGATCCACATCCGGCCAACCCCAACGGTGGCGCAGGGAGTGAAACACCCTGCTGCTGAGGGACCACTCCCCCAGACGAGACATCCCCTGCTGAGGGAATCTTCCTCCAGATTCTCCACCCCCGGGATGTACACAGCTGAGAGACAGGGGACATTCTCCTCCGCCCAAGAGAAAATCAGAGACACTTCCTTGAGGGCACTCTTGCTCCGGGTCTCTCCCTGATGACTGATGTAGGCAACCGCTGTCTGGTTGTCCGAGCGGATCTGAACAGCCCGACCCCGAAGGTGTGGAGTCAGCTGAGCGAGAACCAACCTTATCGCCCTTAGTTCCAGAATGTTGATAGGAGTGTGGGCCTCCTGAGGACCCCACTGACCCTGGAACTGCAGGGACTTCCAGAAGTCCCCCCAACCGGTCAGACTGGCATCCGTGGTGACTGTTTCCCAGCAAGGGGTCAGAAAGGATCTGCCCACCAACAGGTTCCTTGAGTCCAGCCACCACGACCACCTAGGCCAGAGGGGACAGAACAAACACCTGATCCAGGGACACAGGGTCCCGATCCCACACTGACAAGAGGTGAAGTTGAAGAGGTCTGATATGAAACTGAGAGTATGGAACCGCCTCGAAGCAAGACACCATCAGGCCCACCAGCTGCATCCCCTGCCATATGAAGGGGTGAGGACAAGACAGAAGAAGTTGGGCCTGAGCTTGAAGACACTCCACCTTCTGCTGAGAAAGAAGGATCTTGGCCTGAGACGTATCCAGAGTCATGCCCAGAAAGGACCTCACCAAGGACAGGAACAGGGAAGACTTGGGGCGGTTGATCACCCAGCCGAAAGACTCCAGTGTGGACACCACCCTCTGGGTATCCAGCTCTGCCTGCTGGAAAGACTGAGAAGTGATGAGGATGTCGTCCAGGTAAGGAAGGATGCGAATGCCCTGAGATCTCAGTAGAGCCGTTACTCCTGCCAGAACCTTGGTGAAAACCCTGGGAGTCGGTGAGATCGAAAGGCAAGGCTACAAACTGATAGTGCTGATCTCCCAGAGCGAACCTGAAAAATGTTTGATGACCTGAAAAAATTGGTACATGAAGGTAAGCATACTTGATGTCTACAGATGTCATGAAGTCACCTGGGTGCAGTGAATTGACTGCAGAGCGCAGGGTTTCCATGCGAAAATGCTTGAATCTGACAAACTTGTTGAGACGCTTTAAATCCAGGATGGGTCTGAGGGACCCGTCCTTTTTGGAGACAGTGAAAAGAATGGAATAGAAGCCTCTGCCCCTTTCCCTGAAAGGGACCGGGCAGATGACCATCAACTCCAAAAGGTTTTGAACAGCAAGGCACAGACCCTGAGCAGACGGGGTTTTGAGCCATCCAGGATTTGATAAATCTTGGGGGTGGCCAGGCTGCAAGCTCTATCTTGTAACCGGAGGACACTACCTCCTGAATCCGGATGGGTGAGGGCACCCCTTCATGCCTGAGGGGGCTTGGGGGAGGACTTAGGCTTGGGACCCCAGGAGGGGCCGGGGCGGCCACGTCCTCTGCCCCTTCCCCAAAAATCACCGCAGGCCCCAGCAAAGGAGGCTCCTCTCCCAATTCTGGAACCACGGAAGGAAGGGAGAAAGGCACCTGTACCCCGAAAGGATCGAAACCGCCTCCTACATTGAGGCAACCTGCCGCCCTTAGCAAACAAGTCCAAGCGTTCACCAAATAGGCGCAGCCCCTTAAAGGGGAGTGAGAGCCTTCTTAGCAGCGTTATCAGCTACCCACTGACGCAGCCAAACAGAGCGGCGTATAGCCGCCAACAGGGCAGATGTCCTCCCACACATTCTGATGGTATCATCCATAGCAGACAGAACATATGCAACAAATTCATGGCAAAGCAGGAGAGAATCGTATGCTTCTCCTCCCGCATCATCAGAGGCCCTATCTAAGAGGCTCTTGAGCAGGCCTTTAATAGCAACAGCTGTGATGGCAGAAGCACAAACCGGGCGCAGCGCGGACCCCACACAGGCAAAGGCATGGCAAGCCAGCTGGTCCATACGCCAGTCCTCACCATCCTTCAGAGTGGTGGTATCAGGGGAATGCATGACGGAAGTATTGGACAGCCCCAGAACAGGCGCATCCACTTCGGGAGGACATGACCAACGCTTAACCACATCAGCAGGAAAGGGATACCTCTTATCCCAACTTTGTCACCCCAGGAAGCTTGCTAGGCCGTTCCCATTCTTTGAGCACCAGATTATTAAAGTGAGTTTGTTCAGGAAACTCGTGGTCTAGCCGTATGAAAAACAAGTGTGGTCTAGCCGTATGAAAAAGCTCACCCTGCTGCTATGGAGCCACGGCAGGAGGGGAAATACAGAGCACCTCAAAAAAAATATGAGCCAAAAGCCTGTCAGTGTCATCTGAGGACCATAGGTCAGCCCCAGACCCGGTATCTCCATAAACCTAAGTCTGTTCCTCAGATGATTCTGAATCAGAAAATAATTCCCCCTCCTCCAGGGGAGTATAACCAGGAAAGTCAAACATTTCCTCAGCCTCCACAGGGAAGAGAGAAACAGCGGGTGATAAATGCCACATCTTAGCAGAAGCCTTACGTGGGGCAGATACAGCAATATGCCTTTCAAAGCTGGCCACCCGAGCAGCCAAATCAGGTTTAGACTCCCCACTGGTATGCACCTCACTAGGAGTGAGATGTAAGCATGGGGGGGGGGCAGGTGAAGCCAGAGGGGGCGCAGGCCCAGCCACAGGTAACCCAGACTGCAGCGCAAGCACCTGCTGGGTGCAGGGTACACACACCCTGACAACATCACTGATAGGGGATACCCCACACGCAATTCACAGCCGGGCTTGTCCCGAAGGAACCCCACGCACATTATGCTGAGAAGCCTCTATATGGTGATTAATGTGGCACCGCAGGCCAATATGGGATTAACACTAAATTTAGCAACCCGGGATGCCCCAAGAGCCCGCTAGGGAAGTGGGAGATATACAAGTACAATAGCCCTCCAATAAAGGATTAACGCTAATCAAGGGGAGAGGACTGGGAGAAACCACAAAAAGTTTGACCCGCCTGAAGGACATAAGCAGGCATCCCCATAAGCATCACAATTCAAAAAGTAAACACAAAAAAAGTCCACCCCACAGGGGCACTTACGGACCGCGGTAGGTAGAGAGCAGCCACGCAGCACAGCAGTCAAAATGGCGCCCGCATATACCTCGAGGGACGGGCCGAGGACGAAGTGACGTGGAAAATGTCATCCGCAAGGCCCGCCCCCCGAAGAGCGCCCAAGTGATAGAGCCAGCCAATGATGGCGCGACAGCTGCTGAGGCGATGTCGCCGCCGTCCGCGGAGCGCAGTACAAGTGCGCGGCGGTGGCAGTAATAAAAAACACATAATAACCGGTGCAGCACACATACACGCCCCCCCAGAGATGTCCCCAGGGAGAGCGAGGAGGGAGAGCAGCACCAACCTAAAGGACGGGGCCCAACTAAGGACAGGGAATAAAGGGGACCCCAGAAAGCGGGAGGGGCATCCCATAAGGCTCACCACGGGCCTATACCGCCTACCCTTTAAGACAGGGACTGCGGTTGGAGCAGCGCTCCCTAGCACCAGACCCCGGTGCTGCCTACCCTCACCCGAACCAGTGCAGCCTAAGCTGGGAGGCAGTGGGTTCGGAACGGGTGGGAATAGTCCTACAGGGCCGCAGGCTAATAGCCCCGCTCATCTGCACAGCATAAAGAGCCATCTTCTATTCTTCGCCGCCCAGACTGCAGATAAGAACTGGGGAATTTGTGGGAGGTCCCTGGCTTATATGGGGGCGAGAGGAGCCACAAGCCGTTTTCTGCAGTCCAGCGCCATCTTGTGGATGTATAACCCATGGGTAAGGAATCTTCTGGAGCAGGACGTGCTGTATAATTGGAATAATGTAGCAGATGCAGGTAGGACGATTTTTAATGTGAGCAAACTGTATGTACAGGGTGAGGGAAACATAAGATATGCCTTTTTTAGGGTGAAGGTCCGCTTTAAAGCGGGCAAAAATACAATTCTGCGATTACTCACCTGTAGAATTGGTATTATGAGTATACAGTACGTCCTGCTCCAAATCTAATATTTACACGTGGGATATACTCCGCCAGATGGCGCTGGACTGCAGAGAGATCGAAAATAGGCTCCTCCCGGCCCCTCAAATACCCGGGGACTCCCACAAATCCCCAGCATTGAAAAGCAGTTAATGAGAAGCAGGGAGAATTAAACAATCCAAACTATCAACTTAGTATACAGTACGTCCTGCTCCAAATCTAATACTTACACGTGGGACATCCAATAGCAGTGTCCATAAAGTAGGGTGGGATCCCCAAGAAAAATCAGCAGCAGACAGTTTAAACCACTGCCGCCTGCAGAACCTTTCGGCCAAAAGCAGCATCAGCTGAGGCCCTAACATCAACCTTGTAAAACTTTGAAAAGGTATGAACAGAAGACCAAGTAGCAGCCTTGCAAACTTGTTCAACAGAAGCCTGGTGCTGAAAAGCACAAGAGGCACCAATAGCACGAGTGGAATGAGCAGTAAGGCGGAGGATTCTTCCTCTTAGCAGAGTAGGCCTGAATCACAGCCTGACGAATCCACTTGCTGATAATAGACTTGGCAGGAGCCAAACCCTTCCTAGGACCAGAAGGGACCACAAAAAGAGCATCAGTTTTCCTGAAAGGTGCAGTAGCCACCAGATAGTACTTCAGACACCTAACCACATCCAAAGAGTGCAAAACCCTCTCCTTAGCATTGCTAGGATTAGGGCACAAAGAAGGAAGAACAATATCCTGATTCAAATGAAAGGCAGACACTACCTTAGGAAGAAAGTCAGGTTTGAAACGAAACACCACCTTGTCCTGGTGTCTCTCATAGTAGGGGGGCTGAATGGAAAGCGCTGCCAATTCAGACACACGCCTGACAGAAGTGATAGCCACCAGAAATACAACCTTGAGCGTAAGAATGGCCAAGGCAGCATCCTGCACAGGTTCAAAGGGAGCACCCTGCAAGGCTGACAGAACCAAGTTCAGATCCCAAACAGGCACCATAGGCTTACATGGGGGCGCACATGAGTGACCCCCTGGAAAAAAGTCCTGATCAGAGGGTGCTGAGCAAAGGACTTCTGGAAGAAAATAGCCAGGGCAGAAACCTGACCCTTCAGAGTACTGAGCTGGAGTCCCATCTCCAACCCATGCTGCAGGAACTCCAGAATCCTGGGAATAGAGAACACACAACAGGGAAGAGACTTTGACTCACACCAGTCAATGTAGGCACGCCAAACCCTGTAATAAATGAAAGAGGAAGACTTCTTCCTAGCTTTAATCAAAGTATCCACAACTGAGGAAGACAGCCCCTTCTCCATCAAGATGGAGGTTTCAGCAGCCAAGCCGTCAAAGCCAGAGTTTGTAAATTTGGATGGCGTAGTGAGCCCTGAGTGAGCAGATCTGGCACCAAGGGCAGAGCGTACTGATCTACTGCCAGCTGTACCACGTCTGCGAACCACACTCTTCTTGGCCACCTGGGGGCCGCCAGAATTGCTGGAACCCCTTCCAGAGCAATCTTGCGCAGAACCCTGCCCAGCAGGGGGATTGGAGGGAAGACATACAGGAACTGAAAGTCCTGCCATGACATTGCTAGAGCATCCGAGGTCAAGGCCAGAGGATCCTGGGACAGAGAGACAAAAGCTGGGAGCTTGTGATTGTGGCGGGACGCAAACAGATCCACATCTGGTTGGCCCCAACGGTGAAACAGGGATTGAAACACCCTAATGCATAGAGACCATTCTCCCTGGTGAGAGGTCCCCCTGCTCAGAGAGTCCGCCAGGCGATTTTCCACCCCCGGGATGTACACAGCTGATATGCAGGGGACATTGGCCTCCGCCCAAGTCAGGATCAGAGACGCTTTTTGGAGGGCCCCCTTGCTCCGGGTTCCTCCCTGATGGTTGATGTAGGCAACTGCCGTCTGGTTGTCCGAGCGCACCTGAACAGGCAGGCCCCGAAGGCGAGTAGTCAAGTGAGCCAGAACTAGCCTGATCGCCTGCAGTTCCAAGACATTGATAGGTGTGTGGCCCCACCTCCCCTGGAACCGCAGAGACTTCCAGAAACCCCCGCCATCCCGACAGACTGGCATCCGTGGTGACCGTCTCCCAGGAAGGGGTAAGAAAGGATCTGCCCCCCAACAGGTTCCTTGAGTCCATCCACCACGAGAGGGACCGCCTGACCAGGGGGGAGAGCACACAGACCCTGTCCAGGGACGCTGGGTCCTTGTCCCATACTGACAATAGGTGAAGTTGTAGAGGCCTCAAGTGGAACTGAGCATAAGGGACCGCTTCGAAGCTTGCCACCATCAGGCCCACCAGCTGCATCCCCTGCCAGATGGAGGGATGAGGACAAGCTAGGAGGGAGAGCCTGTGCAATCAGACTGTCCACCTTCTGTTGAGGAAGAAAGATCCTTGCCTGAACTGTATCCAGATTCATTCCTAGGAATGGAGTTACCAAGGAAGGGGACAGTGAGGACTTGGGGTGGTTGATCACCCATCCAAATGACTCCAGAGTGGACACCACCAGCTGAGTATCCAACTCTGCCTGATGTAGAGACTGGGAAGTGATGAGAATGTCGGCCAGATAGGGAAGCACGCGGACGCCCTGACATCTGAGCAGAGACATCACGCCAGCCAGCACCTTGGTGAACACCCTGGAAGCTGAAGTGAGGCCAAAGGGCAAGGCCACAAACTGGTAGTGTTGATCCATCAGAGCGAACCTGAGGAACCTTTGATGACCTGTGAACACAGGAATATGAAGGTAAGCATCTTTGATGTCCACAGAAGTCATGAAATCCCCTTGGCGCAGGGAACTGATGGCAGAGCGCAGAGTTTCCATGCGAAAGCGCCTGTCCCTGACAAACTTGTTGAGGATCTTCAAGTCCAGGATGGGCCTGACTGAACCATCTTTTTTGGGCACTGTGAATAGGTTGGAATAAAAGCCCTCGCCTTTTTCTCTTAAGGGGACCTGGCAGATGACCCCCAGCTCCAGGAGGCCTTGCACTGCATGCACTAGCTCCTGAGCTGACACAGGGTCCTGAGGAATCCAGGATCTGATGAATCTTGGAGGGGGATCGGCAGCAAACTCCAACCTGTAACCGGAGGACACTACCTCCTGAATCCACCGGTTTGAGACATGAAGCCTCCAGACGTGAACGAAGTGCTGCAGCCGCCCCCCACCCGGATGGGTGAGGGCGCCCCATCATGCCTGAGGGGGCTTGGGAGAGGATTTTGCTTTGGGACCCCAGGAGGAGCCAGGATGTCCACGTCCTCTGCCCCTACCCCAGAAATCTCCCTGGGCCCAGGAAAGGAAACCCCCCTTCCCTGTCTGGCACCACGGTAAGGGGAGGATAAGGAACCCTGACCCCGAAAGGGCCGAGATTGCCGCCTGCGCTGGGGTAACCTGCCTCCCTTAGCAAAAAGGTCCAGGCGGTCCCCAAACAGGCACAGTCCCTTAAAGGGAAAACCAGTGAGGGCCTTCTTGGCACCGTTGTCATCAGCCCACTGGCGCAGCCAAACCGAGCTGCGTATAGCCACCACGAGGGCAGAAGTTCTGGCACACATTCTGATGATGTCATCCAATGCTGAGAGGACAAAATTTACAAACACATCACAACTGGAGAGTGCATTGAACACCTCACAAGGCAAATCATCAGGGGCACTATCCAGCATATTTCTGATAAGGGTTCTAGTGGCCACAGCAGTAATGGCAGAGGCACAGACCGGGCGCAGCGCCGTCCCCGCACATGCAAAGGCGTGTGATGTCAGCTGGTCAATGCGCCGGTCCTCAGCATCCCGCAGGGTAGTGGAGTCAGGGGAATGCATGACAGAGGTGTTAGATAGCCCTAGGATCGGGGCATCCACCTCGGGGGGGATGACCAACATTTAACCACCTTAACAGGAAAAGGATACTTCCTATGCCAACTTTTTGGAACCCCGGGAAGTTTACTGGGGCACTCCCATTCCTTGAGCACAAGGTTATGGAAATGTGCCTGCTCGGGAAATTCCAAACGTGATTTTGCTGTATGGAAAAGCTCCCCTCTTTGCCTGGGAGCTGCAACAGGGAGAGAGATGGACAGAACCTCAAAAATCTGGGTCAATAATCTGTCAGTGTCATCCGGGGCCCAGGGATCAGAGCCAGAATCGTCATGACCCCTTGGTCTCTCATAAGATGAGCCTGAATCAGAAAAAAGCTCCCCTTCATCAGACGGGGTATAGCCACAAAGATTCCAAAACTCCTCAGTTCCCATAGGGAAAACAGTGACATTAGGCGTCAAGTGCCGCTTCTTAGCAGGGGCCCTACGCGCTAAGGGCTTAGCAATCAACTGCTCAACAGTAGCCAGTCTAGAAGACACATCAGGCTGAGAATCCCCACTAGTTGCAACTCAGCAGGAGTGAGATTTAAGCTTGGGGGAGTAGGTGAAGTGAAACGAGGTGCAGCCACTGGCAGGCCAGATTGCAATGCAAGCACCTGCTCAGCACAGGGTACACAGACCCGCGCCTTGTCAGCGTCAGCATGAGGCTGCCCACACACTACACACAGCCGGTCTTATCCCAAAGGGACCCCGGTCACATTATCCTGGGATGCCTCCATATGGTGATTATAGCGGCGCTATACGCCGATAGGGAATAACGCTATATAGCAACCCCGGATGCCCCAATAACCCGCTAGGGAAGTGGGAGTATTATTTTTACAAGGCCTACAAGTTATACACTAATACAGGGCCGGGAGAAGACAAAAGGGTTCACCCCGCCTGAAAGATATAAGCAGAAGACCTGTAAGCACACAGTACAAAAGTGAAAGATATAAAGCCGCCCGCGAGGGCACTTACGGACCGCGGTAGGTAGGGGTCCGTCGCGCATGGGCCAACCAAGCAGGTTAAAGATGGCGTCGGTATACCTCGAGGGGCGGGCCGGTATCAGCGATGACGCGGAGCGCGCCATAGACGGGCCCCGTGCAAGCAGCCAATGACGGCGCACCCGCGCCTGAGGTAATGCCGCCACTAAGCGCGGAACCAAGTCAGCGTGCGGCGGCGGCGGCAATTTTAAAAAGACGGTAAAGGCAAGTCAGCGCAGCGGCTGACACAAGACTAAACAGAATAATAAGAGTGTAAAACACAGAATGCATAGCATACACATTTACACCCCCCTCTTTTCCCCCGAAGGCTACAAGGAGAATGAGGGAGGACAGCGGCCACTTAAACAGGGCCCACCGATGGGCAGGGGCACTAGTGCGGGAGGGGCATCTCAGAGGCTCACCATAAGCCTGAACCGCCTACCCTTTGGTGGGGGATTGCGGTGGAGCAGCGCTCCTAAGCACCTAACAGTGCCTACCATCACCCGACCAGCGCAGCCAAGGCTGGGAGGCATATTGCTAGTGGAACGGGTGGGAATAGTCCTACAGGGCCGCAGACTAATAACCCCGCTCACCTGCGAGTAGAGAGCCATTTCTCGTCCTTCGCAGCCAGACTGCAGAGAAATTCTGGGGATTTGTGGGAGGTCCCCGGGAATTTGGGGAGCCTATTTTCGATGTCTCTGCAGTCCAGCGCCATCTGGCGGAGTATATCCCACGTGTAAGTATTAGATTTGGAGCAGGACGTACTGTATACTAAGAATAACCCACATTTTTATCTAGCATCCCCTGAATTGCTCACCCCATAAGGGATACATTTTGCCAATTTTCACTGCTCCTGCTTCACTCTAATCCCAGATAATGGCGCCTGTTTTAGCTGGAAAGCTGTACCCCCTCCATTCTTTGTCACTGTTGTGTATGGCAATGATGTCATTGCCACACCTAAGCAATGACTGATCACCTGCCATCTCACACCGAGGGACAGCAAAAAAAAGTAGAAACATGGAAGGTTGACGGCAGAAGGAGACCATACGGTCCATCTAGTCTGCCCTTATGTGTATATTGTATGTACTCTTTATCTTAGGATAGATGTGTGCTTATCCCAGGCATGTTTAAATTCAGTGACTGTTTCAGTGAAGTGTTTCAGAACAATTTCAAAAAGCAAAATTATGCATTTCTAAATCCTCACCCTAATCACAGACTATCGGCAGGGGCTTTGGCCAACTGTATTTCACAAGTTTGGTGGGTTTTGGTCCACTTTAAGTACCTCTAGAGATTTTTGGGGTACAGTGGGACAAAATACCTTAACACGAAACTGTCCCACTAATTGTCTCATTAATTACCAATAGGGGTACTGATTACTGATAGCTGCAAGATGAGTGGACAGTGTAGCCAGGCAGTGGAAAAAGCAAGCAGGATGCTCGGCTGCATAGCTCGAGGCATCACCAGTAGGAAGAGGGAGGTTGTGAGGCCGCTGTATAGAGCCCTGGTGAGGCCACAGCTAGAATACTGTGTGCAGTTCTGGTGACCTTCCCTGCAAAAAGACATTATTCAAATAGAACAGGTCCAAAGACCGTCAACAAAAATGGTGGAAGGACTTAAGCTTATCAGGAGACTTAAAGAACTTAATTTGTACAGTCTGGAGGAAAGAAGGGAGAGAGGGGACATGATGGAGACCTTTATATATGTGACAGGATTCAATAAGTTTCAGGAGAGAAGTGTTTTTAAGGAGAAACTTAATGATAGAACAAGGGGCCGAACTTGAAGCTAGTCGGAGGGAAGATCTGGAGCAATGTTAGAAAATATGTTACAGAAGGAGTAGTAGATGCTTGGAACAAACTTCCAGCAGAGGTAGTTGAAAAAATACAATTCTGTGATTACTCACCTGTAGAATTGATTTTACGGTGTACAGCATGGCTTGCTTCATTTCTATTCTTTACATGTGGGTAATCCGCCACCAGGTGGCGCAGTCGACTGCAGGAAGACTTGTGGCCCCTCCCGGCCCATATAAGGGCCAGAATTACCCAGGAGGAACCAGTGTTTGAAAGCAGTATGCAAGAAGCCGGGAGGCAAGAACCATGTTAATAAAACACAGCCCACTAAAGAGTAACTCTCTCAACAAAAATCACCATAACAAGGCAAAAGAGAATAACGTTAACAAGGGTGGGATGAAGCAAGCCGTGCTGTAAACCATAAAATCAATTCTACAGGTGAGTAATCACAGAATTGTATTTTTCCAGGTGTACAGCACGGCTTGCTTCATTTCTATTCTTTACATGTGGGACAGCAGTGTCCAAGAAAAAAGGGCGGGATCCCCAGAGAGCAGCAGCAGGCAGTTCAAACCACTACCGCCTGAAGCACCTTGCGTCCAAAAACAGCATCAGCTGAGGCCCTAACATCAACTTTGTAAAACTTAGTATGAACCGAAGACCAAGTAGCGGCCTTACAAACCTGTTAAACAGAAGCCTGGTGCTGAAAGGCCCAAGAGGCACCAATAGCCCTAGTGGAGTGAGAACACGGAAAGGAGGTTCCTTCCCCTTGGCCGAGTAAGCTTGCACCACCGCCTGTCTAATCCACTTGCTGATAGTGGATTTGGCTGGAGGCAAGCCCTTCCTAGGCCAGAGAATCAGACTTCCAAAAGGACTCAGTGGTGACCAAATAATACTTTGTAGTGCCCTGACCACATCCAGAGAATGAAGGTTCCATTCCTTAGAATTAGAAGGGGCAGGAAAAAAAGGAAGGCAAGACAATGTCCTTGTTGAGATGAAAGGCAGAAACAACCTTGGGCAAGAATTCCGGTTTAAGAGACGGAACACCAAACAAGAAGGCCACCTTAAGAGTCAAGGTGGATATAGAGGCATCGCACAGGGGTTCAAAAGGTGGACCCTGGAGAGCAGAGAGCACCAAATTTAAATCCCACACCGGTAGCAGTGGCTTCCAAGGTGGGCACACATGAGTCACTCCCTGGAAAAAAGTCCAGCCTATGAGTGGCGAAGGATCTTTGGAAAAAAACTGCCAAAGCCGAAAACCTATCCTTTGAGGGTACTCAGTTGTAGACCCGACTCCAGACCATGTTGAAGAAACTCCAAAATCCTGGAAATGGAAAAAAGCGCGACAAGAAAAAGACTTAGACTCACACCAGGCAATGTAAGCATGCCAGATCCTGTAATAAATCAAGGAAGAAGATTTCTTCCGAGCCTGAATCATAGTATTGACGACCGAAGTCGGCAAACCCTTATCCATAAGGATGGAGATTTCAGCAGCCAAGCCGTCAAAGCCAGCGTTTGTAAATTGGGATGGCACAACTGTCCCTGAGTGAGAAGCTCTGGATTGTCGGGCATGACATACTGATCCACCGCCATCTGGACGACGTCTGCGAACCATACCCTCCTCGGCCAGCGGGGGGGCCACCAGGATGGTCTGTACCCCCTCCTGGGCTATCTTGTGCAGCACGCGATCCAACAGAGGAAAGGGAGGAAAGGCATAGAGGAGTCGAAACTCCGTCCAAGGAATGGCTAATGCGTGGCGGAGGCCAGAGAATCTCTTGACAGGGAGACGAATTTGGGAAGCTTGTGATTGTGACGGGACACAAAATGGTCCTGGTCCGGCTGACCCCAGATCGAGCGAGAAAGATCTTGTTGTCGAAAGACCATTCCCCCAGGCGAGACATCCCCCTGCTCAGGGAGTCCGCCTCCTGGTTCTCCACCCCTGGAATGTAAACCACCGAGATGCAAGGAACATTCTCCTCTGCCCAGGACAAGATCAGGGACACTTCCTTGAGGGCTCATTTGCTCCAAGTCCCGCCCTGATGGTTGATGTAAGCGACAGCCGTCTGATTGTCCGAGCTGACTTGGACCACCCGACCCCGTAGGTGAGGTGTCAACTGGAGGAGAACCAACCTGATCGCTCTCAACTCCAGGAGGTTGATAGGTGCATGGGCCTCCTGAGGGCCCCACTGGCCCTGGAACTTCAGCGATAGCCAGAACCCTCCCCAACCGGTCAGACTGGCGTCCGTGGTGACAATCTCGCAGCACGGAGGCAGAAAGGACCTGCCCACTAGAAGATTCCTCGAGTCCAGCCACCACGAGAGAGACTGTCTGGCCAGAGGGGACAGAGCGAATTCCTGTTCCAGGGACTCCTGATTCCAAAGAGGTCTCATGTGGAACTGGGCAAAGGGAACCGCCTCGAAGCAAGACACCATGAGGCCCACCAACTGCATCCCCAGACGGATGGAGGGATGAGGACACAACAGCAGGGAGCGCGCCTGCATCTGAAGGACCTCCACCTTCTGCTAAGGAAAAAACACCTTGACCTGAGAAGTATCCAGCGTCATGCCCAGGATGGCCTCCCATTCTTAGCCAGGAGGTCTAACCATTCCCCAAACAACCGAAGTCCCAGGAGAGGAATACCTGTGAGGGCTTTCTTGGCGGCAGCATCCGCTACCCACTGCCGAAACCAGATAGAGCGACGCAGCGCGACCAGAGCAGCCGAAGCCATACCACCAAAACGGACGGCGTCATTTATAGCCGATATGACAAAGCCAAGGAAGTTCGCACAAGCTAAGAGCTCCCTATGCGCCAGCCGGCTAGTGCAGCACCTTGAGGGGCGGGCCGTCATTACGCGGACCCGCCGCCCCCCCCCAAACACCCCCCCCCCCCCCCCCCGCAGGCGCCTAGAGAAGGCAAAATGGAGCCCGGAGCAGGGAGAGAAGGTCGTGAGGGACCTAAACAACACCACAGTTAAGACACAATAATAAAGCAGGGATAAATAAAAGACAAGGTCACAGGGTGGTTTCTCCTCCCCCCCCCTATAGGCTCACCATAGCCTATGGCCGACTTACCCTGAATAAAGAGCATAGCTCTGCCGAATGCCTGACCCTCGGCGTTCCCCTACCAGCACCTGATCCGCAGCGATGGCTGGGAGGCAAAAAAGGGTCCCGGAAGCAGGTGGGAAATAGGGCTTGCAGCGGCCGACATGCTTGGGATGCCCCGCTTATCTGCCAAGTCCATGGAGAGAGAGAAAAATAGAGAACCATCTTTGCAGCCACACTGCAGGAGAAGACTGGGTCCTTCTGGGTAATTCTGGCCCTTATATGGGCCGGGAGGGGCCACGAGCCACCTGGTGGCGGATTCCCACATGTAAATAATAGAAATGAAGCAAGCCGTGCTGTATACCTGGAAAATCAACAGTCACTGAATTTAAACATGCCTGGGATAAGCCTCCATATATCCTATAAGATAAAGAGAACATACAGTATACACAAAAGATAAAGAGTACATACAGTATACACATAGGGGAAGACTATGGTCTCCTTCTGCCGTCAACCTTCTATGTTTCTAATAGCGGGACGTCTGCTCAGTTTATATAATAGATAACATGACATCAATAGATCAGAAGACACACACACACACATATAACAGACCTGTGCAGACACGAGCAATGGCGTTATGTATTTATTGTACGCACCGTGCACCTATCACAGGAGGGAAGAGAACACGCCGTGAGGCATCTCCCACAATTCAGTCAGTGGGCACAGTGCACAGGAGACACGGGGAATCTATTTACATCGGCTATATACACACAGCAAGCCAACCAGTCCAGCACATAGCGGGGTAGCCATTGCTCTGGGACAGCCTTGTTTTGGGGGTGACGGCGAGGTCTGGGGGGGTTAGTTGAGCGTTTGGCTATGAAGGTGGAGGTGTGTCCGGATATATCCTCACCTCCAGGCACGTTACCCCACAATGCAGTTAACGATTATAATTAAAAACCAAACAAGAACAATGGCGCCAAGTCCTCTAGTCATACATGCGACTTGTACATTGGCCACACAGGGTGGTTAGCCAGGAAGCCATGAGCTAACAGGGTGGTCGTTCATGATCGGTTGTCCAACGTTCACTATATAATCCCTATTATCACAAGAGGGACTGTGGGCAACTTGCCCACATCCACCCCAAAAAGGAGCACCAAACAATGATGTCAACACAAAAAATATCCGTTTATTGTACAAACAGAATGAATACACACAAAACAATCAATCATAGCCTCGTGCGCAGGTGTCCCTGCTGCTTTTTTCCCCTTTCTTAACATTTTGGAACGGTTGTGCTGCCAACTCATATGGTTAGGTAACCTTGTGCATTTTTATTACGTGGAGTATGACTGTCTCTTGCTTATGCACTTAGCACTTTTCTGTGTCCATAATTGAACCGGACCTTCATCACGATTCCCCAGCATATATAATAAATATATTTTAAGTTTTTAGTCACTTACTTATTATTCTTTCCCCCACTGGGCTGCAATTCTGTTCAGGACTTTAGGATACGGGCGCCGCCATCTTGATTCAGAAGCATCACACTTACTGGAGAGGAGAGTGGGAGTACAGGGGGTGGGGTTATAGCTGTACTTTGCTCAGACAGAACAAAGCTGGGGTCAGGAAAAGGTCAGCAATCCCCGAATGCAGAGAGACACAGTCAGAAGGCACTTCCTGTTTGCAGGCTGCCTGACGTCTCATGAGCCGCCATCTTGAATGTTTAAAGGTTTATAACATGCAGTAGATGCTGGTAGAATGATTGAGCAATCTGTATGTACAGGGGGGAAACATATACGATAGGCTCTTATTCAGGGTGAAGGACTGCTTTAAATGTATTAGCACGATTATATATAGATAATATATTTTTCTTGTATTTGTATTATTTAACAATATGTATCAATATGTGTTTTTGCCATATTAATTAGTTTTGGAATTGATTGCACAGATTTGTACTGGTCACTTTATTGGACGAATTGGTCTTGGTGGATATTGGTTTGTAGTACTAGGTAATTTTGTGCCGGCACAAAAAAATATCAATTGAGTCTCTCCCCCTGCTTTTGCATGGATTACTGGGGGCTTCCGTTCCTTGTATGTAGATATATTCCCAGTTATACTGGTCTGTCTATATTTTGGCAGCCCTGGATGTGATTTGGGGAAATTGCAGCTGTTTTTAATTTTGTCTTGTTTTGTGTGATTGATTGTGTGTATTCATTCTGTGTGCAAAATAAACAGATATTTTTTGTATTGACATCATTGTTTGGTGCTCCTTTTCGGGGTGGATTTGGGCAAGTTGCCCACAGTCCCTCTTGTGATAATAGCTAGAAGTATTTAGTGAAGCACATTGGACTCATTAGGTCAGTAGTCCTCAAACTTCCTCCTCAAGGGCCGAGACAGGCCAGGTTTTGCAGCTCTCCACGCTACTCCACAGGTGAATTAACTGGTGCTCAGACAGAGCTATAGCCCTAATTACTACATCTGTGCAGCAGCATAGAGAGCTGCAAAACCTGGCCTGTCTCGGCCCTTGAGGAGGAAGTTTGAGGACTACTGCATTAGGTGGTGCACCTCCATCTGTGGTACTATATAATCCCAACATGAGAGTCAGCCTGTGGTGACAATGGTTTTGAAACAATGGATCCAGCAAGAAGTATTAGCGTTACTCCTCCATTAGGTTCTCTTCAGTAACTGGACCTTGTGAGGCACAGTCAGGCCCCTGCAAATGCCGCCATGCACTGTACAAGCACAGCTGCTTCTCTCTAGCAATTGCTGGGGGATAGAGCTTATCCAATGGGTACCCGCCGTGGCTACAGGGACGCCGGTGCCCGGTTCTTCTTTTATGGCACTCAACAGGTGATGGATGCACCTATAATTTTATATGTGGACCCTGGTCTAGGCTACAAAACAGATTAAAGCAGAAAAAAGGATGGCCAGTCCTGGAATCTAAAATACTCCAGGGGCCGTTGGATGCCTCACTGTGTGTAACCCCCAGGTCCTCGGTATTCACTCACCTTTCCCCAGTCTAACGGCACATGTGGGGGCTCTCGTCCAATCAAAGTCATTTGCTGTGCCTATGTAATTCAGCAAATCGCTCTGATTGCTTACAGTGGGGAACGAGAGCACCCCCTGCATCTTCGGGCTGTGTGCGTGCTCTCATCCTTGCTATTCAAATAGGCTGGGGATGCGCCCACTCTTGCTCCCAACAGAAGCTTATCCGAGTCATTTGCCAATGACAGACACGGCTCCGATCGTGAGCCCGCACATGCACTGTTGTATTGGACAATCAAGGGCATATCACACAGCAGGACATTGCAAATCGGGGTGCCCCATTGCAAATCCCAGGTTTTATTCCACTTTAAGGGCACATTCCAGGCAAAGAGTTAAACGAACCTGCTTTCTGCTCTCCCGGTGCTAGATCTTTGACCAGCATTCCCTGATAAACCCCATGGAACTCGCTCCCTTCTGTTGCCTCGCCACCATCCATCCTCTTGGTGACTTTCATTTCTGAGGGACCTTCACATAGATGTAGCGGCAGAGGCGATAACTCATGTATGTATATGGACACCCAGCAGATGTTCACTAAGGCTTATCAAGAAATATAAAGCAGGGTGAATGAAAGATACGGCCAGCACAGGGAGAGCAAAAAACAGATTAACGCTGTCTGTAATGTCCCTTTAAAGTGGACCTTCTCCCTGGGGTTGGGATAATGCTCCACTATTAACAATCAGTAGAAGAAGCCCCTGTGTTGTCCCCTTCCTCTACGGATTTTTAAGGGAAAGTCCAGGCAAAAATGACACAAATACTCACCACCTCACCACAGCCATTCTGTCCTAGTATCTGAATAAATAAAATGTAAGCGGTCACTGCATCACGCAGGTTCGTGTCTATGAGTGGTACAGCCGCTCCCATATCGGGCAACCGCCAGTGTCCAGGCAGCAGCATGGCTGAGATGCTGAGAGAGGAAGCTCCAAAATGGCCACTACCTTTCTTTTCCAACTGTGCCAGGTTGTTGGTCTGGTTTAAAGTGGAAACGAAGGAGGGGTGGCAGCCGCTCAGACCATTTTATAACTAACCTGGGAGGTGCACGTTAGCAGGGCAATTAGGATACAAAAGTCTCTAAGGAGCCACAGCACTCAACCCTGTTAGCTTGCAGACGAACCTAAAATCTGTCTCTAAACTTGGTTAAAAACAGAGGACTCGGTCACACACATCTACAGAAGTAGCTTAAGCTGCACCACCAAGCGCCAAGGTGCCTCTGTGGGGTGCTGCCCTAACTCTATAATCTCAGAGCCCCATTTGGGACATACAAAGCAATAGATAAATTGGGAGCAGGCTTACCTGAAGTTGCCCTAAACCTCAAGTGCAGCCCATGGGGTGGAAGGGCTTCTTTTGAATTTGTGCAAGCACATGGGGTGTGGGGTCTAGGCTGTACTACAAGGTATTTGACCCTTCAACCCCATGGGCTGCACTCGAGGTTATAGGGCAACCTCAGGTAAGCCTGCTCCCAATTTATCCATTGCATTTTATGTCCCGAATAGGGCTCTCAGAGATTAGTTAGGACTGCACCCCACAGGGGCACCTTGGCGCTTGGTGGTGCAGCTTCAGCTACTTCTGCAGATGTGTGTGGACCGAGTCCTCTGTTGTTAACCAAATTTAGAGACAGATTTTAGGTTGGTCTGCAAGCTAACAGGATTGAGTGCTGTGGCTCCTTTAAGACTTTTGTATCTGGTTTAAAGTGGACCAAAACCCACAGAGATCAGCCCAGGAAGCCATAAGATTCCCGAGTCGATTGATTCCCTCCCCCTTGGAGCATCCCAAATCAGGATACCCCATCGTGTGAACTCCTCTAGGTTGCCGGAACCTCACCTTCTTTCCCGGTCCAACGGCGCATGCGCGAGCAGTGGCCACATCCCCGCTATCCCTTTAGCAGGATGCATGCCCACGCCAGGCATTTGTGAATGGCCTGCACGTGCACGCTCCCTGTTAGAGAGTAGCGGGGATGCGGCTGCCAGTGCGCTCGGATCCGCTCGCATTAGACAATGGTCTTGAGCGTGCCGATTGAACGATTGGCCGCGCATGTGTCATAGGACCGAGAAGAGGTGAGTTTGTTTGGACGACCTGGGGGGGGGGTTTCACACTGCGAGGACCATCACTCAAGATCCCAGCCTCAGATCTTGTGTAGATTGCCCTGCTGCCCATGAGTTGTTTTTTAATGTTATTGCCCAAATCAGGCTTAGCACTGGTGGAGGGAGGCTGTAGTTGGGGCGTTAAAAACTGCTTGGACTTCCTCTCTAAGTGGCAACCAATCTCTTCAGCTTCTGGGACAAGTCACTGAAGGGTCCCACAACCTGCATCCACTGTGGATGGAGGAGGTATTGTATTTTACCTTCCGAGTCAGGCTTAGCGGGGGAGGGAGGGAGGTTAAGAGGACGTAGTGTCACCAAAGACTTTGGCCTTGATTCAATAAAAGTTGAAGTTCAATAAAAAATTCTCATGGTAGTAAAAGATTCAATTCATAAGAAAACAATGAAAGTCAACAACTAAGTAAAGAAATGTTTACTCCATTCTACACTGTAGTAAAAGCTGCCATTGACTTTCATTGTATTTTTATCTAGTGATTCAGTAACCGTGACATTCTCAGGCTTTTTTCTCATTAACTGAATCTTTTACTACCATCAGAATTTTTTTTTACCTTTATTGAATCTAGGCCTTTGTCTCTATCTCCGGGTGCATCCCGGGTTCCTGCAAGCAGGCAGTCCCGTACTTCTGCGTTCTGCGACAATGGCAGCAGTTCTGTAAGTACCGGCAACCAAAGAGCATCACCAGGTGGAAAGGGCTCACCACGTCTACACAACTGTCCGGAGAACCCAATTGGTCAACAAAGGTCAAGTGGCGCAGCAGACTTACAGCCTGCTATGATGGAACATGGAAGTGGTAAGTACGGGGCTCCCCCATCCTGGACATACGCCGAGAGGAAGCAACAAAAGGAGCAATACAAATTGGGATGCCCCCATGCTGCAGGGACAGAGGAGGTAAAGTCTTTTGTGCCTTTACTTCCTCTTTAAATAGGCAGGAGGTCCACTGGTGGGAAAAATACAGTTTTGTGAGTACTCACCTTTAAAACGGATATTATAAGTGTGACATACACTCGGCTTTAACTCTTCATGACATTTGGGTTATTCTCCAGTAGAGGGCGAACTTCTGCAGAGATGAATGCAAAAAAGGAGCTCCTCCCAGTCCATAAATACCTGGGAACTCCCACCAATTCTCCAGTGTAAAATAGCAGTAAGGGGACCAGGAAGAACAAAATATAACAATACTAACAACCAAGAAACAAAGGTTCACCATATAAAGGATCCAAAATACCAAAAGGGTGGGGTGAAGCGGAGTGTATGTCACACTTATAATATCCGTTTTAAAGGTGAGTACTCACAAAACGGTATTATTCCAAGTGTGCCATACACTCCACTTCGATCTTCATGACATCTGGGACATCCAATAGCAGTGTCCGTCATGGGAGGGAACCATAAACAGTAAAGAATGTACCAACTCAAACCACTGCAGCTTGCAGAACCTTGCGGCCAAAAACAGCATCCGCTGAAGCCCGCACATCAACCTTGTAAAACTTGGAAAAAGTATGAACGGAAGACCAAGTAGCAGCCTTACAAACTTGTTCAACAGAAGCCTGGTGCTGAAAAGCCCAGGATGCACCCACAGCACGAGTAGAATGTGCAGTGACCCTAAAAGGGGGAGTCTTCCCCTTAGCAGAATAGGCCCCAACAATGGCCTGACGAATCCATTTGCTAATGGTAGCCTTGGTGGGCGCCAAACCTTTCCTGGGCCCGCAGGGCACCACGAAAAAGGCATCCGTCTTGCGGAAAGAAGAAGTAGTCACCAAAATAGTACTTAACACAGCGAACCACATCCAAATTGTGCAAAACCCTCTCCTTGTCATTGCTAGGCTTAGGACACAAGGAAGGGAGAACAATATCCTGATTGAGATGGAAAGCAGAAACCACCTTAGGAAGGAAATCTGGCTTAAAGCGAAAGACCACCTTGTCCTGGTGTCTTTCAATGTAAAAGGGCCTGAATCGACAGAGCCGCCAACTCAGAGACACGCCGAACAGAGGTAATAGCCACCAAGGCGGCAACCTTTTGAGTGAAAACAGAAAGAGCAATATCCTGTAACGGCTCAAAAGGAGGCCCCTGGAGAGCCGAAAGAACCAAATTCAAATCCCAAACAGGAACCATAGCCTTCCGAGGGGGTCAAACATGAGTGACCCCCTGGAAAAAAGTCTTAACCAGCGGGTGTAAGGCAAAAGATCTTTGGAAGAAAACAGACAGAGCAGAGACCTGCCCTTTCAAGGTACTAAGCTGGAACCCAAGATCCAGACCGTGCTGAAGAAACTCCAAAATCCTAGGGATCGAAAACACCCTGCAAGGCAAGGCCCTAGCCTCACACCAGTCAATATAGGACCGCCAAGTCCTATAGTAAACGCCAGAAGAGGACCGCTTCCTAGCTCTAATCAAAGTCTGAACAACAGCCTCAGACAAACCTTCATCCTTCAGAATGAAGGTTTCAGCAGCCAAGCCGTCAAAGCCAGTGTTGGTAAATTGGGATAAAGTAGTTGACCCTGAGATAACAGATCCGGAAACATGGGAAGCCGGTACTGATCTACCGCCAGCCTTACAACGTCTGCGTACCAAACCCTTCTTGGCCACCTTGGAGCCACCAGAATTGCTGGTGCCCCTTCCAGAGCCAGTTTGCAAACTACCTTGCCCAGCATGGAGAAGGGAGGAAACAGGTACAGAAACCCCAGATCCTTCCAAGCAAGGGACAAGGCATCCACTGCCAGAGCTAGAGGATCCCGAGACAGAGACACAAAGGCCGGGAGTTTGTGATTGTGCCGTGAGGCAAAGAGATCCACCTCCGGAGTCCCCCACTTGCGACAAAGAAACCGAAAAACCCCGGGGTTGAGAGACCACTCTCCTTGGCGAGAGAACCCCCTGCTCAGGGAGTCCGCCTCCGTGTTCTCCACTCCCGGAATGTAGATTGCCGAAATGCAAGGAACATTGCTCTCCGCCCAATGCAGGATCAGAGAGACTTCCCTGAGGGCACTCCTGCTGCGAGTCCCTCCTTGGTGATTGATATAAGCTACCGCCGTCCGACTGTCTGAACGAATCTGAACCGGAAGACCCTGTAAGTGCGACGTCAGCCGTGACAGGACAAGCCAGATGGCTCTGAGCTCTAAGACATTGATGGGGTTGTGAGCCTCCTGAGGACCCCACACCCCACTGAACTGATGACTTTTCCAGAAACCTCCCCAGCCCAACAGACTGGCATCCGTGGTAACCGTCTCCCAACGAGGAACCAGAAAGGATCTGCCCCTCAACAGGGTGCTCGACTCCAGCCACCACCAAAGGGACTGCCGAACCCTGGGAGACATCCTGAACGGTTGATCCAATGACAGTGGACACCTGTCCCGATGCGTCAATAGATTAAGTTGAAGAGATCTCATGTGAAACTGCGCAAACAGGACCGCCTCGAAGGAGGCCACCATCATGGGTTGGGTTGATCACCCACCTGAACCTCTCCAGGGTCGACACCACCTGGTGGGTGTCCAGCTCCACCTGACGGAGGGAAGAAGCTGAAATCAATAGGTCGTCCGGATACGGCACAATACGAATTCCCTGAGCTCTGAATAAGGCCATTATGCCCGCCAGAACCTTGGTGAAGACCCTCGGCGCCAAGGTCAACCCGAAGGGAAGTGCTACAAACTGAAAATATTGATCGTCTACCTCGAACCTGAGGAATCTTTGATGCGCTGGAAAAATTGGAACATGCAAATACGCATCCTTGATGTCTATGGATGTCATGAAATCCCCTTGACGAAGAGAATTGATGGCCGAGCGCTCCATGCGGAACTTCTTGGTTCTGATGAATCTGTTAAGGACCTTGAGGTCCAGAATGGGTCTTACAGAACCTTCTTTCTTGGGAACCGTGAAAAGATTGGAGTAGAAACCCCTGCCTCTCTCCGATGGAGGCACCGGGCACACAACTCCCATGTCCAGAAGGTTTCTTACTGTTAACAGGAGCCCCTATGCAGCCTGAGGGTCCAAGGGCACCCGAGACCTTAAAAATCTTGGAGGAGGCCAGTACTCGAACTCCTGTTTGTACCCGGAGGAGACCACTTCCAAGATCCAATTGTCCGTGACGTCCCGGGCCCAGACCTGGAAGAAGAGCCGCAGCCGTCCCCCCACCCGTGCGGGTGAGGGCGCCCCTTCATTGCTGAGCTGGTTTACCCGCAGGCTTGGGCTTGGAACCCCAGGCCCCTGTTCCAGGAAGAGCCTCTGACCCCTGAGAAGGCCAAACCTCTACCAGCTCTGGCACCTACTACACACAACACTAGTGTCTTCCATAGCAGCCAAGAGAAAATCCATGAACAATTCAAATCTTTTCAGCGTAGTGAACTCCGGCTCTGGCCGGATCAAGGTGAGCGTCATTTAACCAGTCCCTAATCAGAGACCTAGCACCCACCGACACTAGCGCAGATGCGCATCTGATGCGCACAGGCCGCAAGGCCGAACCAACACAGGCAAAGGCATGGTATGCCATCTGATCAAGGCGCCTATCCTCATCATCCTTTAGGGAAGTGGCGTCTGCGGTGTGAAGCACGGAGGAGTTGGTCAACCCCAAAACTGGCGCATCGACCTCGGGAGGAGAAGCCCAGCGCTTAACCGCTTCCACCGGGAAAGGATACTTCTTATCCCATCCCTGAGGAACACCCGGAAGCCGACTAGGTTTCTCCCATTCCCTAAGGTTCAATGCATCAAAATGACCCTGGGTAGGGAACTCCAAACGGGGCTTGTGGGCCCCAGTAAATTCCCCCTTCTTGAGAGGGGGCGCCTCAGGCGGCGCAATATCCAAAACCTCCAAGAGATGTGACAAAACCGTGGCCGTGTCAACAGCATCCCCCAGCGCCTTCCCAACATCAGCCTCGCCAAACCGTACATCGTCAGCCTCTGACTCCTCATACAATTCCCCCACCTCTAACGGGGAATAATCCGACATATCGCATGAATCATCATCAATATCCTAAGCCGCCTGGACCGACGACAAATGTCTCTTTAGCCTGGGCCTTCTTGCCCACCGCGCTAACCATACATTTCTCGATGCTGGCCAACCTAGCACAAACATCGGAATGCGACTCCCCGCTGGCACCAATGTCACTTGGGGTACGGATAAGGCGGGGAGGGGAAGGCGATGAAGCGGGGGGAGCCGACCCAGAAGGCTGGGCAACCAACTGGCGCGATATGGCCTTTTGTGCACATGGTATACAAATAAGCACATTCTCGCCCGTAAGGGATGCCCCACAACTCACACATGGCCGGGATTGTCCCAGAGGGAGCCCGAGCCCGGTATCCTGCGGAGCCTCCATATGGTGATTCTTGTGGTCAGTCGCAAGACTGCAGGGAATTTAGGCAATAAGCAACCCGGGATGCCCCTTAAAAGTCCCAGAGGGAGGATTTGTGGTGATCTATTTTATCTCCATATAAATCTAAATTCACACATGCGAGAGAAAAGGAGGCCCCCCTGCTAAAGAGGGGCCCCCGCATAAGCTAAGGAAGTGGCCAACAGGCCCTTCCCGGCCAGGAGCACGCAGGATTAGCCACAGCAGCACCAAGATGGCCCCCGGAGAAGAGCCTCATGAGAAAAGGAGGAAGAGGAGGGGGGCGGCCCAGCGCAGAACGCGCGCTCGTCGCCACCCCCCCTCCCAGCAACGCGGATCCCAGCCATGGGCCAAATGAGGGGGCGGGGCTACCGCGGCCGCGCCGAGAGCCCGCCCCCTCCCCGAACAAAGCCTGAGGGGGAGAAGCTCCCCAGGCTGAACGAAGGAGGCCAGCACAGTTAAGGCCCCATGTACAAGCAAACACCTGTCACAGTAAAGACACAAGTGAAAACACACACACACACACAGTGTCACACACACACACAGTGTCACACACACATAAGACCAAAAAAACAACCGAGTATAAAGGCCAGCCAGCCCCCCCCCCCCCTCCCGAGGGAAGTAAGGGACCCGGAAGGGGGGAATCCCAGCCAGAATCTGGTCATAGTAATGAAAGGGACAGGGCATCCCACACCGGGATCACCAAACCCAGGCAACCGCCTACCCCTTGTGATGGGGTCTCACGGTGGAGCGATGCTCCTTGCACACCCATAAAGGTGCTACCTACCCTCACCAGAACCCGCAGCCAAGGCTGGGAGGCTCAAATAGGGATAATTTAGGAAAGGTCCTGGCAGCAACAGGGAAAAAAATGGCCGGGCGTGAGCCCGGCTTACCTGCAAGGAAGAGAAGTCTTCATCTTCTGTCTTGCTCGCCTTCCTGCAGAGAAGAAACTGGGGAATTGGTGGGAGGTCCCAGGTATTTATGGACTGGGAGGAGCTCCTTTTTTGCATTCATCTCCGCAGAAGTTCGCCCTCTACTGGAGAATAACCCAAATGTCATGAAGAGTTGAAGCGGAGTGTATGTCACACTTGGAATATGTACTGTTCATGTGCTCATAACATAAATCTACCGACAGTCCTGTCTGTCAGGATCCCTCCACCAATGACGAGCGAGCGCACAAAGGAAAAGTGTCATATGGAAAACTTCAAAGCAGAGCCACATAACACTGAACAGGTCCGTGAAACAAAAAGGAGGCGGCCACGTTTGGTCAAGGTTAAGGGGGTGGCGGCGGTTTTCCTCTTCTCCGTTCTATGCTGTATGATGGGAGGAATTTCCAAGCTTTACTGAACTGTGCAACACTGGACACGCTCCCGCAGTCTTGAAGCAGCTCTCTATATTCTACCAGGTTATAGATCTGGTACCAAGAAGACAGCTCCCAATCCACTGCAGGAGTAGTGGTGGTGGTGGTGGTGGTAGAGGACTGGTGACATGGCGGGTGGTCTAAGGAAAAGCAGCTCTCAGACATCCCTAGAATCCGGGCCAGGAACCTTCAAGCCTTGGTCTCACTGTGGATTGAGAGAGCTTCTGGTGGATGGCTCTGGGGAGCTGCGGTGGACGACACGTGGATGAGATGAGTAAGGCATGAGGCAGAACAGGCACCTTACAAACAAATGTGGTGGGAGGAGCAGTCTGGTGCTGAAACACTGCAAACGCAGACCGGCGGCGCGGAGGGGGGGGGGGGGGGGGGTCTTCCGCTATATCAGTAGTCCTCCACCCAACCGTTCTCACATATGAAGGCATCGATGACCTCTTTCATGGCTAGGTTGGGGATTAGCTGATCCTGCATCAGGGGGCTTCTGGTCACGGGATCAAAGTGACCAACTCTCTGCATCCAAGGGTAAAAAAAATAAATAATAAATAAAACAGTTAATACGGTTAAAAAAATCAAAAGTTTACATTATATTCCAAGCCCTCTGACTTCTCCCGTGCCTCTCCACTTCTTTAGAATGCACTCCCCCCGCTCAATCGATCACTCCAAGCCTTTAAATGTGCCCTCAAAAACTAAATTCTTCAGAAAAGCATATTACCTGGCTTAAGCAACTCCTATAACCTTCAAATTGCACATGCAGCCCAACTCAAGTTCCACCACTTGTGACCCCGCCCCTTTGCCTCCACCCACATCCTATAGACTGTAAGCTTACAAGGGCAGGGCTCTCCTTCCTATTGTCTCCTGTGCTTAAACCTTGTGGCATCTACTTTGTATTGTTCCCTGTACTATATGTTTTATCTTGTCTGTAATTACACCTTGTAAAGCGCTACGGAGGATGATGACACTATAAAATTAAACAAATAATAAATCATAATAACTCCATATGACCAAAATAGATCTATCACCAAGGGATGAGGTTGAGAAAAACACCTGATAGTACCAGTTAGTTATACTTCAGGCAAAGCAACAACAAAAAAATGTGCGTAGTAAACTTTCCAGGCATGAAGATGTTCTGTGCTCCCAAACGTTCTGACTTCTTTAGTCCTTGAGGGACTATTAAGGAACAACATACACGAATATGTAACTATCCATAACATTATAAGTGACAACCAACACGGTTTTACTAAGGACAGAAGCTGCCAGACTAACCTGATTGGCTTCTATGAGGAGGTGAGTAGAAGCCTGGACAGAGGGGCGGCTGTGGATATAGTTTTTCTGGATTTTGCAAAAGCATTTGACACTGTCCCCCATAGACGCTTATTGGGGAAATTGAGATCTTCAGGATTAGAAAATGCAGTTTGTAACTGGATTGAAAACTGGCTGAAGGATCGTGTGCAGAGAGTTGTGGTTAATGATCCCTACTCTGAATGGTTACCGGCTGTAAGTGGCGTACCCCAGGGTTCAGTGCTGGGCCCACTATTATTTAACTTGTTTATAAACGACATAGAAGATGGAATTAGAAGCACTGTCTCTATTTTTGCAGATGACACAAAGATATGTAGCACAGTGCAGTCTATGGAAGATGGTCACAAGCTTCAGGCTGACTTGGACACATTGAGTGTCTGGGCTCCACTTGGCAAATGAAGGTCAATGTGGATAAGTGTAAAGTCCTGCACATAGGGTCTAACAACCTGAAGGCCACATGTGTCCTCGGGGGAGTAAAACTGGGAGAGTCACTTGTTGAGAAGGATCTGGGGGTACTGGTGGATCACAGGCTAAATAACAGCATGCAATGCCAAGCAGCTGCTTCCAAGGCCACCAAGATATTATCGTGCATTAAAAGAGGCCTGGAATCACGGGATAGAGATGTAATTTTGCCTCTTTACAAGGCACTGGTGCGCCCTCACCTGGAATATGCTGTCCAGTTCTGAGCACCCGTTCATAGAAAGGACGCTCTGACTATGGAAAGGGTGCAGAAGAGAGCCACCAAACTAATAAAGGGAATGAAAGATCTTAGTTATGAGGAAAGATTACGAGAATTAAATCTGTTTAGTCTTGAGAGGAGGCGATTGAGGGGGGATATGATTAACTTGTATAAATATATAAATGGACCATACAAAAAATATGGGGGAACACTGTTTCATGTAAAATCCTCTCTAAGGACAAGGGGGCACTGCCTTCGATTGGAAAAAAAGAAATTTAGTCTCCGGAGGCGACAATCGTTTTTTACCATAAGAACTATAAATCTATGGAATAGCCTCCCACAGAAGCTTGTTACAGCATCAACCGCTGACAGCTTCAAAAAAGGATTAGATGCTTATTTAGAAGAAAATAACATTAACAGTTACTATTAGCGGTTATCAGTAAAAAAATAAAAAATAAAAACAAAATAAAATAGCTTCCCCTATAAAATAAAAAATAACTTCCCCCGACCCCAACACCCTTGGTTGAACTTGATGGACATATGTCTTTTTTCAACCATATTAACTATGTAACTATGTAACTCACTTCCAGTTTCACTTTGTCTTCCTCATCTATGGAAGGACGTCTCTAACAATGTTCTGTCCTTTCATTCTGGAAAGAAAGGAAGAGAGGGTGGGCGTGGCTGGGACTTGCAGGGGAGGAACAGAGCATCCAGAGGCAGACTGAGGGGACAGGACATGGTTAGAGACGAGAGACATCCATCCGTAGACAAGGAAGACAAAGGGAAACCGGAAGTGAGGATAAAGAAGCTGTCTGAAAGAATGTTTGGGAGCACAGAAGAAAAGCGAAACCTGGCTGTCTCCATGGCTAAGTTTACTAGGCACAGCATTTGTGTTGCTTTGCGTGAAAGGAAGGGAGGGTGGGCGTGGATGAAGCTTGTAGGGGAGGAACAGAGCAGCCAGAGAAAGACTGAGGGGACAGGACATTGTTAGAGATGAGAGACGTCCATCCATAGACGATGAAGACAAAGGGAAACCCGGAAGTGAGGATAAAGAAGCTGTCCGAAAGAACTTTGGCAGCACAGAAGAAAAGTGAAACCTGGCTGCCTCCATGGCATTTTTGTTGCTTTGTGTGAAAGGAAGGGAAAGTGGGCATGGCTGGAGTTTGCAGGGGAGAAACAGAGCATCCAGAGGCAAACTGAGGGGACAGGACATCGTTAGAGACGAGACGTCCATCGGTAGATGAGGAAGACAAAGTGAAACCGGAAGGGAGGATAAAGAAGCTGTCTGAAAGAACGATTGGCAGCACAGAAGAAAAGCGAAACCTGTGTCTTCGTAGCTGATAAATTTACAATGCACAGCAATTTTGTTGCTTTGCCTGAAGTATGACTTGAATTTTACCAGTAGGTCTTTTTCTGTTTGACCTAGTGGGGTATCTGGCTGGGGTCACCTGGTTGGGCCACATCTGGAGTTTGTATATGAAGGTGGTCTCAGGTCAGTAGACAGGGGGACCAGAGCATGGTTAGGGGTAGGGCAGATAGAGGCATGGCAATGGTGCTGAAGCTCATAATTCAGGCAGATCAAAACATGGAGTCAGCAAAGCAGAACCTAAAGCTGGCTCTAGAGAAAAAGAATGTGCAAGATAGCCCATAAGGGATATAGATAGATAGATAGATCATATATAACACGGGCCTCGGGGCCTTTTTATGACCCATAGGGATCAAAGTAGGAATATGTGGTTGGGAATGAAGTCATGAGGTGGGATGCCCCACATATAAGGATTAGAATCTCTTTCTATATGGCCTCTCCCCTATATGTGTTCTCTTTCTTTTGGCCTCTTATTTTGCCCTCTCCCCAGCTCCCCCTGTCTCTTGTTCTTCCTTTTCCTTCAGTTTCCCCTACTCTTCTTCCCTCCTGGGTCCCCTTATGGTGTGCGCATGACCTATATGAAGGGGGGGGGGGGGAGAAGTGGATTTGTTTTGTGGTAGATGCTTCTGGATGTGTGTGTTGCCCTTACATGTATAAGGTGTAATAGTAACAAGAATAGTGCTGCGGCTGCAACCTGATACCATATGTGCTTTTGTAATATATATCAATATCTGCTATAAGGAACCGAAAAATTCATTTTTAATAGAATGCGGATTACTATACATTTTTGGCGTCCAGCGCTGCTTGAAAGGCTAGCCTGATTAGCAAAATGACGATCTGCCCAGGGAAATATCAGAGGAGTCTGAGCCTATAGGGTTAAGATTGGAGGCGTGAGTTAACCACGGCACAGGAAGTCTTGGAAGATAAAAGCCAGGCAGTGATTGGCCGCAGCCACCCTGACGAAGCCCCGGTGGGCGGGGCGAAACGCCGTTGGTGGACGGAAGGCCCGGCCACGCCCCCTCCTCGTCCCTCCATACCGCACATGCTGGCCAGCTGAAATTACATGCCGACGGTGGAAAGCGCGGTTCAGCGCGAAGCTACACAAAAGACTTCTGCTCAGGAGAGGTAACACGGTAGAGCTGCGGGAGATGGGGTCGGAGGCCTGACGCATCGGCGCGGCCGGACCCAGATCGGCTCCCGTGGATTCCATTTGTCTCATGTATGTGGCCTGTTTCACTTCACAAACCCATGCTAACAGCGCAGAGTGTTTAGGACGTGTGAAGGCGCAATACGAAGGCACAGTATAACTTTAACAAATGAGCGTTTGCATGAACTGCTATATATTTCATGTGCATATGCAACTTTCTTGGATCCTATGACGGGACTGGACATATGTTGGCACTAAGCACTTTATGACCATATAGCTGGACCTCGCTGCTATCAAGCTATTTTGATGTCCAGTATTTCCTCCTTTCTCAGCACTCAGCACTTTGATTAGCATCTGTGATTTAAGCCCGCTTTAGGACTTTACCCTCCATATCTGCAGCCGCTTATTAGAGTAATTTTAGTGGCTGGCCAGCCCAATTACCTTAGGGATGTGTGGTGGTGTGTGGGAGCATGAGGAGGTGTGGCAGACGTGTGTGGGGGGCCCCCGTATCTATTATTGAGCTATGCTAGCTTTTTAAATTGAGGGATGGGTGTTTTGTGATGTATTTATGTGCCTTACTTAATAAATTTAATTTTGTGTTGCGGTAAGCAGCCTGAGCGTGTAGTTCAATTTGTAAGTGCCAGCCCTATACTAACTAATACAGGTCCTTTTTGTGTTTATGTGGTAGATCATATATATACCCTAGCGGTGACATAGTGTCCCTCATTAAACGATAAAGAGAAAACATTGCTCCTGTCTGCCTGGAAGAGATATCTATGGAAACATCACCTTATTACTGTCATGTCTGGAGTTCCTCCTTAGCTTTCTGGGTCTTTTCTCTGCAGAACAGCGCCGTCTGCTGGTCAAGCTGCATACAACAGAGTTCCTGGAAATCAGCTTCTACCTGTGACATTACCTGGCCTATATAAGCTGATCCACACATGGCCTCAGTGGATCAGCATTGAACTGTCTACCCGGACCCTGTCTTTGGACTTCTGTACCTGAGCTCCGAACCCAGGACCCCTACATTTGCCATTTGTTTTTCCTTCTGCTTCGCCTTATATTCGTCTTGAAATTTGGACTTCCACTGGACCTTATGGATGTACGCTTTCCTCACTCCACCTTTGTTTATGTGTAGGAACCCGAGTGTGAATGTTTGTTTGCTTATCACAATTAAAATACCATTTTGTGAAATACTCACCTGTAAAATGGGTATTATAAGTATGTCACACACCCCGCTTCAAGATATCCATATCATGTGGGTAATACCGACCTGAAGAGGGCGTTCTGCAGAGATGATAGGAAAAAGAAAGCCCCTCCCGGTCCATAAATACCTGGGACCTCCCACTCATTACCCAGTATAAAGAAAGCAGTAAAGTAAGGGACCAGGAAGAGGCAAATATAAACCAAAGCAACGCAAAGTTCCCAATATAAAGGATCCAGAATACGAGAAGGCCTGGTGCTGAAAAGCCCAGGACGCTCCAACCGCACGAGTAGAATGAGCAGTAACACGAAAAGGGGGACTCCTCCCCTTAGCAGAATAGGCCCCAATAATGGCCTGACGAATCCATTTACTAATAGAAGACTTGGCAGGTGCCAAACCCTTCCTAGGCCCAAAGGGCACCACAAAGAAAGCATCAGTCTTACGAAAGGAAGACGTAACCACCAGATAGTATTTTACAACGCGAACTACATCCAAGGAATGCAGAGCCCTTTCCTTGTCATTGCTGGGATTAGGACATAGAGAGGGCAGAACAATGTCCTGATTCAGATGAAAGGCAGAAACCACCTTAGGAAGAAAATCCGGCTTGAAACGAAAGACCACCTTGTCCTGATGCCTTTCGAAGTACGGAGCTTAAATGGACAAAGCTGCCAACTCAGAAACACGCCTAACAGAAGTGATAGCCACCAAAAAGGCCACCTTTTGAGTAAGTGAAGACAAGGCAACCTCATTCAAGGGCTCAAACGGAGGACCCTGAAGAGCAGAAAGAACCAAGTTCAAATCCCAAACTGGAACCAAGGGCTTCCTAGGAGGCCGAACATGCGTAACCCCTTGGAAAAAGTCTTGACCAAGGGATGAAGTGCAAAGGACCTTTGAAAGAACACCGCCAGGGCAGAAACCTGCCCCTTCAAGGTACTGAGCTGGAGCCCCACATCCAGACCATGTTGAAGAAACTCCAGAATCCTGGAAATGGAAAACTCCCTACACGGGAAAGACCTACCCTCACACCAGTCAATATAGGACCTCCAGGTCCTATAGTAAACGGTAGAGGAAGACCGCTTCCTGGCGCTAATAAGAGTCTGAATCACCGCATCAGAAAGACCTTCCTCCTTCAAGATGGAGGTTTCAGCAGCCACGCCGTCAAAGCCAGCGACGGTAAATTGGGATAGCGTAGCCGACCCTGGGTGAGCAGGTCCGGCAGCAGAGGCAGAGCGAACTGATCCTCTGCCAGCCTGACCAGGTCTGCGAACCAGACCTGTCTTGGCCACCTTGGTGCCACCAGAATCGCCGACGCGCCCTCCAGGGCCAGCTTGCGCACCACTCTGGCTACCATTGGAAACGGAGGGAACAGGTAAAGAAACCCCAGATCCCTCCAGTTCAGGGACATGGCATCCACCGCCAGAGCCAGTGGATCCTGCGAGAGAGACACAAATACCGGAAGCTTGTGATTGTGACGAGAGGCAAAGAGGTCCACCGCCGGGAACCCCCACCTGAGGCAAATCGAGCGAAACACCTGGGGACTGAGAGACCACTCCCCCTGGCGAGAGGAGGCCCTGCTCAGAGAGTCCGCCTCCGTGTTCTCCACTCCCGGAATGTAGACTGCTGATATACACGGGACATGGCTCTCCGCCCAGTCCAGAATCAAAGACACTTCCCTGAGGGCACTCCTGCTGCGAGTCCCTCCCTGGTGATTGATGTAAGCAACCGCCGTCCGATTGTCCGACCGAACCTGAACTGGCAGGCCCTGCAACTGATGAGTCAAGCGAAACAGAACCAACCTGATGGCTCTCAATTCCAGAACATTGATGGGCTCGTGAGCCTCCTGCGGGCCCCACAGACCCTGAAACTGAAGATCCTTCCAGACACCCCCCCAACCTGACAGACTGGCATTCGTGGTGACTGTCTCCCAACAAAATGCCAGAAAAGATCTGCCCTTCAACAGATTGACAGACCCCAGCCACCATTGCAGGGATCGACGAACTCGGGGGGTCATCTGGAAGGACTGATCCAACGATAGTGGAGACTTGTCCCAAACCGTCAACAGATGGAGCTGGAGCGTCCTTGTGTGAAACTGCGCAAAGGGAACTGCCTCGAATGAGGCCACCATCAACCCCACCAGCCTCATCCCTAGCCGGATGGCCGGACGAGGGGCCGACAAGAGAAGCCGAACCAACTCCTGAATCAAAAGAACCTTGGCCTGGGGCAGAAACACCCTGGCCTGCGAAGTATCCAGAGACATTCCCAGAAAGGTCACTACCCTGGACGGGGAAAGAGATGACTTGGGGTAGTTGATCACCCAACCGAATCTCTCCAGAGTGGACACCACCGTTCTGGTGTCCAACTCTGCTTGGTTGAAGGAAGAGGCCATAATCAGAAGATCGTCCAAATAGGGCACAATGCGAATACCCTGAACCCTGAGTAGAGCCATCACCCCCGCCAGCACCTTGGTGAACACCCGAGGAGCCGAGGTAAGACCGAAAGGGAGTGCCACAAACTGAAAATGCCGATCCTCCACCACGAACCTGAGAAACCTCTGGTGTGCTGGAAAAATCGGAACGTGCAGGTAAGCCTCCTTGATTTCTATGGACGTCAGAAAGTCTCCCGTGACGAAGAGAGTGGATAGCCGAACGCAGCGTTTCCATGCGGAATTTCCGCAGCCGGATGAACCTGTTGAGAAACTTCAGATCCAAGATGGGTCGGACCGATCCGTCCTTCTTGGGTACCGTGAACAGATTGGAATAAAAACCCCTGCCCTGGTCTGAGGAGGGCACTGGGCAAATGACAGCCATGTCCAGAAGATTCTCTACTGCCACCAGGAGTCCCTGCGCAGCCAGAGGTTCCGAAGGCACCCGAGACCTGAAAAATCTGGGAGGGGGCCGGAGCTCGAACTCCAGCTTGTAACCGGAAGACACCACTTCCCGGATCCATCTGTCCGAGACCTCCTGATCCCAGACCTGGGAGAAGTGTCGCAGCCGTCCACCCACCCGCATGGGTGAGGGCGCCCCCTCATTGCTGAGCTGGCTTAACAGCAGGTTTGGGCTTAGAGCCCCAACTGTAACCTGGACGGGCACGTCCTCTGCCCCTATTCCCGGAATCTCCTCTGGAGGGGAAAGCAAATCCCCTGCCAGATCTGGCCCCACGAAAGGAAGGGGTAAAGGAAGGCGCCCCCCGAAAGGGACGGCGTTGTTTCTTGCGTTGAGGTAACCTACCACCCTTGGTGACAGAATCCAATTTCTCTCCAAAGAGCCGTAATCCAACAAAAGGTAGAGCCGTCAGCGACTTTTTGGACATAAAATCGGCCGCCCACTGGCGCAACCAAACCGACCGCCGAAGAGTCACCAGCAGAGCCGACGTCCTACCACACATCATCAAAGTGTCATCCAAGGCGGCTAATACAAATGACAAAAACAACTCACACCTTTTAAGGCAGAGGAACTCGTCACTACCCGGACGAAGCCCGGAAGAAGTCAACAGGTCCCTGACCACGGACCTGGCAGCCACCACCATCAGCGCCGAAGCACAAACAGGCCGCATGGCTGACCCGACGCTGGCAAAGCCGTGACAAGCCATCTGGTCAATGCGTTTATCCTCTCCGTCTTTGAGGGTGGAACAATCGGGATTATTTAACACACAAGTGTTGGACAACTCCAAAACCGGTGCATCCACCTCGGGGGGGATGCCCAACGCTTAACGGTATCCGAAGGGAAGGGATACTTCTTATCCCACCCCTGAGGAATACCAGGGAGCCGAGCCGGCCTGTCCCATTCCTTAGCAATAATTTTGTCAAAGTGTTTTTGATTAGGAAATTCCAAGCGTGGCCTGGATTCCTCGAAAAACTCCCCCTTCTGCTGCGGAGCCTCCTCAGGAGGAGAAATAGCCAAAACCTCAAACATCTGAGCCAGAGCGTTAGGAGTATCCAAGGATCTCCCCAAGTCCCCAAGCTCAGCATCAGCGCCAACAAACTGCTGATCGTCTGAATTATCAGAATCCTCATAAACCTCCCCGTCCTCTAGCGGGGAATAATCAGAATAATCCAGATTAACATCATCAAGGTCATCCACCGGCGGGGCCGGCGACAAGTGCTTTCTCTTAGCCGGGGCCTTACGGGCGACCGAGCTGGAGAGTAATTTTTCAAGGTTGGCCAATCTGGCGCACATCTCAGATTGCAGCTCCCCACCCATGACAACGTCACACGGGGTGCGTATCAAGCTGGGAGGAGGAGATGAAGCGACCGGCGGTGCTGACCCAGAAGCCCGGGGTTCGGACTGCCGCATAATAGTTTGCTGTGCACAGGGTATACACAGAAGTGCATCGTCCCCACACAACATACACTTCCGGAATTGCCCGAGGGGATCCCGAGCCCAGTATCCGGGGATGCCTCCATATGGTGAACTTATGTGCAGTCGCTATGACCAGGGGAATTACGCGTATAAGCAACCCAGGATGCCCCTTTAATGTCCCAAGTGGGAGGATTTGAAATAGGTAAATTTAACCCAGGGACCCTAGGACCGGGAGAAACCCCCTAACCTAATGAAGGTCTACCTGAAAGACACAATATGAACAAGCTATAAGCACGTGAAAAAGAAGGAAGCAGCAATATGAAAGAAATGGGGCCCACAGGGCCACTCACAGTGACTTCCTTCCAATCAAGATGGCGACTGCACCTCACAGGAGCCAGCAGCCGCAGTACGGGTTCAGGGAGAAGAAGGGGGGCGTGGCCAGCGCGGAAGAGCGCGATTGTGCGTGGCCCCGCCCCCCTCCATGTCATTGCCAGGCTCCGCAGTGGCGCCTGCCTAACGGGGGCGGGCCTTGGCATCCCGCCGAAAGCCCTGCCCCACCCCCTGTACCACCATCGTGAGGGGAGAAATCCCCTCACAAGCGAGGCCCAAGCAAGAACCGGCGCCGCAGCGGTGACAGAGGCTGCGGCGCCGGTAAACGGCAAAGGACAGGCGGGGAGGACGGGCCGCGGCGGCGCTCCAGCGCCCGTCCCCGCGCCCCCCCCTCCCCTTCAGCATGTGAGGAGCTCTCCTCACCTCGCGCAACGCCGTGACAGGGAACCGGCGCCGCGGCGCCGGTACCAGGAAAAGGAACAGCAGACAGGCGGGCCGCGGCGACGTGCCCGCGCCCGGCCGCCACCAGCATAAGCTGAGGAGAGGGATCTCCTCAGCTGTGCCCACACGAGAGGCCGGCCCACGGTGGCTGCAGTTTACAGTGAAAAACACCACACTACACACTAAATAAAAGGCCCCCCACCCCCCCTCGAGGAGAAGGGCATCCGGAGAGGGGAACACCACCTGGGGTGAAAAGGCCGAGGGACAGGGCATCCCAAACCGGGGTCACCAGCCCGGATCACCGCCTACCCTCCGATACAGGGTCTCATGGAGGAGCTTAGCTCCTGGGCACCTAATGTGCCATCCTACCCTCGCCCAGACCTCAGCCAAGGCTGGGAGGCAAGTATAGAATAATAAGGGGCATCTGGGCGGAAATAGAATAAAAAGCGGGCCGGGAATAATCCAGGCTACCTCAAGTCCCCCTGTGCAAGGAGGAGGCATCATCTTCTGACTTGCTCGCCATCTGCAGAGATGAAAGACTGGGTAATGAGTGGGAGGTCCCAGGTATTTATGGACCGGGAGGGGCTCTCTTTTTCCTATCATCTCTGCAGAACGCCCTCTTCAGGTCGGTATTACCCACATGATATGGATATCTTGAAGCGGGGTGTGTGACATATGTAGAATACACAGTTTGCTGCATATTTATAGTCTCTCTGTCTCGCAGTTCTCGAATTTCTGGACAATTACAGAGTATTCGTTATAATGATACATTTATGGCAGTAATGCAGATGAATGCTGCTGGCTTTACCTGCAAGTGCTCCTCTATGTCCTTCCTGTCATAGGTGATCCCGCTGGGGGTTATACAGGGCTCTCTCATCAGCTCAAAGCTGATCTTCCCGCACAGGTAATCCGGAATATCCCGCTTCTGCCAAGGACAAAGTCATTCCACAGTAACCACAATCACCGGCTATTTTGTTTCCCCGAAAATAAAAACTATGCAGAAAATAAGCCATGGCATGATTTGTCAAGATTTTTGGAGAGTGCTTTAAAATGGACCAAAACCCCGGGGGGAGGGAATTGGGAGGGGGTTTTACTCTTGGAATTCTGGATGCCTCGCTGTGTGAAACCCTCCCAATTCCTCCCCCCCAGGGCATCCAAAATCGGGATGCCCCACTGTGTGAAACCCCCCCAGGTCGCCCCATACACTTTCCTTGCTTCCCGGTCCAACTGCACATGTGCGAGTCGCGTCAGCATCTCCACTATCCCTCTAGCAAGGCGTGCGCCCGCACCAGGCATTTGTGACTGGCACGCTCCCTGTTAGAGGGAAGCGGGGGATGCAGCCATCAGCGCACTCAGAGCCGCTGGCCTTAGACACTGGGTTAGAGATCGTGACGTCAGCAGCTCCAAGCTTGCCGATTGGACGAGCGGGCCATGCATGTGCCATAGAACAAGAAAGAGGTGAGTTGCCCTTGGCGATATGGGGGGTTTCACAAAGCGGGGGTGTCCCTGGGAAAAGGACCAAAACCCAGGATAGTCAAAATCCTGGGTTTTGGTCCACTTTAAATAAAAGCCCTACCAAAAAAAAAATGAATAAAAATACCCACAAGACCAAAACAATAAGGGTTGGCAGGTGTGGGGCTCTCTGTGGGGTGTCCCCAGGACCGGAAGTGCCCCATCATGGTCAGGGCCCCAGGCAGAACATTTCATGACCTGGGAGCCAGGTACCCCAGGATGCTAGTAAACAGTCACCGCCCCCCTGATGTTCCTGGTGGGTGCCACGCCATAAAACATAACCATTTTCTGTCTCCCCTGGCATCTGCGTGACTGTCATATTGTGGAGCCGCACAGATGCCAGGAACTTTATCAATAAATGTAGATTGTTGTTCAGGGAAAAATAAGGCATCCTCTGGAAATAAGTCCTAATGCATCTTTTGGAGGAAAAAATTGAAATAAGAACCCATCTTATTGTCGGGGAAACACATTAGCTGCACCGACATCTCAGTCCTTACTGCTGCAACTCTTGATATATGTAGAGGGGCACAAGCTAAGCTGCCAGGGTGAAATGCAAGTAAGTGGAGGTACTCACCTTGCTTACAGCCTTTGGCTAGAGTGGTCTTTATGGCCGCAACTGCTGTTGGTTGTGTTTTGGCTTATTTATCTGAGGTGTCAAATATATATATTAAGGACATTGGGTACGGATTAAACAGCAAAGTCTCAATCTTTGCAGATGATACTAAGCTGTGTAAAGTAATTAAAACAAAAGAGGACAGCAGGCAGCTACAAACAGATTTAGATAAATTGGAAGCATGGGCAGTTAAATGGCAAATGAAGTTTAACACAGATAAATGTAATGTAATGGCCAATCGCAAGACTCGTTTCCCAGCGCTGGCTCGTAATGAAGGTGAGGGGGCTCCAGTGTTCTGGATGCCCCCCCCCCCCGAGGTTCTTGCTATTCAGCCAGGCCCATCTTGTGTTTATCATGGGAGTTCTTCTATTTTGCTTTGAGAAAAATATTTAGCACTCTATTCTATTACTCACCTTGCGCTTTTCATCTACTTGAGAAAACAGCTCGTCCATCTCTGCCATAAACTTGTCCTGTGTAACAACAGAAGCAGAAACCCCCTTGGTCACTATGGATTTACTTACTTATGTTTCATTTAGCACCAACACACAAGGCACATAGATGTAGTCAAATTAGCCCCCAATAAGTACCCCAATAGTAATAAAGTATAGACATCTTACAAGCGGATTCATTACTAACGCCAGGTAGCGACAGATAAGCATCAGTAGAGCAGATTTTAGAGCGACCGCTAGTAGTCGCTGTGCTCGGCCATGGTTCCTTGTTTCAGAGCGCCTCAGTCGCTGGCCGGCATTGATGAACATGATGTGTGAGCCGCAATACTACGCTGTATGGGACCGAACGATAGCGCCAGCTCAGTGCGACCGACTCCCACCACATTCATCAAAAAAACAGCCACAAACATCGCCGACGCTCAAAATCATGTCATTGTAGCCCATAGCGCCAGAAGCTGTATGATTAAAGGCAGTTTTTGAACACATATCCACCAGTAACAAAGCGAAAACATATGGAATGACATTGTTATTACATTGTAACATGAACACTTTAATACCAGACATGTAAGGACAATTCTGCATAAAAATATTATTAATCCAAAAAATTCTGTGATTACTCACCTGTAGAATTGATTTTATGGTATACAGCACGACTTGCTTCATTTCAATTCTTCACATTTGGGTAATCCGCCACAAGGTGGGACTGTCGACTGCAGAAAGACTTGTGGCTCCTCCCGGCCCATAAAAAGGTCAGGAACTACCGAGAGACCCCAGTGTTTCAAAAGCAGTAATGCAAGAAGCCGGGAGGCAAGGACCATGTTAAAGAAAACACAGCCCCACTAAGAAAAAACTCTCTCAAAAAAATCACCATAACAAGGCAAAATACCATTTTGTGAAATACTCACCTGTAAAATGGGTATTATAAGTATGTCACACACCCCGCTTCAGAAATCCATAACATGTGGGTAATACCGACCTGAAGGGGCGTTCCTGCAGAGATGATAGCAAAAAGAAAGCCCCTCCCTGATCCATAAATACCTGGGACCTCCCACTCATTACCCAGTATACAGAAGCAGTAAGGTAAGGGACCAGGAAGAGGCAAGTATAAACCAAAACAACGCAAAGTTCACAATATAGAGGATCCAGAATACAGGAAGGGCGGGTGAAGCGGGGTGTGTGACATACTTATAATACCCATTTTACAGGTGAGTATTTCACAAAATGGTATTATTCTAAGTATGTCACACACCCCGCTTCAGAAATCCATAACATGTGGGACATCCAATAGCAGTGTCCATAAAAAGGGCGGGGATCCAAAACAAGGCAACAATGCACAACTTAAACCACAACAGCTTGCAGAACTTTGCGGCCAAAAACAGCATCCGCTGAGGCCCGAACATCAACCTTGTAAAACTTGGAAAAAGTGTGAACAGAAGACCAGGTAGCGGCCTTACAAACTTGCTCAACAGAGGCCTGGTGCTGAAAAGCCCAGGACGCTCCAACTGCACGAGTAGAATGAGCAGTAACACGAAAAGGGGGACTCCTCCCCTTGGCAGAATAGGCCCCAAAAATGGCCTGACGAATCCATTTACTGATGGAAGATTTGGCCGGAGCCAATCCTTTCCTAGGCCCGGAGGGCACCACAAAAAAGGCGTCCGTCTTACGAAAGGAAGACGTAACCTCCAGATAACAATCCACCACACGGACTACATCCAAGGAATGCAACGCCCTTTCCTTGTCGTTGCTAGGATTAGGGCATAGAGAGGGCAACACAATGTCCTGATTCAGATGAAAAGCCGAGACCACCTTAGGAAGAAAATCCGGCTTAAAACGAAAGACAACCTTGTCCTGATGCCTTTCAAAATACGGGGCTTTAATGGATAAAGCTGCCAACTCAGAAACACGCCTAACGGAAGTGATAGCCACCAAAAAGGCCACTTTTTGAGTAAGAGAAGACAAATCAGCCTCATTCAAAGGCTCAAACGGAGGAGCCTGAAGAGCAGAAAGAACCAGGTTCAAATCCCAAACTGGAACTAAGGGTTTCCTAGGAGGCCGTACATGCGTAACTCCCTGGAAAAAGGTCTTAACTAAAGGATGAAGTGCAAATGACCTTTGAAAGAACACTGCCAGGGCAGAAACCTGCCCCTTCAAGGTACTAAGTTGAAGCCCCATATCCAGACCATGTTGAAGAAACTCCAGAACTCTGGGAATGGAAAACTCCCGACAAGAAAAAGACCTGCCTTCACACCAATCAATATAGGACCTCCAGGTCCTATAGTAAACATTAGACGAAGACCGCTTCCTGGCGCTGATGAGAGTCTGAACCACCGCGTCAGAAAGACCTTCTTCCTTCAAGATGGCGGCTTCAGCAGCCACGCCGTCAAAGCCAGCGATGGTAAATTGGGATAACGTAGCCGACCCTGAGTGAGCAGGTCCGGCAGCAGAGGCAGAACGAACTGATCTTCTGCCAGCCTTACAAGGTCTGCGAACCAGACCCGCCTTGGCCACCTTGGTGCCACCAGAATCGCCGACGCGCCCTCCAGGGCCAGTTTGCGGACCACTCTGGCTACCATTGGGAACGGAGGGAACAGGTAAAGAAACCCCAGATCCCTCCAACTTAGAGACATGGCATCCACTGCCAGAGCCAGAGGATCCTGCGAGAGAGACACAAAGACCGGAAGCTTGTGATTGTGACGAGAGGCAAAGAGGTCCACCACTGGGAACCCCCACCTGAGACAGATCGAGCAAAACACCTTGGGACTGAGAGACCACTCCCCCTGACGAGAGGAAGCCCTGCTCAACAAGTCCGCCTCCATGTTCTCCACTCCCGGAATGTAGACGGCCGAGATACACGGAACGTTGATCTCTGCCCAGTTCAGAATCAAAGACACCTCCTTGAGGGCACTCAAACTGCGAGTTCCCCCCTGATGATTGATGTAAGCAACCGCCGTCCGGTTGTCCGACCGGACCTGAATCGGCAGGCCTCGCAACTGACGAGTCAAGCGAGAAAGAACCAACCTGATCGCTCTCAACTCCAGAATGTTGATGGGTTCGTGAGCCTCCTGCGGGCCCCACAGACCCTGAAACTGGAGGTTCCTCCAGACACCCCCCCAGCCGGACAGACTGGCATCCGTGGTGACCATTTCCCAATGCGGAGCCAGAAAAGATCTGCCCTTCAGCAGATTGACAGACCGCAGCCACCATCGCAGGGACCGACGAACTCGGGGGGTCATCAGGAAGGATTGATCCAACGATCGTGGAGACTTGTCCCAAACCCTCAACAGATGAAGCTGAAGCGTCCTTGTATGAAACTGCGCAAAAGGGACTGCCTCGAACGAGGCCACCATTAGCCCCACCAGCCTCATCCCTAGTCGAATGGAGGGACAAGGGGCCGACAAGAGAAGCCGAACTAACTCCTGAATCAAAAGAACCTTGGCCTGAGGCAGAAACACCTTGGCCTGCGAGGTGTCCAGAGACATTCCCAGAAAGGTAACAACTCTGGACGGAGACAGAGCCGACTTGGGGTAGTTGATCACCCAACCGAACCTCTCCAACGTGGACACCACCAATCTGGTGTCCGACTCCGCTTGGTTGAAGGAAGAGGCCATGATCAGGAGATCGTCCAAATAGGGCACAACACGGATACCCTGAACTCTGAGCAGAGCCATCACCCCTGCTAGCACCTTGGTGAAGACCCGAGGAGCCGAGGTGAGACCGAAGGGCAGAGCCACAAACTGAAAGTGCCGATCCTCCACCACGAACCTGAGAAACCTCTGGTGCGCTGGAAAAATCGGAACATGCAGGTAAGCGTCCTGGATGTCTATGGACGTCAGAAAGTCTCCCTGGCGAAGGGAGTGGATAGCCGAGCGAGGCGTTTCCGTGCGGAATTTTCGCGGCCGGATGAACCTGTTGAGAAACTTCAGATCCAAAATGGGTCGGACCGATCCGTCCTTCTTGGGTACCGTGAACAGATTGGAGTAAAAACCCCCGCCCCGATCTGAGGGGGGCACTGGGCAAATGACCGCCAGATCCAGAAGATTCTCTACTGCCACCAGGAGCCCCTGCACTGCCTGAGACTCCGAAGGCATCCGAGACCTGAAAAGTCTGGAGGGGGGGCGGAACTCGAACTCTAGCTTGTAGCCGGAGGACACCACTTCCCGTATCCACCTGTCCGAGACCTCTTGCTCCCAAATCTGGGAGAAGTGTCGCAGCCGTCCCCCCACCCGCATGGGTGAGGGCGCCCCCTCATTGCTGAGCTGGCTTAGCAGCCGGTTTGGGCTTAGAGCCCCAACTGTATCCAGAACGGGCACGTCCTCTGCCCCTGCTCCCGGAATCTCCTCTGGAAGAGGGAAATGCAGAACCCCTGCCAGATCTGGCCCCCCGAAAGGAGGGGGTAAAAGCAGGCGCCCCCCGAAAGGAGCGGCGTTGTTTCTTACGTTGAGGTAACCTACCACCCTTGGTGACAGAGTCCAATGTCTCTCCAAAGAGCCTTAGTCCAACAAAGGGCAGAGCCGTTAGTGACTTTTTGGACATAAAATCGGCCGCCCACTGGCGCAGCCACACCGACCGCCGAATAGCCACTAGCAGAGCCGACGCCCTACCACACATCAACAAAGTGTCATCCAAGACAGTTAACACAAAGGATAAAAACAGCTCACACCGTTTTAGGCTAATAAACTCGGCACTGCCAGGACGAAGCCCGGAAGAAGCCAACAGGTCCCTGACCACAGACCTAGCAGCCAACACCATTAGTTCCGAAGCACACACAGGCCGTATGGCCGACCCAACGCTAGTGAAGCCATGACAAGCCATCTGGTCAATACGTTTATCCTCTCCATCTTTGAGAGTGGAACAATCAGGTCTATTTAAAACTGAGGAGTTAGACAACCCCAAAACTGGTGCATCCACCTCGGGGGGAGATGCCCAGCGCTTGACCGCCTCAGAAGGAAAGGGATATTTCCTATCCCACCCCTGAGGGATGCCAGGGAGCCGAGCCGGCCTATCCCATTCCTTGTCAATGATTCTATCAAAATGGCGGCCTGGATTCCTCAAACAATTCACCTTTCTGCTGTGATGCCTCCACGGGAGGGGAAATATTCAGAACCTCCAACATCAGTGCCAGAGCGTGAGAGGAGTTCGAAGATCTCCCTAAATCACCAAGCTCGGCATCAGCGCCAGCAGACTGCTCATCGTCCGAAAAATCTGAACACTCATCAACCTCCCCTTCCTCTAGCGGGGAATAATCGGACCAATCCAGATTATCAACGTCATCAAGATCATCCACCAGCGGAGCCGGCGACAAGTGCTTTCTCTTAGCCGGAGCCTTACGGGCGGCCGAGCTGGAGACAATTTTCTCAAGGTTGGCCAATCTGGCGCACATCTCAGATTGCAGATCCCTACCCATGACGACGTCACACGGAGCGCGCATCAAGGTGGGAGGAGGAGATGAATCGGCCGGCGGTGCTGACCCAGACGCCTGGGGTTCGGACTGCCGCGCAATAGTTTGCTGTGCACAAGGTATACACAGAAGTACATCGTCCCCAGAAATGGATACACCACACAACATACACTTTTTGGGATGCCCCGAAGGGGTCCCAGTCCCAGTATCCGGGGATGCCTCCATAAGGTGAATTTTATGTGGTCACTAAGACCCAGGGGATTACGCCAGTAAGCAACCCGGGATGCCCCTTTAATGTCCCGAGTGGGAGGATTTTTGGACAATAAAATGGACCCAGGACCAGGAGAGACCCTCTAATTACTAATGATGATCCACTGACAGTCCAATGTCTGAAAGACACAAACAATCCCAAAATAAGTCCACATAATGAAAGATTGAATGAATGAATAAATGAATAAAGGCCCACAGGGCCACTCACATAGCCGTCAGGAGCGGGAGCGGAGCTACCTCACACCATTCGTGAGGGGAGAAGGAAGAGCGAGGAAGGGGCGTGGTCAGCGCGGACAGCGCGAAACCGCTGCCCCGCCCCCCCTCCAGACATCCAGCACGGAGCGACATGCTCCGCAGCGGCGCCCAGTGAAGAGGGGGCGGGCCGAGGCGACGCGCCGAAAGCCCGGCCCCGCCCCCCCCGACGTAGATGCGGGAGGGAAGACGCTCCCTCCCATAACCTCAATCAGAGACCGGCGCCGCCGAAGCCTCGCGGCGCCGGTAACCACCTGGGGCACAGCATGTGAAGGCCGCATAAAGCGGCAGAGCACCAGCCCCGCTCCCGTATCACTGTGAGGGGGGCGCAATTTAAGGAGGGCTGGCCGCGGCAGCGCGCCGAAGGCCGGCCCCGCCCACAATCTATGAGGGGAAAAGAACTCCCCCTCACAGCACTCTGAGGTAAAAACCGACGCCCCGGCTGCAATGGCGGCCGCGGCGCCGGAGAAGTAAAAGCACAAACACATAACATTCCTACTCCACATCCACAGCCTTGAATAAAGTAATAAAGTAAAATAAAGTAAATACACCTAGCCCTAAGGAAAGACCCACAAACCCCACTATGGTAGAAGGGAAAAGTGAAGGGCCAACCAGGGAAAAATATCAAGGGACAGGGCATCCCAAACCGGGTTCACCTACCCGGAGTAGCCGCCTACCCTCTTATATAGGGTCTCACGGCGGAGCTCTGCTCCCAAGCACCAGAGGTGCTAATCTACCCTCGCCCGGACTATCAGCCAAAACTGTGGAGGCATGTATGTAAGGGGGTTATAGAGAAAAAGGTGTCCGAGCGGAAATAAATAAATAACGGGCCGGGAGTTGTCCCGGCTACCTGAAATCCCCCTGTGCAAGGAGGAGCCATCATCTTCTGACTTGCTCGCCGTCTTGCAGAGATGGAAAACTGGGTAATGAGTGGGAGGTCCCAGGTATTTATAGATCAGGGAGGGGCTTTCTTTTTGCTATCATCTCTGCAGGAACGCCCCTTCAGGTCGGTATTACCCACATGTTATGGATTTCTGAAGTGGGGTGTGTGACATACTTAGAATAGAGGATAACAACAACAAGGGAGGGATGAAGCAAGCCGTGCTGTATACCGTAAAATCAATTCTACAGGTGAGTAATCACAGAATTGTATTTTTCCTGGTGTACAGCACGGCTTGCTCAATCCACTCAATTCTTCACATTTGGGACATCCAACAGCAGTGTCCATGAAGAAGGGTGGGATCCCCAGTGAGCAAGGGCAGGCAGTTCAAACCACTACCGCCTGAAGCACCTTGCGTTCAAAGACAGCATCAGCTGAGGCCCTAACATCAACTTTGTAAAACTTGGAAAAAGTATGAACAGAAGACCAAGTAGCGGCCTTACAAACCTGTTCAATAGAAGCCTGGTGCTGAAAAGCCCAAGAGGCACCAATAGCCCTAGTGGGGTGAGCTGTAACACGGAAAGGGGGTTCCTTCCCCTTGGCAGAGTACGCTTGCACCACCGCCTGTCTGATCCACTTGCTGATAGTGGATTTGGCTGGAGACACTTCCTAGGCTCGGCAGGAAGGACAGAGAATCAGACTTTCGAAAAATACCATTTTGTGATTACTCACCTTTAAAATGGGTATTATAAGTATGTCACAAACCCCGCTTCCACTATTCATTACATATGGGTTATGGTCCAGTAGAGGGCGAACTTCTGCAGAGATGAAAGCAAAAAAGAAGCCCCTTCGGGCCATAAATACCTGGGACCTCCCACACATTCCACAGTATATGACAGCAGTAAGGGGACCAGGAAGAGCTAATAAAACATTCTTAACCATAAAAAGGTTCACCATATAAAGGATCCAGAATACAAAAGGGCGGGATGAAGCGGGGTGTGTGACATACTTATAATACCCATTTTAAAGGCGAGTAATCACAAAATGGTATTATTCCAAGTATGTCACACACCCCGCTTCCACTATTCCTGACATATGGGACATCCAATAGCAGTGTCCGTCATGGGTGGGGATCCAAATACAGCAAAAAAATGCACCAATTTAAACCACTGCAGCTTGCAGAAGGTTGCGGCCAAAAACAGCATCCGCTGAAGCCCGCACATCAACCTTATAAAACTTTGAAAAAGTGTGAACAGAAGACCAAGTAGAAGCCCTACAAACTTGTTCAACAGAAGCCTGGTGCTGAAAAGCCCAGGAAGCCCCAACAGCACGAGTAGAATGAGCAGTGATCTTAAAAGGAGGAACCTTCCCCTTAGCAGAATAGGCCCCAACAATGGCCGGACGTATCCATTTACTAATGGTAGACTTGGCGGGCGCCAAACCTTTTCTGGGCCCAGAAGGCACCACGAACAAGGTGTCTGTCTTACGAAAAGGAGAAGTAGCCACCAAATAGTACTTCACACAACGAACCACATCCAAAGAGTGCAAAACCCTCTCCTTGTCATTGCTAGGCTTAGGACACAAGGAAGGGAGAACTATATCCTGATTGAGATGGAAGGCAGAAACCACTTTAGGAATGAAATCTGGTTTAAAGTGAAAAACCACCTTATCCTGGTGTCTCTCAAAGTAAGGGGCCTGAATAGACAGAGCCACATCCTGCATCGGTTCAAAGGGAGGCCCCTGGAGGGCCGAAAGAACCAAATTTAGGTCCCAAACGGGAACCAAAGGCTTTCTAGGGGGCCGAACATGAGTGACCCCTTGGAAAAAAGTCTTGACCAGATGATGCAATGCAAAAGACCTTTGAAAAAAGACAGCCAGGGCAGAAACCTGACCCTTCAAAGTACTGAGCTGGAACCCCAGATCCAGACTGTGTTGTAGAAACTCCAAAATCCTAGGAATCGAAAACACCCTGCAAGGTAAGGCCCTAGCCTCACACCAGTCAATATAGGACCGCCAAGTCCTATAGTAAATGGTAGAGGAAGACCTCTTCATAGCTCTAATCAAGGTTTGAATAACCGCCTCAGACAAACCTTCCTCCCTCAGGATGAAGGTTTCAGCAGCCACGCAGTCAAAGCAAGCGTTTGTAAATTGGGGTAACGTAGTTGACCCTGAGAGATCAGATACGGAAACAGGGTCAGCCTGTACTGATCTACCACCAATCTTACGACGTCTGCGAACTAAACCTGTCTTGGCCACCTTGGGGCCACCAGAATTGCTGGTGCCCCCTCTAGAGCCAGCTTGCGCACTACCTTGCCCACCATGGAGAAGGGGGGGAAACAGGTACAGAAACCCCAGATCCCTCCAGGCAAGGGACAAGGCATCCACTGCCAGGGCCAGAGGATCCTGAGACAGAGATACAAAGGTTGGGAGCTTGTGATTGTGCCGAGAGGCAAAGAGATCCACCTCCGGAGTCCCCCACTTGTGACACAGGGCCCGAAACACCCTGTGGTTGAGAGACCATTCCCCTCGACGAGAGAATCCCCTGCTCAGGGAGTCCGCCACCGTGTTCTCCACTCCCGGAATGTATACTGCCGAGATGCAAGGAACATTGCTCTCCACCCAAGTCAGAATCAGAGAGACTTCCCTGAGGGCACTCCTGCTGCTAGTCCCTCCTTGGTGATTGATGTAAGCTACTGCAGTACGATAGTCTGATCGAACCTGAACCGGTAAACCCTGTAGGTGAAATGTCAGACGCGACAGAACCAAGCGGATAGCTCTGAGCTTCATTGATGGGGTTGTGAGCCTCCTGAGGACCCCACAACCCCTGGAACTGATGATCTTTCCAGAAACCTCCCCAGCCCGACAGGCTGGCATCCGTGATAACCGTCTCCCAACGAGGGGCCAGGAACGATCTGCCCCTCATCAGATTGCTTGATTCCAGCCACCACTGAAGGGACTGCCGAACCCTGGGAGACATCAGAAATGACTGATCCAAGGACTGTGGACATCCGTCCCATTTCAGCAATAGATGGAGCTGTAGTGACCTCATGTGAAATTAAGCAAAGGGGACTGCCTAGAAGGAGGCCACCATCAAACCCTTCAGTCATCCCTAGCCGAATGGAAGGGCGAGGGTTGGTCAGGAGAACACGTATCAGATCCTGAACCCTCTGCACCTTTGGCCGAGGTAGGAACATTCTGGCCTGACTGGTATCCAGATTCATGCCCAGAAAGGAGATCTCCCTTGATGGGGAGAGAGAAGACTTGGGGTGGTTGATCACCCATCCGAACCTTTCCAGCCTTGCCACCACCGTCCTGTGTCCAACTGCGCCTGGCAGAGGGAAGAAGCTGTAATGAGTAGGTCATCCAAATACGGCACAATGCGAATGCCCTGGGCTCTGAGCAGGGCTATTATGCACGCCAGAACCTTGGTAAACACCCTCGGTGCCGAGGTCAGCCCGAACGGGAGGGCCACAAACTGAAAATGCTGATCTCCAACCACGAACCTGAGAAATCTCTGGTGTGCTGGGAAAATTGGTACATGAAGGTAAGCATCCTTGATGTCTATGGACGTCATGAAATGCCCCTGACGAAGGGAACCGATGGCTGAACCATGCGGAACTTCTTGGTTCTGATGAACCTGTTGAGAAGCTTCAAATCCAGGATGAGTCTTATGGAGCCATTCTTTTTGGGAACCGTGAAGAGGTTGGAATAATAGCCCCGGCCTCTCTCTGAAAGAGGCACCGGGCATATGACTGCCATGTCCAGGAGAACCTTTACAGCCAACAGGAGCCCCTGCGCCGCCAGAGGATCCGATGGCACCCGAGACCTTAGGAATCTGGGAGGAAGCAGGTACTCAAACTCCAGTTTGTACCCAGACGAGACCACTTCCAATATCCCCTTGTCTGTGACCTCCTGGGCCCAGACCTGGAAGAATAGCCGCAGCCATCCCCCCACCCGCAAGGGTGAGGGCGCCTCCTCATTGTTGAGCTGGCTTGGCAGCGGGCTTGGGCCTGGAACCCCAGGTAGAGGCTGTACGGGCACGTCCTCTACCTCTGTTCCAGGAATCACCTCTAAAGCCAGAGTAGGCAAGACCTCTGCCCCCTCTGGCACCGCGAAAGGAAGGATTAAAGAAGCTTGCCCCCCCGAAAGGAGCGACGCAGCTTCTTACGCTGAGGTAGTTTCCCACCCTTCGCCACAGAATCCAATTTGTCTCCAAAAAGCCGCGTTCCCAAAAAGGACAAGGCTGTAAGTGACTTCTTGGCCGCAGTGTCAGCCGCCCACTGGCGCAGCCAGACAGATCGGCGCATGGCCCCCAACAGGGCCGAAGTTCTACTACACATGGTAATAGTGTCGTCCATAGCCGACAGAACAAAATTCATAAACAATTCACACCTCTTAAGGGTTGTGAATTCAACGCTGTCCGGGCTGAGCTGGGACCCATTTAACATGTCCCTGATCTCTGACCTGGTGGCCACAGCCACGAGTGCCAATGCACAGACAGGCCGCAAGGCAGAACCCACACTGGCAAAGGCATGACATGCCATCTGATCAATGCGCTTGTCCTCGCCATCCTCAAGGGTAGTGGCATCAGGAGTATGTACAACGGAGGTGTTGGACAATCCTAGAATGGGCGCATCAACCTCGGGAGGTGAAGACCAGCGCTTCACCGCATCCATCGGAAAGGGATACTTCCTATCCCATCCCTGAGGAACACCGTGAAGGCGACACGGCTTCTCCCATTCTCTAAGAATCATGCTTTCAAAATGATCCTGATTTGGAAACTCCAAGCGGGGCTTAGAGAACCCAAAGAATTCCCCCTTCTTTGGAGGAGCCTCCGCTGGTGGGGAAATATCCAGAACCTCTAACAGATGGGTCAGGACCCTGGGGGTATCAACAGCATCCCCCAGCGCCTGCCCGGCATCAGAATCAAAGACCTGCAATTCCTCAGTCTCAGATTCCTCAAACAATTCCCCTTCCTCAAGCGGGGAATAATCAGCCCAATCAGGGGAGTCATAATCATCAAAATCAATTACCGGCATAGCCGGTGACAGATGCCTTTTCTTAGCAGTGGCCTTTCTGCCCACTGAGCTAGAAATAATTTTCTCGAGGTTGGCCAGCCTGGCACATACATCCGAGTGCGACTCCCCACTAATGACAGTGCCACTTGGGGTACGGATGATGCGGAGTGGGGTAGGAGAGGAGGGCGGCACTGACCCAGACGCCTGGGGTCCCGACTGCCGCGTTATGGCCTGTTGCGCACATGGTATGCAAATAAGCACATTCTCCCCCGTAAGGGATACCCCACAACCCACACATAGCCGGGATTGTCCCAAGGGGAGCCCGAGCCCGGTATCCTGTAGAGCCTCCATATGGTGATTTTAAGGTAGTCGCAATGACCCGTGGGAATTACGCTGGTAAGCAACCCGGGATGCCCCTTAAGTCCCAAGTGGGAGGATTTTTTAAGTGCCCCAAATTTCTGATAGGGACCTAGGACCGGGAGAACCCCCTTTTAAGCCAGGCACAGGGAGTCCTCCTGAAAGACACAAAGGAGAGGCCATAAGCACATGCACACACCATATATATATATATTATATATCACACACACACACATTAACTATATCATAAATCAGGGCAAAAAGGTGACAAGGACTAGCGCTGTCCACTGCAGAATGGGGCACAAGGCTAAGTCCGGTAAATAAAAGGGGAGAGCCCGGGAGGGCACTCACGTGCTTTGTATGATGGCTGCCACCACTCATCAGTTCAGAGGAAGAGGAAAAAGGGGCAGGCCAGCGCGGATTGCGCGCCGCGCCTGGCCCCGCCCCCTTACTAACACAACCAGCAGCGCGGTTCCCAGCCGTGGGCTGGGCTCCATAATAGGCTCCAACCAGAAGGGGAGGCGGGCCGTGGCAACGCGCGAGCGCCCGGCCCCGCCCCCTTAACGCCGCAGCCTGAGGGGAAGAAGCTCCCCTCAGCAGAAGTAAAAAATGGCGACCAGCCAGTAAAGTGCAGCACCAACACACATACACACACACACACTCACACCAGAAATAAAGAGGAAAAGACCTGTCCTTTGAGGGTACTCAGTTGTAGACCCAACTCCAGACCATGTTGTAAAAACTCCAGAATCCTGGAAATGGAGAAGGTGCGACAAGGAAAAGACTTAGACTCACACCAGGCAATGTAAGCATGCCAAACCCTATAGTAAATCATAGAAGAGGATTTCTTCCGAGCCTGAATCATAGTACTGACGACCAAAGCCGGCAATCCCTTATTCATCAGGATGGAGGTTTCAGCAGCCAAGCAGTCAAAGCCAGCGTTTGTAAATTGGGATGACACAGCTGTCCCTGAGTGAGTAGCCCTGGTCTGGCATGACAAACTGATCCACCGCCATCTGGACGACGTCCACGAACCATACCCTCCCCGGACAGCGGGGGGCCACCAGGATGGTCGGTACCCCCTCCTGGGCTATCTTGCGCAGCACACGACCCAGCAGAAGAAATGGAGGAAATGCATAGAGGAGTCGAAACTCCGTCCATGGAATAGCTAGCGCGGTGAAGGCTAGAGGATCTCTTGACAGAGAGCCGAATTTGGGAAACTTGTGATTGTGACGGGACGCAAACAAGTCCACGGCATTCTTGATGTCCACCGTGGTCATGAAGTCGCCTGGCCGAAGGGAACTCACCGCCGACCGTAAGGTCTTCATGCGGAAATGTTTGAACCTGACAAATCTGTTGAGACCCTTTAGATCCAGGATGGATGTGAGCCGTCCTTCTTGGGCACCGTGAACAGGTTGGAATAGAACCCCCGACCCCGCTCTTGAAGAGGGACAACGTAGACCGCTCCGGATGACAGAAGATGTTGGACGGCCAACCTCAGACCCTGCGCCGTCACAGGATTTTGGGAGATCCGTGAATGAAGGAATCTTGGGGGCGGCCAAGCTACCAGCTCTATCTTGTAACCGGAGGATACCACCTCTTAAATCCACCAGTCCGAGATGAGTTGTCTCCAGACATGAGCAAAGAGCCGAAGCTGTCCCCCCACCCGGCTGGGTGAGGGCGCCCCCTCATGCCTGAGGGGCCTTGGTGGGGGGGGGGGTTTGGGCTTGGATCCCCAGGGCGACCACGGGATCTACCTTGTCCCCAAGATTCTCTACGGCTATCTGGGAAGGAGGAGCCGCGTCCCCCACGGAAAGGGCGAAAGGAAGAAGACCCCCGAAAGGGCAGAGAAGGCTTTCTACGCTGAGGGAGCCGACCGTCCTTGGCCAATGCATCAAGACACTCCCCCCGAAAAGACGAAGTCCCGTGAAGGGAAGCCCAGTGAGGGACTTTTTGGCAGCAGCGTCAGCCGGCCACTGTCGCAGCCAGACAGACCTACGCATGGCAACCAACATGGCCAAAGCCCTACCGCCAAGCCGGATGGCATCATCCATGGCAGATAACACGAAGGCAATAAAATCAGCGCAAAGCAACAGTTCCTTGTACTCATCCGTTTGCGAGACCTGGTGGCCTCCACGAGGCGCTTAATCTTCTTCTTGATAGCAATGGCAACAATAGCCGCGGCACAGACCGAACGCAACCTAGCCCCCACAAAGGTGAAGGCATGGCAGGCTAGCTGATCCATGCGGCGATCTGCATTGTCACGTAAGGTAGTGGTGTCAGGCGCGTCCACCTCAGGGGGACAAGACCAAAGACGAACCAGCTCAGGTGAGAAGGGATACCTTCTATTCAGTCCCTTAGGCCCCGAGGGCAATCTGTTGGGCCGTTCCCATTCTTTGAGGACCATCTTGGAAAAATTTCCCTGCTCCGGGAACTCTAAACATTGCCTGTCAGGGTGGAAAAGCTCCCCCTGCTTCCTCTTAGCCACCTTAGGGGGGACGATGTGTAGGGTATCAAACACCGCCGACAACAGTCTATCAGTATTCAAGTGCCTCTTTTTACTAGAGGCCTTGCCAGCGGCAGGGCGGGCCAACTGCCGCTCAAGACTGGCCACACGCAGCGCCAGATCCGAATGAGACCCCCTGCTGGCTTCCCCCTCACTGGGGGCTAAATGCAGGTGTGGGGGAGTAGGAGATGCCACAGGCAAAATAGGACTGGGGAGAGTAGCGTTAGCCCCATCCTGTTCCGCAATGACACTTTGGGCACAGGGGACACAAATAGCACTGCGACCACTCAAAGGGTATCCCCGCACATGAGGCACAACTGAGCCCGCCCCGAAGGGGGGAAAGGGGGGGGGACGGACGCCACAGCCAGGTCAGAACAAGTTTCAGAAGGAAACGACAGTGAACAGTGCACAAAAAAACACACCAAATAAAGAATGTGGGATAATAAAAATATAAGGGTGGTTTCTCCCTTCCCCCACATAGGCTCACCATTAGCCTATGGCCGGCTACCCCTTGGTTACAGGGTCTGCGGCCTGGAGCATAGCTCACTGAACAACCGACCCCAGGTGTTCCCCTACCTTCACCTGATCCGTCAGCCGGGGCTGGGAGGCAGAAGGGTCCGGAAACAGGTGGGAAATAGGCTTGCAGGGCCGACGGGTTTGGGATGCCCCGCTCACCTGCGAATAACCGGAGAGAGAAAATCTTCTGTCTTCGCAGTCAGGACTGCAGAGAAACTCTGAGGTCTCTGGGTAATTCCTGCCCTTTTTATGGGCCGGGAGGAGCCACAAGTCTTTCTGCAGTTGACTGCGCCAACTTGTGGCGGATTACCCAAATGTGAAGAATTGAAATGAAGCAAGCCGTGCTGTATACCAGGAAAATGTAATTTTCTTGCCCAGGATACATGTCAGAAGGTTTGTGGGTTTTTAAGGGACATCCCAAATCGGGATGCTCCACCAGAGGGAAAAAAAAAACTCAAAAAGTTGAATTCTTGGGAGTTGCTCCGTTTTATACAAAATGGGTATTTATAGCAGGCCTGCACAGCATGAAGGGGGCATCCCGATTACCGGTGTGTCCACCCCCATAACCTGTTTTTCTCTTACCTGCTGCTCAAGCTCTCTGCAAAACCAGGCTCAGAGATTGGCCGCCAACTTTTACGTGGTTTGGTGGTGCGACCCTGTGAATGTCAGTGGCCTATCTCGGGGACCAGTTTTGCTGAGGGAGCAGTTGAGAGAAAATGGGGGATTACAGGGAGAGGAGGTATGTGAATCAGAACTGGGATGCTCCCTGTTTTTCACTTACCTGGGTTTTGTTCCACTTAACAAGGGTATCTTTGGCTCCATTTAGCTTCCTTTCTTCACCAGCCTTTAGCTAGGGATGTGCCTGTGCGGACCAGTCACAAATGTCTGGTTCAGGTATGCATATAGGTAAAGGTATAGTGGGGGCCGCGTCCGGCACATGCAGTGTGGGATCAGTGGCTAGGTGAGTTAATGTTAATCACCAGGGTTTCACATAGCAAGGCATACCCAGGGAGAAGGAATTAGCCTGGCCTGGGGCGGCATGGTCTTAGTAGGCCCCTTTGCGGTAAAAAGTCACGTCACATCAACGAGGGACGTCCCAAATCTGAAATATGGATGCCCCCTAAGGATCATGCTATTTGGACCAAAACTCTAGTTTTGGTCTACTTTGCAGCACACCAAACCCCTTTAAACCTGACCTTGCAGTCTAAACAAATCTAGATCCTCCTGATTTTGGATCTTTCACAAACAGGGGCATCCCAAATTGAGCGGACCAAAACTCAGGGGTGGAATTGCTTGCATAGTGGGTATGCCAGCGATCCCAGGGAGTTATACACATTAGGGTGTCACAGATGTTCCCAGGGATAGGAAATCAGCTGGGGTGGGCAACTTAAAAGCAGAACAAAACCCTGCACTTCCTTCCCTGGAATCTAAATTGAGATGCCCAGTTGTGTGGAACCCCACCATTCGAGGAGATGTGGGCACCAGCTGTGGCGGTGCCCTCCCAGTCTGCCCTCGCACACCCCAAAGGCTGGCCCTGTCAGTGGACCCCCTGGACGGCAGGGGCCCCTAGCAGCTGCCCCACCTTTCCGCGGGCTGACGCCGGCCCTGCTTCAGATGAGCTGCTTGCTGCATTATTATTGCCATTTCCTGGATGGTCCCTTTAAGGCTACAGATGGTTTTCAATGGCTGCCCATTCAAGCTTTAAACATACTTGAAGGGGAACAACAAACATGAATTTGACTTTCCTGTGTGTTGTTCCTCGGTGCGGAGATATCCCGAATCAGGATGCCCCGCTGTGTACACCCCCCAGGCCGCCCCATTTCATTCACCTTCCTTCCGCTCCCATGGCGCCGACTTTGGCGAGAGCGAGTGAGATGATTGGCTGAGCAGCAATTCGGGATGCCCCAAGGACTGGAACTCGGGAGGCCCGGGAGACTTTAAAGAGCCATGTTCCTCTTTAAAGTGGACCAATCAACCCCTGTGGCTGGCCTCGGTTTCAAAAGCTTCTAGGACCAATTGCTAGCCTGCACCCGTGGCATCCTACACTGGATCTCCAGCTTCTCTGCAGCGGTGCGCGCTCCCCCACCCAGTCATTGAATTGGGCTGGGTGCGCACTCCACAGGGAAGCCGCCAGTGCGCCTATGTCAGAGCGAAGTTCAAAACAGCAGCTTTATGTCGCACATTAGTATGCGCTGCATAAAGCACAGATTGAATGAACGCCCGCGCATGTGCAGTGGGACCAGGGAAAGGTAAGTAAAAGTGGGCGATCCTGGGGGTTTCACACGGGGAGCATCCTACATCGAGAGGCCCCGGGGCAAGGACCAATCAGCAGGGTAGGAGAAATAGACTTTAAAGGACCCTCTGCATGTCTTGGAGTAAAATGTGATGTTGATTGGATGATTTGTGGCCACCAAACTCACATGCTTGTTGGCCACAACAGACAGCTGAGCCCGGCTTCGGGTTTCCTCCACGCTTTCCTCTTCATGTTTACGCTTTGCTTCTTCTAGTTCCCTTTAGAGAAACATGAGTGTTGGTGAATATCAGCCCTCACATGCCAGTTATTAATATTAATGTTTATTTATATAGCGCCATCGTCATCCATAACGCTGTACAAAATTGTAAGTACAGACAGTGTAAAATATAAGGTATATAAACTACACACAAGATGCGTTCAAAAGTAATATACATGGGGGGGGGCGACCCTTTTAAAGCGGACAAAACCCGATAAAGGAATCTGTCAGGGGAAGACTCCTGAATGATTTGGCCTGGAGTTCTTATGGCTCAACTAGCTGTAATAGTGACCAGGAACAGGTAAGCAGTGAGCAGAACAAAACCCTCTCCCCCAACCCAAGAGCCACCTTATCAGAGTACAGTCACCATGAAAAAATAATCATTTTTTTTGCAACTGTAGCCACGTCTAGAGAGTTTTGGTCCACTTTAAAGAGGAACAAACAGCTTCATTCCCAGCCTTAAAATCTAAAGGACTGTAGCAGGTCTCCATAGTTTGCCCCTCCTTTCCAATCCATTCATTTATTCCAACCTACAAAGGTGGTCGCACAGCCATCCCTGTAGGGTCTAAGGGACTCTAAGGCCAGAGATCGGACCTCCTCTTTAAAACGGACCAAAACTGGCGCCAAACTGGGATACCCCGCTGTGTAAAACCCCCCAATTTAGTCAGAATTCCTACTTTTCCACCTGGGCGCATGCATCACTCACATCCCTTCTCCCGCAACTGAATGGTTGTGTGTGGCCGCGCGCCGCCAGAGGAAGCGAGTGATGCCACGTGCCACCAGTGTGTGCGACTGGGAATTCCATTTAGCGTCTCCAGTCAGAAAAGCTGATTGGAAGAGAGGCCGCACATGCGCCGTTGGACCAAGAAGAGGCAAGTTTACTGAGTGACAGACGAGGTTTCACACAACAGGGTGCCCCAGTGGGACGGACCAAATAGTATACCCAGGACCCAATATACCCAGGATAGTGAAAATCACGGGTTTTGGTCCACTTTAAATATAGTTTATATGTTGATACGCATAGGCATTATCTTTCACTTTATAATACATAGCTCCAGGGATGGTCTGCCAACGTCTTGACAAAGCTTCAGAAGCGGAGGGAAAAGCACTGACACCAGAGGGGTCATGTCCCAGGTCTTACACACCCAGTGAATAGTGTTGGCGTTTCTGGGATTCACTGTGGCCTTATAGTTTTCTCCTGCAGGCTGAATAGGAACAGCACGGCTCCATTGTGGCTGATGGCGGAGGGCTCGGGCGGTGCCGGACTTCAACCAGCGTTTGAGTGAGGTGGTGATCGCTGGAGTCGGACCCATCAGCTGCGAGGGGGGGGGCAAGAGGAGAGTACCTTTCTGTTTTTGGGTGGTCAACGCCTTTAAGCCAAATTGAACGCTGTATTCCCCCACCAGCACAGTTTCGCTGATCACTCCTTGAATCCATCATCACACTTAGGGAACAGGGCAGACACTCACCTTTTCTTCTCAGCCAGGATGAGTTTGGTGAGATAGGCGTGCAGCTCATTCTCCTGGTTAATCCGACGCTCTTCTATGTTGTTCCAGCGTTTCTTCTTGGCGATTCTGAGGGCGCTTGGGATATCGTCACCAAAGTTCAGCCTCTGTTCTTTGGCCAGGTTATAAGCTAAAAAGAAAGCACATTTACACAGCAGCACTTTAAAAAGCGGAGTGAAAATCCCAATCTATGGGAATTTTGAACAAATGTTCCACAATGACCAACGAGAAGCTGTAGACTTCCCCTCAGCTGCATTGATTCATTCATGCTGCAGCCAGGAGGATTGTGGGATACATATACCTCCGCAAGACAGTGGCATGGGGGTGCGATCACTCGCCCTTGCTCTCCGCGTAGCGCGGTGAGCGGATGACACCTGCTGCCGCACCACTGAGCTAGTGGTCTGGCTCCTGTTCAAGGCAGGACCACATAAGTAACTGGAGGCTGGGAGGAGGAGTCAAAGCATTATTCATTTCTGGTGGTCATGTGCCTACCCAGGGGCGGAGCCATGAGGTCTCAAGAGTATGCTGCCCTAAGGATGTTTTGAGAAATATAAACTGTGATCATTAAAGTTAAACCGGACCTTCAGCGTGATTTAATGAAAAGCCCAAACTCTTAAAAAACAGTTCCCCAGCATCTAAAATTAATATATTTTACGTTTTTAGTCACTAACTTATTATTCTTTCCCCTACTGGGCTGTAACTCTGTTCAGGAATTTAGGATACGGGCGCCGCCATCTTGACTCAGAAGCATCACACTTACTGAGGAGAGGAGAGCGGGATATAGTACAGGGGGGCAGGTTATAGCTGTGCTTTGCTCAGACAGAGCAGAGTTGGGGTCAGGTAACGGTCAGCAGTCCCAGAATGCAGAGCAGCACAGTCAGGAGGCACTTCCTGTTTGCAGGCTGCCTGATAAGATCTTGGATATCTAAAGGCTCATAACATGCAGTAGATGCAAGTAGGATGATTTTTATTGTGGACAATCTGTATGTACAGGGTGTGGGAAACATATAAGATATGCTCTTATTCAGAGTGAAGGTCCGCTTTAAAGCGGACCTTCACTCTAAATAAGAGTCTATCTTATATGTTTCCCACACCCTGTACATACAGATTGCTCACATTAAAAATCATCCTACCTGCATCTACTGCATTTTATAAGCATTTAAACATCCAAGATGGCGGCTTATGGAAGCTGCCATTTTTGCAGGCAGCCTGCAAACAGGAAGTGCCTGCAAACAGGAAGTGACTGTGCTGCTCTGCATTCTGGGACTGCTGACCTTTTCCTGACCCCAGCTCTGCTCTGTCTGAGCAAAGCACAGCTATAACCCGCCCCCTGTACCTTATCCCACTCTCCTCTCCTCAGTAAGTGTGATGCTTCTGAGTCAAGATGGCGGCGCCCGTATCCTAAATTCCCGAACAGAGTTGCAGCCCAGTGGGGGAAAGTATAATAAATTAGTGACTAAACATGTAAAATATATTAATTTTAGATGCTGAGGAATTGTTTTTTAAGAGTTTGGGCTTTTCATTAAATCATGGTGAAGGTCCGGTTTAAGTAACTTTTTTTGAACCCAAATCTGTCCAGGCCAACCTTTTTTAATCTAATTCATGAGATCAGCATCACCGGCTGACCGGCAGGCCCGGGAGGAGAAGTACCCAAGGTACCAGACTGACAGAACTGAAACCAGGTCCTTTTTCCTTCCTGAAAAAAGAGACAAGTCATAAATCAATTTACCTCTCTGCAGGTTGGCGATGGCCTCATCGTAGTTCTCCATTTCCATCTGGCACTGTCCCAGGAAGAAGTGCGCCTTCACAGATTGGCAGTCCAGCTCCAGGGCGTGCTTGCAGTCTGCCAGGGCCTTGTCCAGCTGCTGCATCTTCAGGTAGCACAAAGCCCGGTTGGTATAGTACACAGCAATGGAGGGGTTCCGGTTCTGTGGAGCGACACAGGGGTAACAACATAAACATGAAACAAGACAGTAAAATGCATTTTCTTCCATTTCTGTTCTCTCCAATACCAACCTATTGTCATACGGCTACCTAACAGGAGGTAAAGCCTGCTCCATGGCTCAGGTCCTCTGCAGCCGAAGATTAATATTATATTAAATGTGCACAGAATACGGTGCTGACTGCACAAGCGCCCGCGCATGCGCTGTGGGATGGGAGAAAGGTACTTTTTACTGGGGATCTATGGGATTTCACACAACAGGACATCCAATATCGGGATGCGCTTTAACATACATTTTTTGGCAATTTTGCAGGTGGGGAGGGGCGCTTTTCTATGTTTTGTCTCAGGAAGCAGAGAGGCTAGGTTCACCCTGTCCATTTAGAGCTGTCCCTTTTCAGGAGGGCCTTTTAGACTCCAGGGCAGGCTGGCTTTCACCCTAGGGCAGCCCAAATCGGGATGCCCCACTGTGTGAGCCCCCCCCCCCAGCTCACCGCAAAACTCAACCTTTACCAGCGACTTCCTCTGTGATGTACACCCAGTTGCAGCAACTTCCGCAGCATCTCTGGGTTGAGGTGTGCTCCCTGCGTCCATCCATTCAGGGCACTGGAGATGTGGCCGCTCTCGATTGCGGAGCTCTGGTCTAAACAGAGCAGTATTGCCGATCATTAATATGCACTGTATATGTCTCTGATTAGAAAAAGGCCACAGGGAAAGGTAAGTTTGTATGGGTGATCTGGGGGGTATCACACAGCAGGGCCTCCAAAAAACGAGGTAAGAATAGTCAAAATCTCAGGTTTTGTTCCGCTTCAATCTAGCAACCCTATTTAGAGGACGTTACTTACAATGGCTTTGCTATAGCAGGAAATCGCCTCTTGATATTTGCGAGCCACAAACAGCCGGTTGCCCTGCTCCTTCAATTCCTGGGCGCTGACGCTTTTCTCCGGGCTTCCTCCAATGCCCCCTTGACCTCCGCTGACCCCAGATAGGCGCCCTCCGCCGCTGCCACTCTCCTCCTTCCCTTTCATCGCGGGGTCTCCAGGAGTCACCCCTCCAAACCTCGGGATGCTTGGTGTCACCCCCAATGTCGCAGCTCACGAGGGACCCCTGGGGAAGAGAAAAACAAATAATCTCATTAAATCTGGTCAGTGGTGTCAGGCAGGACCCAGGGAGGATGAACTTTAAATGGAAAGCACTTTGGGGTTTCCAATTTCCCCACAGATCAGATAGTGTCAGAGGGCATGACACTCCCCGCTTTACTTCCATCCACAACGCGTTGATAAGAGAGCTTGGCCTGTCTACAGAGGTCTCCCTCAAGAACAAGGGGCACCTCTGTACACGTATGGGAGTCCACAGATTTCAATAAGAATTAGCAACCACACCCACTCACTGCAATAAGGGGGTGGGGCACACCTCCTCTATTGAATGGAATGGATTGGGCTTGCTGAAGTCTGAGTAGCAGGCACGCATAGCCAGGGGCAGTTAAGAAATTCTCCGTGTTTTTTTTTTTTTTTTTTTTTTTACACACACACATCAGGGCATTCCAAATCAAAATGCCCCCTAGAAAAGCAACCTGGGTTTTGTTCCTCTCTAAAGGGCAGCAAACCCTATTTCGGCATCCAGGCCTGGCCGATTCCCTCTCCCTGGGCCATCCCGATCTGTGTGAAACCCTCCAAAATCGCCATAAAATGTACCTTTCCAGCGATCCTCCGGCTTCCTTCCCCCCGTGCTCCTATGCCAGGCCTGTCCGAATGTCTGACTCAGCCACAGCTAGAGGGAGGCACCCATCGATCCTTTAATTTGGAATAGACTCTAAATGACTGGAAGCCTGGACATGCGCTGCAGGATCATAGAGCAAGGAAGGAATGCCAGCGATCCTCAAAATAAATCCAGATGCCCCTGTTAAAGGGGAACCACACATAATACCATTTTGTGATTACTCACCTGTAAAATGGGTATTATAAGTTATGTCACACACCCCACTTCAGACATTAATTCATTAATCATGGGTACTCACCGCTAGGTGGCGCAGCTTTGCAGAGAAGTCCAAAAAGGCAAGCCCCTCCCAGTCTATACATACCTGGTATCTCCTAACAATTCCCCAGTATTCAAACAGCAATAAAGACAAGATACCAGGAGACCAAAAACAAAAGTAACCCTCAACCGTGAATAACAATAACTTCACCATATAAAGAACCAGGATACCAAATAAAGGGCGGGTGAAGTGGGGTGTGTGACATACTTGTAATACCCATTTTACAGGTGAGTAATCACAAAATGGTATTATTCTAAGTATGTCACACACCCCACTTCAGACATTAATTCATTAATCATGGGACATCCAACAGCAGTGTCCAAGAATAGGGAGGGTATCCAATCAGGCAAAAATGCAGAAAACTCAAACCACAGCAGCCTGCAGAACCTTGCGGCCGAAAACAGCATCCGCTGAGGCCCGCACATCAACCTTATAAAACTTTGAAAAAGTGTGAACCGAAGACCAGGTAGCAGCCTTACAAACTTGCTCAACAGAAGCCTGGCGCTGAAAAGCCCAAGACGCTCCAACAGCACGAGTAGAATGAGCAGTGACACGAAAAGGGGGATCCTTTCCCTTGGCAGAATAGGCTCCAACAATCGCCTGACGAATCCATTTGCTAATAGAAGACTTGGCCGGAGCCAAACCCTTCCTAGGCCCACAGGGCACAATGAAAAAGGCATCAGTCTTACGAAAAGAAGCCGTAGTACGGAGATAGAACCTGACACAACGTACAACATCCAAACAGTGCAAGGCACTCTCCTTGTCATTCTTAGGCTTAGGACACAAAGAAGGAAGAACAATGTCCTGATTAAGATGGAAAGCAGAGACCACCTTAGGAAGGAAGTCCGGCTTGAATCTGAAAACCACCTTGTCCTGATGTTTCTCAAAATAAGGAGCCTGAATCGACAGGGCCGCCAGCTCTGAAACACGCCGAACCGAAGTGATGGCCACCAAAAAGGCAACCTTCTGAGTCAGAGTAGACAGGGCAATATCCCGCAAAGGCTCAAAGGGAGGAGCCTGAAAAGCCGAAAGAACCAAATTCAAATCCCAAACAGGGAGCAAAGGCTTCCTAGGAGGCCGCAGATGCGAAACCCCCTGGAAAAAAGTCTTGACCAAAGAATGGCTTGCAAATGACCTCTGAAAAAAGATAGATAAAGCAGAAACCTGCCCCTTCAAAGTACTCAGCTGAAGACCAGAGTCCAGCCCTGACTGAAGAAAATCCAAAATCCTAGAAATGGAAAAGACCCGGCAAGGCAAAGACCTAGATTCACACCAGTCAATGTATGACCTCCAAGCCCTATAATAGATAGAAGAAGAGGATCTCTTCCTAGCACAGATAAGAGTCCGAACAACCGAATCTGAAAGACCTTCCTCCTTCAAGATGGAGGTTTCAGCAGCCAAGCCGTCAAAGCCAGCGTTGGTAAACTGGGGTAACACAATTGACCCTGAGTGAGAAGATCTGGCCGAAGAGGCAGAGCGAACTGATCCACCGCCAGACGAACGATGTCTGCGAACCACACCCGCCTCGGCCACCTTGGAGCCACGGGAATGGCGGGAACTCTTTCCTGAACTAGCTTTCGCAGAACCCTGCCTAGCATGGGAATCGGTGGAAACAGATAAAGAAACCCCAGGTCCCTCCAACTCAGGACCATGGCATCCGCCGCCAGAGCCAGAGGATCCCGAGACAGTGACACGAATGTCGGCAGCTTGTGATTGTGACGAGAGGCAAACAGATCCACCTCCGGCGTCCCCCACCGAAGACACAATGACCGAAACACCTGGGAATGGAGAGACCACTCCCCCGGCGGGACGAACACCGGCTCAGAAAGTCCGCCTCCGTATTCTCCACTCCTGGAATGTAAACTGCCGAGATGCAAGGGACATGAGTCTCTGCCCAAACCAAGATCAGAGACACTTCTCTGTGGGCACCCAGACTGCGAGTCCCTCCCTGGTGATTGATGTAAGCAACCGCCGTCCGATTGTCCGACCGCACCTGCACCGGCAGGCCTTGCAAATGATGTGTCAATTGAGACAGAACCAACCTGATGGCTCGCAACTCCAGAACATTGATGGGCAAGTGGGCTACCTGAGGGTCCCACTGCCCCTGAAACTGAAGATCCTTCCAGAAACCCCCCCATCCTGACAAATTGGCATCCGTGGTGACAGTCTCCCAAAGCGGGGTCAGAAACGACCTGCCCTTCAGAAGATTGTCCGAGACCATCCACCACAGAAGAGACTGCCGAACCCGAGGGGACATTCGGAAGGACCGATCCAACGACCGCGGTTGCCGGTCCCAAGACGCCAAAAGATGAAGCTGAAGTGTCCGCGTGTGAAACTGTGCGAAAGGAACTGCCTCGAACGAGGCCACCATCAACCCCACCAGTCTCATCCCTAGCCGAATGGACGGGCGAGGATTGGAAAGAAGAAGCTGAGCCAATTCCTGAATCAAAAGAACCTTGGCCTGAGGGAGAAACACTCTGTGCTGGCAAGAGTCCAACGACATCCCCAGAAAGGTCACCACCCTGGCCGGGACCAGAGAGGACTTGGGATAATTGATCACCCAGCCGAACCTTTCCAGCATAGACACCACCGTGCTGGTGTCCCTCTCCGCTTGACTGAAGGAAGGTGCCATGATGAGAAGACCGTCCAGGTAAGGCACAATGCGAATCCCCTGAGCTCTGAGCAGGGCCATCACTCCCGCCAACACCTTGGTGAACACTCTCGGAGCAGAGGTGAGGCCGAACGGAAGAGCTACAAACTGAAAATGCCGATCCTCCACCACAAAGCGAAGGAACCTCTGATGAGCTGGAAATATCGGAACGTGAAGGTAAGCATCCTTGATGTCTATGGACGTCATAAAGTCCCCCTGCCGAAGCGAACCTATCGCAGACCGCAGGGTTTCCATGCGGAACTTCCGGGGACGAATGAACCTGTTGAGAAACTTCAAGTCCAGGATCAGGCGGAACGACCCATCTTTTTTGGGAACAGTGAAGAGATTGGAATAATAACCGCGCCCCACCTCTAACGGAGGGACCGGGCAAATGACTGCCAAATCCAGAAGATTCCTTACCGCCGCCAGGAGCCCCTGCGCGGCCAAAGGATCCAAAGGCACTCGAGACCTGAAAAACCTTGGAGGAGGGCAGGATTCGAACTCCAGCTTGTAACCGGCCGACACCACCTCCCGGATCCATCTGTCCGAGACCTCCTGGTCCCATACCCGGGAGAAGCGTTGCAACCGTCCCCCCACCCGTACGGGTGAGGGCGCCCCCTCATTGCTGAGCGGGCTTGGCAGCTGGCTTGGGCTTGGCGCCCCAGGCGTGCACGGGGCGGCCACGGCCTCTACCCCTATTCCAACTGGCGCCCCTGGAAGCCGAGAAGCCCGCAACCCTGCCGGCTCTGGCTCCCCGAAAGGACTGATTGAAAGAGACCGTCCCCCGAAAGGAACGGCGAAATTTCTTGCACTGAGGCAACCTGCCTCCCTTGGCAACAGAATCCAGCTTTTCACCAAAAAGCCTCAAACCCAGAAAAGGAAGGGCCGTGAGTGACCTTTTAGAATTAAAATCCGCCGTCCACTGCCTCAACCATACCGAACGACGAATAGCCACCAACAGAGCCGTAGCCCTGCCACACATCAACATGGCATCCTCCTGAGCGGTCAGAATAAAAGACAAAAAAGATTCACAACGCTTGAGAGCAAGAAACTCATCACCGTCAGGATCAAGATCAACACATAAGTCCCTGACCATAGATCTAACCGCCAATGACAAAAAGGCCGAAGCACAAACAGGCCTCAAGACAGAACCCGCACAGACAAACCCATGACGGGCCAACTGATCAATCCGGCGATCCTCGCCGTCCTTGAGAGAAGTAGTGTCAGGAAGATGAACAGCCGCCGTATTAGACAACCCCAAAACCGGGGCATCCACCTCGGGAGAGACAGACCAACGCTTCAACAACTCCGTTGGAAAAGGATACTTCTTGTCCCAACTAGGCGGAACCCCGACAAGGCGCGTCGGCTGCTCCCACTGCTTAAGGACAACGTCCTCGAAATGCTGCTGACTGGGAAACTCCAAGCGTTGCTTGGACCTCCCAAAAAGCTGACCCTTGGGCCGAGGAGTAACTGCCGGCGGATCCAAGTCCAAAATCTCAAACATTTGGGCCAAAATAGTGGGCGTATCAAGAGGGGGCCCCAAATCCCCCTCAGTGCCCGACAACTGCCGAACCTCAGCATCCGACTCCTCAACAAGCTCACCCTCTTCAAGGGGACGATCCGACCAATCCAGAATCTCAACTTCCTCATCTGAGTCCTGCGGAGGCGGAGACAGATGTTTCCGCTTGGCTGGAGCCTTCTGAGCGACCACTGCGGAAAACATTTTCTCAAGGCTGGCCAGACGGGCGCATACCTCAGATTGCGAATCACCCCCAGCGACCACGTCACACGGGGTCCGGAACAGGCGAGGCGGAGAGGGAGAAGGTACAGTAGAAGAAGTCCCCGGCACCGAAGTGTCGGACTGGCGCTCAATGTTCCGCTGTGCACATGGAATACAAAGGATTACATCATCACCTGGGAGCGGAGTCCCACATCCCCCACACAGCCTGGACTGCCCCGAAGGACTAGTTCCGGTATCTCTGGTAGCCTCCATATGGTGAAATTATGGTATTCGCAGACCCCAGGGATTTACGCAGTAAGCGACCCGGGATGCCCCTCTGAGAATTTAATAGAAAAATTTTTTATATCTATATGTATAGAAATATATATATATATACAAGTATATGTATGTATATCAATATTAGCCTGAATAGCCCTGGTCAGGGAATTTAACAAAAAGAGGGACAAATGAGCCCAACCCCAACCAGCCAGGTATATATATGACCGGGAGAGCCCTGTATGATGGGAGCCCGGAATCTGAAAGACAAAAAAGACACAGTCAGACCAGTCACACAACAGAAGACACTGACAAATAAAAATACAAGACATAAAAATCCCCAGCCATAAGGCCCAAGGCCTGGCTGAAAACACCCTGCCATCACCTCAACGAAGGAGGGGGAGGGGGGGGGAGGGGGGGAAAGGGCGCAGGACCAATAACGGCCCAGACAGTGTGATACAAAGACAGCCCCCCTTAACTAAAAAACGCTCCCCAAAAGAACGTTTACACAGCATGGTACAAAAGAGAAACCAATTCATGGATGGATAACTTCAAACCGACCGACAAGGAGGAACGGGAGCAAGCCCCGGCCTTACCTGAGGCCTGCAACGAAAAGACGTCACCACCCTGCCAGGCGGGAAACGACAGAGAGACGGGAGGCGGACCCGTCAGCGAGCGCGGGACTGCGTAACCCCGCCCCTCCCTAACCCGCCAGACACGGCGCGGGCCGCGCCTGACGCGGCCCCGCCCACTTCAGTGCCGAGCGAGCAACGGGCGCCACCATGACAATGGCGCCCGCATAGGCCGTCGAGCGGACCGGCGGCCAGCAAGCCGCCCGGTCCCGCCCGCCTAAGAAGCCAAACAGCGGGCGCCACACGGCGCCAGCACATACAGGCGGGCCGGCGGTGCAGCGCGCCGCTCGGCCCCGCCCACCATATCAAACTGAGGAGCTAGTAGACGGGCGCCCTAACGTGGCGCCCGCCATTAAAGTGGACCAACACCCAGGATTTTGACTATCCTGGGTCTTGGTCCACTTCGGTGGGGCACCCCCGATCAGGGTGCCCCGCTGTGTGAAACCCCCCCTAACCCCCCGAAAAACTCACCTCTCCCCGCTCCCAGCGCCGACGTACAAGGGAAGATCTGGAACGTCTAAGCAGCGGCGGCCGCCTCCCTCGCGTCACTTTTGACGCGCGCGCCGGGCATTCGCAGACGGCCGGCGCGGAGGCGCGCACGCCTACAGGGGCGCGAGGGAGGCGGCGGCGGCCGGCCGCCGCCAAAGATAAGGTAGGTGAGTTGGGGTGTTTGGGGGGGGTTTCACCCCGCGGGACATCCCGATCTCGGATGTCCCGCGGGGTGGGGGGTGATCGGCCCGGGAATCTTATAGATTCCCGGGCCGATCACCCGTGGGTGTTGGTCCACTTTAAAAACCAGAAAACCCCTGTGGCGGGCCGGCGGAACCCCCGCCCGACCCGACCAGTCACCAGTAGCAAACACAGTAATTAGGGAGCCCCCAAACACCAGAACAAAAGGACGGGCCCGTGCTGCACAGACCCCCGGTCAGTCACACAACAATCACACACACACACACACACAACATAAAAGGAAGGAAATAAAGGTCCTAACGGGGAAACTAAGGGCTGGGGCATCCCACTTCCGGATCACCAACCGGATCACCGCTATGCCCCATAATATGGGGACGAGCGGAGGAGCTAATCTCCTAGGCACCTAGAGTGCCATCTACCCTTGCCCGGCCAACAGCCTAAGCTGGGAGGCTACCATACAGCAAGGGGATAAAGGAACAAAGAGCCGGGCAGAAATAGACCAGAAGGGGGGGGCCGGGGTGATACCCCGGCTACCTGCAAGCAGGAGACTTCTTTCTTCTGTCTTGTCGCCACGTTGCAGAGAAGAACACTGGGGAATTGTTAGGAGATACCAGGTATGTATAGACCGGGAGGGGCTTGCCTTTTTGGACTTCTCTGCAAAGCTGCGCCACCTAGCGGTGAGTACCCATGATTAATGAATTAATGTCTGAAGTGGGGTGTGTGACATACTTAGAATAAAGGGAATTTCACTTCACCCATACGTTGTTCCTCTGTGCGGCGGCATCCCGATTTGGGATGCCCCATTGTGTGTACCACCCCAGGTCACCACATGTCACTCACCTTCCTTCCGCGGCACAGAGCGAGTGTGCTGATTGGCTGAGCGGCGCGCTCAATGGCGCTTACCTCGCCAGCCGCATCCCCCACCCATCTTGCAGCCGTGGCGTGCCTTCAGAAAGGCTGGGCGCACACACAGCTAGAGGTGAGCAGGGACGCAGCGAGGGCTCCAGAAGAAGGTGAGTGAAACTGGCAAACAGGGGGGCGTTTCACACAGCGGGGCATCTCAATTTAGGATGCTCCAAGGGGTGGAACTCGACCCTGGAGGCTTTTAGACTCCAGGGCCTCCAATGTTCCTCTTTAAAGAGGGCCAAAACCCACCCTGGAGTCTATGAGACTCCAAGACAGGCATACTACTCGCCCTCCCCCCCCCCCCCGCGGCAACTCGGAAAGCCCTGCTGTGTAAAACCCCTGATGTTGCCCAGAAACTCACCTTCTTTCCTGGTCCAACGGCGCATGTGCAAACAGTGGCCGCATCCCTGCTATTTCTTTAGCAGGGCGCATGCCCGCCTGGGCATTTACAAATGCCTGGGGCACGCTCCCTGTTAAAGGGTAGCGGGGGATGCGGCCGCCAGTGCGCTCAGATCCGCTCACCTTAGACAAGCTCTTGGACAAAGGGGCAGGAGCGGATCCGAGCGCACTGACCGAGCTGTGCATGCGCCATAGGGAAGGGTGAGTGAGATCAGGTGATCTGGGGGGTTTCACACAGTGGGGCATCCCCGATCAAGGTGCCCCAGGAGCAAGGACCAAAACCCAGGATAGTCAAAATCCTAGGTTTTGGCTCAGGGGACCAAAGCCCAGGTGAGGGAAAAGCCTCAGCAGACTGCTCAGCAGCAGTCGACCTGAAATCTAAAAGATTCTAGGGCTGGCCGCTGGCTTTACTCCGAGGCAGGATGACCCACAGTGTGAAACTCCACAGTTCTCCCATGAACACTCACCTTTCCCTGCTCCAACGGCACACACTCTCATCCAATTAAAGCCACCCGCTATGACATCATTCAGCAGACAGCTCTCATTTTTTCCAATAAAGTGCACGTGCGCTGCTGCAACCCCGATGCCCTGAGCATACTGCAATCCCAACCTTTCAACTCAATGAGAGCCGTCGGCCGCATGACGTAATCACGGCTGGCAGCTCTCATTGGACGAAAGCCTGTGCATGCACCGTTGGAGCGTGGGGAGGTGAGTTTCCCTGGGTGAACAAGTGGGTTTCACACAGCGGGGCATCCCAATTCAAGATTCCCCGAAACAAAACACGGAAAAATCAAATTCCTGGGTTTTGGTCCGCTTTAAACAGAAAATATTTACATGCCATATACAGACCAATAACAGGATTTACCCATGTTTCTTAGCAGTAAACGTGGTAAGACACTTCTCTTTTAAACCGGACCTTCACCGTGATTTAATGAAAAGCCCAAACTCTTAAAAAACGGTTCCCCAGCATCTAAAATTAATATATTTTACGTTTTTAGTCACTAACTTATTATTCTTTCCCCCACTGGGCTGCAACTCTGTTCAGGAATTTAGGATACGGGCGCCGCCATCTTGATTCACAAGTATCACACTTACTGAGGAGAGGAGAGTGGGATAAGGTACAGGGGGGCGGGTTATAGCTGTGCTTTGCTCAGACAGAGCAGAGTTGGGGTCAGGTAAAGGTCAGCAGTCCCAGAATGCAGAGCAGCACAGTCAGGAGGCACTTCCTGTTTGCAGGCTGCCTGATAAGATGGCGGCTTCCATAAGCCGCCATCTTGGATGTTTAAAGGCTCATAACATGCAGTAGATGCAGGTAGGATGATTTTTAATGTGGCCAATCTGTATGTACAGGGTGTGGGAAACATATAAGATAGACTCTTATTCAGAGTGAAGGTCCGCTTTAAGCTTTGTGATACTTGAAGTGCGCAGAAAGAGCCGATTGGGAAAGCAATGTTGGCGCACATCCACAAGCCAAACCTGATTGGACATCGGCGGCCATGTACAGTAGGGCACAGTTCTGGCAGCATAAAGAAAACCGGGTCTCCAGGATGTCTTCAGTCTGGCTGCCACACCTTGACCTCGCTGGACCGCCAACGTCCAAGTGAGTTCTACACACAGATGGGCGCACCATTATGGTGCAGCAGTTACTCGGCAGCAGTCACATGGGCTGAGTCTCTGGAAAAGTAAGCATGAGCCATGGTCCTGGGCATCACCACCAATCGGTATCCACAACCCCCCCCCCCCCCCCCCCCACCACCATGCAGAGAAAGTGACCCAACAATAAGTTTTTAACCAAAACCAATATGGCTAAAGGACTTAGGCCGGGTAAAAACCACTTGGGATGCCCCGCTGTATGAGACGCCATGGTGTCTCCACATTGTTATCTCGGGATTTGATCCAATGCGCGTGCAGGCCTCCTCGGGACACAATGTGCGTACCACCATCAGGCATAACTGAATGGCTGCCAGTGTGTGTGCGAAGATAGCAATCCATTTGTTTTTTAAATAAGACGGACATTTATTCTTATTGCATAAAAGCCTGCACATGCGCCTTGAGTGTGGGGAGTGTCAAAACTGACATTGCCATGGGATTTCTAAAGCAGCTGCTAAGTGGACAAAAACCCAAGAAAGGGATTGTTGCCACGGGTTTGGGTCTACTTTAAAGAGAAGCAACAGCACTCTAAAATCTATAAAACTCCTTGGGGGGGGGGGCGCTACCTGTTTATGGGGCATTCTGAAATATGGGGATGCCCCGCTGTGTGAAACCCCTGGATCGGCCGTTTTCTTTGTGCCGCACCTCCGTGCTGCGGCAGCATCCCTCTAGCTAGGTGCGCACCCATGCCAGGCCTTTCTGAATGGCTGGCACGGGCATGGGCAGTGGTGGGGATGTAGCCAGCGGCGCTCGCTCTGTTCACATTTCCAAATGGAATAAGCACTGCTGATTGGCCAAGCAGTATGGGAACAAGAAAAAGGTGAGTTTTTGGGATGTCCTGCCAAAGAGGAACAAAACCAGAGAAAGTGCATTTCTTGGATGCTGTTCCTCTTTAGAAGGCACCGTTTTAAACTTGTGTGCGTTTAAGTGGAACAAAAGGTGGGACTTCACTTATCCTGTGTTATAGTCTGTGTCCCCGCCCCCAGGGGGATCCTGATTTGGGTGAACAGACACAACAAAAGCAGCACAAGCATGTGCCATGGGAATGAGGAAAAAGCCATTATGAGCGATCCTGGGGGATAAACACATCACTGCCAAAATAGAACAAAGCCCAAGAAAGTCACTGTTGTTCCTCCTTAAAGTGGACCAAAACCCAGGATTTTGACTATCCTGGGTTTTGGTCCTTTCCCACGGGGCTCCCCGTTGTGTGAACCCCCCCCCCCCAGATCGCCTAAGCCAACTCACCTCTTCCAGGTGCTACGGCGCTCATCCAATCAGTACGCTCGGAGCCACTGACGTCACGTCTAAACCAGACGCTCTGAGGCCGCTGGCGGCTGCATCCCCTGCTTCGCTCTAACAGGGAGCGTGCCCGCGCTGGCCATTCACAAATGCCTGGCGCGGGAACGCGCCCTGCTAGAGGGATGAGACTGCGGCTCATGCATGAGCCGTTGGACCAGAAGTAAGATAAGTGTACAGGGAGACCTGGGGGGTTTCACACAGAGGGCCATCATGATTTTGGAGGGGGAGGGAATCGATCAGCCCAAGAATCTTATAGATTCCCGGGCCGATCTTGCTGGGTTTTGGCCCACTTTAATAGGCACTCTGACCTTATTGATTTTACGTGTGCTCTGAAGTGGACCAAATCCTGGGATGTTACCTATGCTGGGTTTTGGTCAGTGCCACCCCCCCCCCCCATCCCCGGGGCATCCTGATTTGGCATGTATCACTCTTTACAAACCTTCAATCACTGGTATTCTCACCTTGCCACCTATTCTACAGCACATGCACCAGTTCTCCTCCAATCAGGTTTCATAGTTGTGCCTATGAATGAGCTGCCTGAATGGCAGGTTAGCCGCTTGACACTTCCGTTTCGGCCCAGCGTGCCCGCTGCCAGCCATTCATATTGGCCTGGTGCAGGGGGAGCACAGCGGCTGGAGAGATGCACGTGCACCATGGGATCGCTGGTGAAATGAACACGATTTACACAATGAAATCGGGATGCCCCAAAAGCATGCAGAGCTGGTTTTGGTCCACTTTAAACTAGACCTTCACCATGATTTATTGAAAAGCCCAAACCCTTAAAAAATGATCCCCCAGGACCTAAAATTAATATATTTTAAGTTTTTAGTTACTTATTATTCTTTCCCCCACTGGGCTGCAACTCTGTGCATGACTTTAGGATACGGGTGCCGCCATCTTGACTCAGAAGCATCACACTTACTGAGGAGAGGAGTGTGGGATAAAGTGCAGGGGGGCGGGTTATAGCTGTACTTTGCTCAGACAGAGGGTCAGGAAAAGGTCAGAAGGCACTTCCTGTTTGCAGGCTGCCTGATGTCCCATGAGCCGCTATCTTGGATGTTTTAAGTGGACTAACACCCTGCCGTTTTTTTTTTTTTTGCCTTTTAAATATATGCCAATACTGCTGATGGACCCGTTATCAATAATAAAGGAAAAATAACTTACCTCTAATGCTCCAGCGCTGCGTCGCTTCCTTTTGAATCTATCGCCGACATCTTCGATTTGCTTGTAAAAGGAAGAGATCGTTTGACCTCTTCCTAAAGCAAATCTCGCGCATGCCAAGTAGGTCAGGTGAAGCGCCGCTTGCATCAGTAGCGAGCGGCGCTTCACCTGACCTAAATCAGCGCTACTGCGCATGCGCTTTTTTTTTCCCTACCTAGGTACGAGAGAGTCCACGCTCACCCGATGACGTCGAGAAGAGAAGCTAAAATCGTGCGAGAGAGGAGGAAAACGTATCCACGGACAAGGAAGAGGACAGCATGCTAATGAACGGACAAGAGCTGGAGGGCGGGACTTCCGGCCGAGATTTTTGAAGAATACAGGCGCTGCGAGGGACAGAAGGCTGCAAAAGTCATCAAAAGGTAAGTGTCTTTTTATGTTTAACTGATCAGAGACCAGTTGTTTTAGAGGGTGTTGGTCCACTTTAAAGCGGACCTTCACCCTGAATAAGAGCCTATCTTATATATTTCCCCCACTCTGTACATACAGATTGCTCGCGCTAAAAATCATCCTACCTGCATCTACTGCATGTTACGAGCCTTTAAACATCCAAGATGGCGGCTCATGGAGCATCAGGCAGCCTGCAACCAGAAGTGTCTTCTGACTGTGTTGCTCTGCATTCTGCGATTGCTGTCCTTTCCCAGACCCCAAATCTGCTCTGTCTGTGCGAAGCACAGCTATAACCCCACCCCCTGTACTTTATCCCGCTCTCCTCAGTATGCGTGATGCTTCTGAGTCAAGATGGCAGCGCCCGTATCCTAGAGTCCTAAAAAGAGTTGCAGCCCGGTGGGGGAAAGAATAATAAGTGACTAAAAACGTAAAAATATATTAATATTAGATGCTGGGGAATAGTTTTTTAAGGGTTTGGGCTTTTCATTAAATCACGGTGAAGGTCCGGTTTAAAGGCTCATAACATGCAGTAGGTGCAGGTAGGATGATTTTTAATGTGAGCAATCTGTATGTACAGGGTGGGGGAAACATATAAGATAGGCTCTTATTCAGGGTGAAGGTCCAGATTAATGTGAGCAACCTGTATGTACAGGGTGGGGGAAACATATAAGATAGGCTCTTATTCAGGGTGAAGGTCTGGATTAATGTGGGCAATCTGTATGTACTGGGTGTGGGAAACATATAAGATAGGCTCTTATTCAGGGTGAAGGTCCGGATTAATGTGAGCAATCTGTATGTACAGGGTGGGGGAAACATGTAAGATAGGCTCTTATTCAGAGTGAAAGACCGCTTTAAGTCCTGTCCAAATATAAAATTAAAAAACACTCAAATACATTGACAGAAAACCCTCCCCCCACCCCAAAAAAGGCAGGCTCTAATAGTGACTAGAATACAGGGGCCCTGTTACCTGTCTATAGGGCCACATGAAGCCACCCAGATAGAAAGCAGCGAGCTATTTAATTACCTCAGGGTCTGGAATATGCTGTCTGACACCCAACAGGAGCCCAGCGTTGCTATGGTAACTTCCCACAGCTACAGAGCCCGCTGACCGTCCGCCATAGAGCTTAGCGGGCCACAGAATGAAGTCTCCGAAGCTTCCCCCGGGCCGGTGACACAGCTCGGGCCCGCACATACACACCCTCTACAGAACCACAAGCAATTTCCCACCGGAACTTCCGGCCCGTTTACAACCTACACTGACTGGGTTGACAAGCCTGGCGCTCGGCAGCACACAACTATGTCTTTAGTTCTTTGCCCTCAGAAGACATTTTGTCGGAGTCCGAACAGGCAAATGAGGCGCCCGTGGAGCCTCCAAAATGGCTTCGCAAATGGAGACAGGATTGTTCGCAAGCGTTTCTCTAGCGCTTGTGTCTCCGCGAGTTGTGATTGGAGAGCTGCGCAGGAGCAACAGCTCTGTGGGCCAATAGGAAGAGCGGCCGCTCTTGGAACGCACACGTGACTTGCAGAGAGCAGTGGCGCGCAGTGTGTGAAGCGAGGCGCCTCTGGTGAGTGTCAGGGCGGCTCTAGAGCCTGCTGCTGGGCTGAAGGGAGGCGGCCATGGCTTACAGTGACAGGGACATGAAAATACAGAGGCCCAGTTTCATGTCATGGCGAAGAGGACTGGATATTGGTGCACCAGCCATGAAAGTGGACCTAAAACCTGCTTGGCGGTTCTAGGTCTGCAAGGTCACTAACCCACCTACTACTGTTGCATGTGAGCCCTGGTCTTAGGAGAGACTCCAAACTTCTCCATAAGGGTGCAGGAAACAGCTGCACACTGTGTTGGAAGAGGCGTGGCCCCTGCATGTGTGTGCGCAGCAGCTTTCTTCTGTCCCCCACCATTGACTCTTCATTAGGAAAAGGGATGAGTAATGCAGGGCTCACTTGTGGGGTGGGTTAGCTCAGTGGCCCTTTGGAGCAACTAGGTTCTCTTTCACCCTCCTTAAAGTAGGGGGCAAAACCGCCCTGGTGCCCATGAGAATCCAGGGCTGGCTGATTCCCTCCCCCCCTAAGCCATGGGATGCCTTGCTTTATGACACCCCACCCCCCCGTTCCCTTTCCGGTGAGCCTGCAACGCATGTACGGGCAGTGGCCAGGGTGGATAAAAATCAATGTTTTTTTTAAAAAAATCAAAAAAATCGGATTTTTTTGATTTAAATCGGATTTTTTTGATTTAAATCGGATTTTTTTGATTTAAATCGGATTTTTTTTCAATAAACTGCTTTTTGAGGAAAATATTTTACCATCCAAAGGTTCTTCCATCATGAGATAAAGCTGAGTTGTTAAACTCAGTAGAATAAAGGCTGTATATGTGTAACATTCACAATGCCATGCTCTTCCAGAGGTTTCTGTAGGATTAGTGGGCAGTTTCTCTCCTATATTATCACAGACGCTCGCTTTACTTACGCAGTTCTCAAAACTGAATTTGACTCCGCAGAGGTCCCAGCCTCTTCTTCACAGCAAAAATGTTACAACATGAACAGAGTTGAGAAAAAGACCTTAATCCTATTGTTCTACAAACCTATGACTAGTGAGCTACAGAGGACAGCAGGGACAGTAGTATTTAAGTTTTTCATGTGTCGGCTGGGCTGACAGTCTAAGTTTCTTAAAATATATATATATTTTGTTTAGCTAAATTAGTTAACAAAACATGGATGTTTGTTTAAGCAAATAACTTATGCTGTAATGTTGTTATTGTTTCAGTTGAATAAATCTATTTAAATTGTTATTAAGGTCAGGATTATTTTTCTCCTTCCTAAGTACAACAGAACAGTGGTGTCCAAATATGAATGATTAACCCATTAAACTGGGGAGAAAAAAGTAATATAAAAAGTGATTCTACAAATCTTCATCTACTTGCAGGTTAAAATAGCAAGGACTAGTTTAGGTAGAAACTTTGATTTAAATCAAGCCTTACTGACTAGTGATTTAAATCGTGATTTAAATCAGTTAGATTTAAATCAAATCCACCCTGGCAGTGGCTGCATCACCTTTTGGTTGTGCCAGGCGGCTGGAGAAGCTGATTGGTCAAGAGGCAGCGCATGTGCAGTTTCACACAGTGGGGCGTCCCAAACCAGGGGCAGGCTAAAACCCAGGATAGTAAAAATCCCGGGGTTTGGTCCACTGCCTCAAAAGCCGCCACGGCCGCTAGTCTGTGTGCACCCCCCGGGGTCGACAGCTGCGTCCCCAGCTTCCTGTAGCTGTGGTGTGCTGCTGCGCCCAGGGATGTGGCTGGCAGGTGCACGTCACCCAACACTTGTAAGTGCTGTGTGGGTGTGGCCTCAGCGGTAGAAAAACAGGCTGCATCCCTGGGGGGTGGGGAGATTTTTTTTCTGCTTCAAAGTGGACCAAAAGCCTGGCCGATCAGCCCGGGAATCTATAAGATTCCTGGGCCGATCGATTTCCCCCCCCTGGACCACCAAAATTGGGATGCCCCGCTGTGTGATACCCCCCCCCCCCAAGGGCACCCGATACATTTACCTTGTTTCCCAGTCCTGCCTGTGCAAAGCACAGTTATAACCCGCCCCCTGCACTTTACCCCGTTCTCCTCAGTGTGTGTGTGACGCTTCTGAGGCAAGATGGCGGCGCCCGTATCCTAGAGTCCTGAACAGATTTGCAGCCCAGTGGAGGAAAGAATAAAAAGTTAGCGGCTATAAACTTGAAATATATACATTTGAGATGCTAGAAAATAGTTTTTCAAGGGTTTGGGCTTTTGATTAAATGATGCTGAAGGACCGGTTTAACATGGGCAATATGTGCTGCCTGCACACAAAAATCCTACAAGACTACTCAACTGTCCGGTGACCTCTGTTGGCTCCTTTCATACCTCTGCGCTTAAAGCAGACCTGGCTGCTGGCCTTCCCCCGGCGCATGACAAATGGCCACATCCCAAGCTTTCCTCTAGTCTAGTTGCGCTCCCACCTCCGCCCTATATGAAAGGTCGGGCGCTGGAGTGCGCCTCAGCGCAAGGGAAACCTGCAACTGTGGCATGGAAGCGCTGGAAAGGTGAGTGATTTTGGGTGACCAAGGGCGGCTCAGACAGCGGGGCATCCCAGCTGGCGCTAGAAGGTTTAGAACCGCTTGATTGGTAGGGGTGCAGTTGTGGGTTTAGATCCACTTGATTGGCAGGGGGCAGTAGCGGGTTTAGATCCACTTGAATGGCAGGGGTGCACTAAAGGACAAGGTAGAGGGTATATAGATCTGTCGGAGCGATGCCTTGTTTACTGCCAACATTATTGTCTGCGCTGTTTTTAACACAGGAAGGGCCAGACCGGATAAAATGTCTCCAACTTTCAGCCTCTTTCACAACAGTGACCCAAAAAAGTGGAAGCAAGTTTTTGATATCTACTGGGATGTGATTGAGGCCATGGCCGCCAAGAAGAAACGGATCCTCGAGTTGGATAGATGGTGAGTCAGAGAATGACCGGTTATTTTTATTATATAGCTTTTTAAGGCATGTTTGATCGGCTTTTAAAGCGGAACAAACCCCACCAGCAGCCAGGCCTGGAATTTTAAAAGATTCCATGGCTGGCCTTTCCCTGGGGCATCCCAAATTGAGATGCCTTGCTGTGTAAAACCCTCCTGGACACCCGTAAAACTCACCTTTCCCCGCTCCGAAATCGCATGTGCAGGCTCTAGTTCAATCAGAAACGGTTCTGATTATTTACAATCAGGAGTACACGCTGCCACATCCCCCAGCAGGAGGCACACGCTCCCGCCGTAACCATTCAGATAGGCTGGAGTTGGAACGTGCACATTGGTGGGGATGCGGCAGCATGCGTTCCCCAATAATTTCCAGCAGAGCCCTTTGCTGAAAGGAAGTAAACCTGGCAAAGGGCTTTGATTGCACAAGAGTCCGTGCATGCGTAGAGGCGAGTTTTACTGTGATTTCTGGGGGGTTTCACACAGCAGGGCATCCTGATATGGGGACACAGACCACAACCCGGGAAAAGTCAAATTGCTGGTTTTGTTCTGCTTTAAAGGGGTGGTCTGGGATGCCCCACTGTGTGAACCCCCTCCCAGGTCGCTGGTACATTCGCCTTTCCGGCTCCGGCGCTGCAATCTCAGGTATAGCTGTGCACACTCTAAGTGCAGGGTGTGGGACTGCGCGCACTCCCGAGCTGAGAGCGGGGTCAACAAGGCCACCCAGCTACACCTCATTGATGCTGCAGGCTTGAGATCAGCCAATCGGCAATCTCACATCTGCTGTGGAGCGTGGCTTTGGCAGTGCTAAAACACAATTTTTTTTTTTCTTTTTTTAAACACGGAGACACCTCCGAACTGGCCGCATCATCCCAGCTACTCGCATGGGGACAGCAGATCACCCAAAATTGTGTTTCGATCGGCTTTAACGTCATTCAGCAATTAGCTAAAAAAAAAAAAGGTTACTCCCCTTTTGTTCCGCGCAGCTGATCGGTGCTAGTCCGGCAATCGGTAACTCATCTGCTCACTGGTTCTGAGCCTTAACCCTCATTTCCCGCGTTGCCCCAGGACAGTGATTGCTATTCACTGGCACTTCCATGCCAGCACCTGCTCCCCTACCATCAGTCACAGGGGATGCAGCTACATCACCTCAGGCCTCAGCACACCCCCTCCATTGCAATGAATGAACAGGGTGTGACAATGCTCCTGTGCCTGATTGCGGGTTGTAAGCCCGGCACACCATCAATCCTGTTCGGGCCTTGAAAGGCGCGGGCTGTTGCTCTGGTTTGGATCCAGCAATCAGGTGAGTTGCTATTGCCGGGCTGGCACCAATCCACTACAGGGGAAAAAAGGTAAGTACCCTTTTACAGAATCCAGAATCACTTCTCCAGCCAAAAAGAAAAAAGTTGGTATTCCTTTTTTGTCCAGCACAGCTCCACCACCGCCCGGACCTGCACATGTACAATTTACCAATTTATCAAGTATCCCGGCAGGTCTCTCTGGTCCAATATGGCGCCCATAAATATGTCACGCTTATGTTGTGCAGCACGCCCTGCTCCATTAATTGCTCTGGAGAGGGCAGAGCTGAAGTGGGGTCATGTGGGTACCGCCCTCTCTATTGCAATGAATGACGTGGGCTGGGTGTAAACCCAGCACATTCATGACTTCGATTTTTTTGCTCTGGAGGGGCGGCACAAGCAGGTCGGAGTGCTGGAGTGCAGTACATCTGTTCATTCCTTGCTTGTACAACCGGATGTCCGATTGGCTAGCAGAGCTGAAAGGAGCGCATGCCGCTGGACAAGCCTCTGCGTACCTAGACCAGCTGTTCAGGCATGTCCTCAAGCCCAAAACCAGGACCACACACACTGTTTTCCTGGTATCCTGCTCGAGTCGCATCATTCTTTACAATTGGGTTATCCGCCACAAGGGGGCGCAGCTGACTGCAAGACAAACTTGTGGCTCCTCCCGGCCCATAAAAGGACAGCAAATTTCCCATAATTCCCAGAGTTCTCTTGCAATCTGGCTGTGAAGATGGAAGACTATCCCTCTCTGGATATCGCAGGCGAGCGGGGCATCCCAAGCCCATCGGCCACTGCAGCCCTATTCCCACCTGTTCCGGGAGCCATCCTGCCTCCCAGCCCTGGCTGCGGTTCAGGTGACGGTAGGGGAACACCTGGGGTCGAGTGTTCACAGAGCTATGCTCTGGGCCGCAGACCCTGTACCCGAAGGGTAGCCGGCCATAGGCTAAGGTGAGCCTATATGGGGGGGGGGAACCACTTAGGGACCCCTCCTGGGCCCGGGTCTGATGCTGGCTGTGGTTCCGTGAGTCCGGTCTTTGATTTATTTATTTTTTCTGACATGTGCATAGTTTCTGCCGTGGTGCATGCGCTGCGGGATGCTTATGTGTGCCCCCTTTTAGTGTCTTGCAGGCTGGTCCCATATTGTTCTTGTGGTTCCTCCCGGTCCATCCACCCCCAGGTGACGGTTTGGTGGCCGTGATTCCATGGAGGAGGGGGAGTTATTACACGATTCCGACTCCTCAGGGGACCGCCAGGGTGACTTTGATCCCGGGTCCTCTTCAGACGAGGACATGTGGTTCCCCGATGACACGGAAAAGCTTTTGTTTGCGGTGTTTGATACCCTGCACATTGTTCCCCCGAAGGCAGCCAAAAAAAAGCAGGGGGATCTTTTCCGCCCTGAGAGACAGCGTCTTGTTTTTCCTGAGCAAGTTCACTTCTCGGAATTGGTTTTTAAGGAATGGGAGTGACCGAATAAATTGCCTAAGGGGCTGGACAGACGGTATCCCTTTTCGGAGGAGTTGATTCGGCTATGGTCCCGTCCTCCAGAGGTGGATGCTCCGGTTCTGGGGCTCGCCAATACCTCGGTTATGCCGTCTCCTGACACTACTACCTTGCGTGATAATGCTGACCGGCGCATGGATCTGCTCGCTTGCCACGCCTTCACTTTTGTGGGGCTGGTCTGCGACCTGTCGGTGCCGCTGCTATTGTCTCCATTGCCATTAAAAAGAAGGTAAGGCGCCTTGTGGATGTCGCCAGGTCTCGCGAGCGAGCGGTATAAGGAACTTTTGGCTTGCGCCGACTTCATTGCCTTTGTGATCTCAGCCATGGATGATGCTGTCCCGCTTGGAGGTAGGGCTTCGGCCCTGCTGGTCGCGCTTCGCCGGTCTATCTGGCTGCGTCAGTGGGCGGCCGATGCTGCCGCCAAGAAATCCCTCACTGGGATTCCCTTCCTGAGACTTCGTCTTTTTGGGGAACGTCTTGATCTCTTGGCAAAGGATGGACGGCTTCCTCAGCACCGAAAGCAGGCTCGGCCCTTTCAGGGATCTTCTTCCCTTCGTCCCTTTTCGTGGGGGACGAGTCTCTTTCTTCTCGGGTGGCCGCAGGGACTCCAGGGGACAAGGTAGATTCCGTGGTCGTCCCAGTCCCTCCTGGGGGTCCAAGCCCAAGTCCCCTGCCAAGGCCCCTCAGGCATGAGGAGGCGCCCTCACCCATCCGGGTGGGGGGACGGCTTCTGCTTTTTGCTCACATCTGGAGACAGCATGTCTCGGACCGGTGGATTCAGGAGGGGGTTTCCTCCGGGTACAATCTGGCAGCCCCCGAGATTTCTTCGGTCCCGGATTTCCCAGAACCCATTGACGACGTAGGGCCTAAGAATGGCTGTCCTACATCTTCTGTTGTCCAGGGCGATTTGTCCTGTGCCTCATCAGGAACGGGGTCGAGGGTTCTATTCCAATCTTTTCACAGAGTCCAAGATGGACGGATCTCTGAGACCTATTCTGGACCTGAAGGGTCTCAACAGGTTTGTCAGGTTCAAACACTTCCGCATGGAGACCTTACGGTCAGCAGTGAGTTCTCTTTGGCCCAGCGATTTCATGACCACGGTGGACATCAAGGATGCCTATCTGCACGTCCCTATTTTCCGGGGAAATCAGAAGTTCCTGAGGTTCGCCTTGGAGGTTCAACACTACCAGTTTGTGGCACTGCTGTTCAGGATCTCTTCGGCCCCTCGGGTGTTCACCAAGGTGCTGGGGGTGTCATGACCCTACTGAGGAGCCAGGGCATTCGTATTCTTCCTTACCTGGATGATTTGTTGATTGCTGCTCAATCAGAAGGTAGTGTCCACTCTCGAGGCTTTCGGTTGGGTGATCATTTATCCCAAGTCTTCGATCACCCTGTCATTGGTGAGGTCCTTCCTGGGCATGACGTTGGACACTTCTCAGGTCAAGGTGTTCCTCCCTCAGCAGAAGGTGGAGGGTCTTCAGACGCAGGCGCGGCCTTGCTGTCGTGCCCACGCCCATCCATCCGTCTGGGGATGCAGTTGGTGGGCCTCATGGTGTCCTTGCTTCGAGGCTGTACCCTTCGCCCAGTTCCACATGAGACCCCTTCAGTTAAACCTCTTGACCGTTTGGGATCGGTCACAGGAGTCTCTGGAACAGGAATTTGCTCTGTCCCCTCCGGCCAGGCAGTCTCTCTCGTGGTGGTTGGACTCGAGAAATCTTCTAGTGGGCAGGTCCTTTCTGCCTCCGCGCTGGGAAATTGTCACCACGGACGCCAGTCTGACCGGTTGGGCAGGGTTTTGGCAATCGTTGAAGTTCCAGGGCCAGTGGGGCCCTTCAGGAGGCCCATGTACCTATCAATCTCCTGGAGCTGAGAGCGATCTGGTTGGTTCTTTTTCAGTTGACTCTCCACCTACGGGTTGTGCGGTCCAGATCCGCTCGGACAATCAGACGGCGGTCGCCTACATCAATCATCAGGGCGGGACTCGGAGCAAGCGAGCTCTCAAGGAAGTGTCCCTGATTCTGTCTTGGGCAGAGGAAACTTTCCTTCTGAAACTTCCCATCCTGATGGAAAAGGGGCTGCCTGCCTCGGTCGTGAGTACCATGATTCAGGCTCGGAAGATATCCTCTTCCATGATTTATTACAGGGGCTGGAACGCTTACATTGACTGGTGTGAGTCTAAGTTGTTTTCTTGTCGCACTTTTTCCCTTTCCAGGATTTTGGAGTTTCTTCAACATGGCCTGGACTCGGGCCTACAACTGGGTACACTCAAGGGACAGGTTTCGGCCTTGGCAATTTTTTTCCAAAGATCTTTCACCAATCATAGACTTATCAAGACTTTTTTCCAAGGAGTTAGCCATGTACGTCCGCGGTGTAAGCCTTTGCTACCGGTGTGGGATTTGAACTTGGTGCTTTCTGCTCTCCAGGGCCCCCCTTTTAAACCCTTATGTGATTCTGCCTTACCTATTTTGACTCTGAAAGTGTTTTTTTTTTTTTTTGGTAGCTATCACTTTTGGTAGCGCTGGCGACGCTTTCTATGAAGCCTCCTTACTTTGAGCGGCTTCAGGATTAGGTGGTTTTTCGTCTTAAACCGGAATTCTTGCCCAAAAGTTGTCTCTTGAGGACATTGTCTTACCTTCCTTGTGTCCTGCGCCTTCTAATTCTAGGAGAGGACCCTCCATTCCCTGAATGTGGTCAGGGCACTTAAGTACTATTTGGTTGCTACGGAGTCCTTTCGGAAGTCGGATTCTCTGTTTGTCCTTCCTGACGGACCTAGGAAGAGTTTACCTCCAGCCAAATCCACTATCAGCAAGTGGATCAGACAGGCGGTGGTGCAAGTGTATTCTGCCAAGGGAAGGAATCCCCTTTCCGTGTTACAGCTCACTCCACTAGAGCTATTGGTGCTTCTTGGCTTTTCAGCACCAGGCTTCGGTTGAACAGGTTGTAAGGCCGCTACTTGGTCTTCAGTTCATACTTTTTCTAAGTTTTACAAGGTTGACGTCAGGGCCTCAGCTGATGCTATTTTTGGTCGCAAAATGCTTCAGGCGGTAGTGTCATAAACTACGTGCCGTTGCTCACTGGGGATCCCACCCTTTCTTGGACACTACTGTTGGATGTCCCAATTGTAAAGAATAAAGAATGAAGCGACCCGAGCAGGATACCAGGAAAAATACAATTCTGTGATTACTCACCTGTAGAATTGTTTTTATTGGTATCCTGCTTGGGTTGCTTCATCCCACCCTTGTTCTGTTATCCTCTTTTGCGTTGTTATGGTGATTACTGTTGAGAGAATTTATAGTGGGGCTGTGTGAGTTAACATGGTCTTTGGCCTCCCGGCTTTTCTCTGTATTACTGCTTTTCAACACTGGAATTATGGAAATTTGCTGTCCTTTTATGGGCCGGAGGAGCCACAAGTTTCGTTTTGCAGTCAGCTGCGCCACCTTGTGGCGGATAACCCAATTGTAAAGAATGAAGCGACCCGAGCAGGATACCAATAAAAACAATTCTACAGGTGAGTAATCACAGAATTGTATTTTTGAACCATCATGTAGCATGTTCGAATGCCCTTCTGCTCTGTAATCTGTGTGTCACCTCCACAGGTTCCAGGAGCAGCTGCCGGTCTCCATTTCTGCTCGCCCCCAGAAGTTCTTAT